>VZRN01002326.1:2228105-2349136 GCA_013397935.1 Dasyornis broadbenti
TTTTTTTTTTTTTTTTTCAATTTGCTCTTTTTCTTCTTGAGGCTGTTTGTAATCTCCAGTCTCTAAGAATGGGTAGCAAGATAGAGATATTCACACTGTTCAGCTGGATCTAGATTCTCTCATTTTTCCATCAGGAAGTCTCTTTGCAGTCACATGAGGCCATTTGAAAACTGATATGTAGGATAAGGATCTAACAACTGGGCCTTAATGAGTGAGGGAGAAACTTTACCTTTTGATGCCTCAGATGATCAGTTTATTATGTGGAATAAATACCCTGCATATGGGTATATCTTGCCAGAGGATGACTTTTCAGTTTAAAATTATTCGCATTTTAAATTTGCAGGAGCCTACTGTCTTCTTCTTTAAGACCAGATGTCCAATATCATCCTTTAAGTACAACACAACTAATAAAAAAGAAAACTATGAATTCTGTGGACAAGATATGGGTAGACTTGTTACAGCAGCTTGAACTGGTTGCTTCAATTACTATTCAATGAGTATTAGACTTTTGATATTGAACCTTTAATTTTCCCTTATTTCATTAGAACACTATAAATAAAACCACTAAGAAGCTGGAGAACTTAAAACAACAGATGAACTGTGATGAGGAACTACTGGAGAGCTGGATAAAGGAATTAAATCGTTCAGATGATGATGCTATTGCAATCCAGAAGTATGCACAGCAAGATGAAGGGAAACTAGGAGTAAGTAGAAATGACAGCAATTTTCAGAAGCCAAATGGAGAACCATTTTATCACTTGAAGATCTTGTTATGTTATCAAGTCAGATGAAATGAAGACAAGGTTTTATACAACACTGCTTTTAAACTGGTTTCCATTTAGCACAGTACTGCAAATCCGTATGAGGCTCATTTTGAAGTTCAGAGAGAAGAGATTTTACAAGAATGAGAGGAATAATTGAAGACATTAATTTGTTTGTTCATCTGGATAAGATTTAAGTTTAATTTTTTGAGAGGATGCACAAATAGATAATAAAGTCTAGAAAACAGTGCCACTGAATTAAGAGGAGTTTGTTCAAAAATTCACACCAAGTATGGACGAATAGTTTAGGATTTCCCTTTAGAACTGAATTTTTTAATATTGCTGAGAACAAAGTAGAGCTACTTCAGTCACCTACAGCTACCTGGAATAATGAAAGACGTAAAACGTATATATCTGTATAAAGAGAGATTCCAGAGTTTATAGGGGTAAGTTCTCAAGTATATTATTAATATAGAGATAAGTAACCCTGGTTATTATTCTTTTTAGCCTTGAAATACAGTAAGGAGAAATTTGATTTTTACTCATTAAATACTTAACTCAAAACCTTTGGTTTACACAAACAGTCTCACTGCTGTATGCCAAGGACACCACACACACATTTTCACACAGTGGAGCATTACTTTGGCCTTGCTGCAGTCTGGTCCTTAAGGCCACTGAAAATTTGGGGGGCTACACTGTCAATTTTTTGTTCTCTAAAACACAATAAAATTGATGTCTCAATAATTCAACCGCTAATTGTAGCAGGATTTTAAGAATGTATAAGATGTGATCTATTTATTTTCAAATACTTAATTTTCAAATATTTTCATATCCTTTCATTTTAGGCATTAACCCTACAAATAGAAAAGTTGACCATGGAAGCAAATCAGAAGCGCAGAGCTCTGGATAATGAGCTTACAGAAACCATAACAGCTCAGGTTTGTGCTTCGGGTTCTGGAAGATCCCTTGTTTATATATGACATTTTTAACATCAGAAATCATGGGGATGATTTCTTTTAAACAGATGGAGCTTGACAGAGCAGCTGAAGATTTTCGCAGAGTTCATCAAGAAAGGCAAGAAGTCATCAGGCAGTGGGAGAATGCAATTCAACAGATGCAAAAAAGAGATGAAGAGATTGATCATTGTGCTTTGGTAAAACTGCTGTAACTGATCCATATCTGGGTTTTGGGGTTTGTTTTTGTTGTTTGGATTTTTTTAAACGTCAAAACCAGTATAATTTCCTGAGGAGTTAGTCTTTTACTTAATCTTTCAAAATGCACAGTTTTTGCTGAATAGCTATAAATCTGTCAGCTAAAGTAAGCATCCCTACTGTTGGTAATTTTCCTGTTTCATTTCATCTGTTTCAAGTCTGCCTGAAGTTTTGCTTTGTTTTTTTTTTTCCCCCAGTTTAATCAATCAAGAATTATTTTATTTTCATAAGAGTTTATAGTGTCAGGTTTTTTTGAAATTATAGGAATATTTTGGAAGGTTCCAGTCCAAAACAATTGTAGTGTTTGGTGTGATGTATCTGTGGAATAAAGTAATTTTAAGAATGATGACTGGCCTATCTCAGCAAATAGTAATGATAATAGGAATTGATCTTCTGGCTGTACCCTTCATTAATCTAACACAACTAGTGCAAGCAAATCTAAAATGTTTTTATTTTGATAGCTAATTGCAGAGATAAAACAGGAGATCAGAAACAAAGAAGTAGTGCTGAGAGAGAAGACTTCCTTTTTGGTAAATGAAACTGTTAATAATATGGAGTATGAAAAGAAAATCTCTTCTGCTGAGCGGGAAGCAAACAACCTCCGAAAGGAGTATCAGATTCAGGATACTCGCAGGGCTGAGCTGCATGATGAGGTAAGGGTGACCAAAGAGTTCGAAAATAGACTGAAACTGTAACTGAGGACCAGATGGAGGAAATACCGGAACAGCATTTCCTTTTCTCTGGCTTTATACTAGACTCTTAATAATTCAACAAAACGTTGCTCCTCTCAGCCCACTCCTGTTTATTAGGATCTGAACCCTCAACTTAAGTCTGTCAGTCAGAGTTGGGAAAAGATTGGAATGTATTCTCTGTTGTGTTGGTGGAAAATGGATGAATTTTCTCTTAAATGGTCTAACACTGTTAGATGCTCAGGAGGCTTCTTACCTTTAGCATACATAGACTGCAGTATTGTATAAAATTGAGAGAAATCTCTTCCAGATTCCAAACAATTCCCATCCTGTGATCTCAGGAGTGTGTGTTGTTGGGACTTTTAGTCAGGTTACAATTTCTGGGGAAAACACCCAGTGCTTTCACATGGCTTTCTAACCAAGAGGCAGTAGGACAGGGCTGCCCTGTGAACAAGCCATGCTTGATGCTGTCCATATTTACTCTGCACTTTAATCTGGGAATGAGCTTCACTGCTTAATTATTTAAATGCCTGTAGAAGTATTTCTAAGAGGCAATTCAAGTTTCATGGCTCTGCTGAGAAGGGATATACTTGTATTACCTGAGTAAGTTTTCTCTTAACAAGAAAATGATAACACTGGGGTACTCAGCAAGCTTGGTGATTTTTAAAAAAACCCTGCATCTGCTGTTGCCTTAACTTTGGATAGCTTTTCTGTTGCAGGTGGTTCATAGACTGATCTCCTAATTAAACTGTAGGTAGCTCAAAGAAAGTGTGGGCTATTACTTTTCCCTATAATTCATGCAAGCTTGAGGGTGTGTAGAATTGGTCGGTTTTCATCTCAAGCTGTGAGATTCTTGCTTGAAGTTTTTCACAATTAATACTCCATGATGGGATAATAGAACAGTCTCTCCTTATTAGAACACCTGTGGCATGCATGTGAGAAAGAAGGAAAGAAGGAGACTGTTCAGCCAACAACTTGTGACCTCTAACAAACCTGCTATACGTACCCTTGATCAGGTTTCGTCATCTGTGAAAGTGAAAACAATTATACTTATGCTGTTAAGTGATACTGTAAAGATGAATGAGCTACGGATTGTAAAGTATTCCTATCCTGTTAAATGAGTGTATGGTGTCATGTATTTTTTACCAAATTAAATATCTATGTATTTTTGTCACAGTGATCTCTTATCTTAATCAAAATAATTTTATGTATCCAGCAAATTTTGACACAGAAATGTTAGTAGATCTAGAAGGTTCTCCATGTTCACCAAGAACCTCAGCAATGTCAGCTGTGCACTGTAGAACCATGGTTCCACTTATACAGATGCTGTTGGACAAGAATTGCAGCCCACAGCACCTCCATTACTCATTCTATGTTCTTAATTATTGTTTTCTCCCAGTACTCATACTATGTAAATTAGTCTATTGAGTTTACTAGCTGGGCCAATTTATAGTGCCTCAGAATTCACAGCACTCCTCATTTGGAGAGCACTGTTTAAAAGTAATGGAATACTTTCCAATAAATAGGAAAATATCATTTTAAATATCTTAACATGTACCAAAGTAAATAACATCTCGATTGCTTGATTTTGTAATTTATTAGCTGCAGGCTTTGAAATCCATTGTGAACAGAACTGCTTCTGATCTAGAGTCTTTGAGAACACAAATAGCTAATCTGAAGAAAGAAATTCAGGGAAAACAAGCCAGGTAAGAAACAGACCCTTAAAAATATGATTTGTAAGGGTTTGTAAGGGTTAGTAATACAATCAAATCCTTGAGATAGCAAAGAACCTTAAATAATGTTGATGATTAAAGACTCTAGCTTTCTGGTTACTTCATGTTCTGCATAGTTTTTGGCACTGGGTAATTTAGAAAATGCTCCTGGTAATCCTCTTTTTTAATGGGTGTGAAAAAATATCAGGGCCTTGCTTATCATAGGTTGAAGTTTAGACTGAGGCAACTGCTCAGTCAGATTTGCTGCTTCCTTTTGGAAGGATTGTGTAGGCAACCTCCATTTAACTTACTCATTTTGTTTAGACTAAACCTTCTTAATGAAAAAAATGCAAGTCTTTCTGATAAACTGAAGTTTGTGACTGAGGAGTCACTCAGCTCAGAAGAGAAAGCCTTGAAGATGGAAGAAATATTGAAAGAAGAAGAAAAAAGTGTCGAGGTAAAAATGTTTTTCATGGTTTCTGTAAATGAGGAGTCATTTGAATTTGCAAGCTCTATATTTTTAAATTATCTCTTTAATTTTAAAATTTTAAAATTAAATGAAAGTATTAATATGATGTAGTTATTTCATCAAACATTGAAGTAATGTAGATATGCAAGTAGATATGTATATGTCTGCTGAGAAAACTGGAGGAAAACAAATGATCCTAGTAATTCCAACTGTATTAATATTGGATAGTGATACCGATCAATAAGCTTGTTAGAGAGGGAGAACCTTGTCAGGATGACTTCTAAATAATATTGCAACTGAAAGCTTCATGGGTCTAGTAAAATACCACCAAAATTTATAAGCCTGCAAAGAGCTGTGATTTTGGCAAATGGATTAAAAAATAGTTAGAAGTCTTATAATCAGATTTGGCTGGCCTAGTCTGCTCTTCATTTATTTTAATTCTATTGCATGATACTCTGACACATCTAACTTTTAGACTATTCAGTAATTACTGGCTCACTTTAGATTTCATTTTCATGGTTAAAAATTTTGATCTGTGAAGTGGCATATACAAACTATAATAAGGTGACTATTTTTTAACATGCCTAATAATACCTTTATAAAATTAAAAACCCACTTCTTAGGTTGCAAATTAAGTATAGGAATAAAAATTCATTATTATCTGACGAGCTATAAAGGGCTTTTGAATAAATGCAGTGTTGTAATGCAGTCTTCTGAAGTTTCCTGCATTTCACGAAATGCTTATACTGTTTTGTTATATACATTTTGCTACTAATTCTCTTAAAGTATTTTCACTACTTAGCTTCTGACTGAACAAGACAGAAATATTTTTTTACATTTTGATAGGCAATTGAGCATCAGGTATGCTGAAGTTTCCATTGCTCTAGAATGACCAGGTTAAATTAATGTGACAGCTGGTGTCCCACACAACCGACAACAAAGCTGTATCTGTGCACTGTATGCTCTTTTTTTCTTCCCTATTTTGTGTTTCCTGTAACATGCATGCGCAATAATACCTTGCAGCAGATTGAATGTTATTTTTCAAACTTTTTAACTCCACAGGCATTAATCACACATTTTAAATACACTTTCAGAAACTAGAGACAGGATGTCTTTCCTTTATAGAGAGTTTCTTAAATTACAGGCCTTACTGGTTTGGCTTTTCAGATAATATGAAAACAAGTTGTAATGGTGTAGCATTTCATTAGAATGAAAACCTTATTTGTTTCCCCTTAAGACAGTTTCCAGGGTGGCTAAAGCCTTAGCAGGGTTTCTTTACTCCTGTCTGTGGCGGATAACCTAAGATGACATTGAGCTTGGCAGCTCCACAGCTCCAGGGGAATATTTTAGCTAGGATGAACTGTTCTTGAACAATGTCTGTAATGTATTAGTCAGAAGCCTCCCTTCCATCACCATTAGACACACATGGCCTATTTGCTGCATCTGTTAATTTACTGTGAAGAGATATTTAACAGGAACAATGTGGATGAAATGTCACTGTGTTGCTCTCTAGTTCTGTGGTACTTCTCCCTCTTCAATTTGTGGCAAAACACTGTTGCACAGTGAAGCTTATTGAATATCTTAGCTCTGTTAACTACCTCACTTAAAGGGAGAGCAACAATTTCTGTTAAATAAATTAATTTAGATATGCAATAAAGACCATGAAGTGAAGGTCAAATCATGATCCAGTGTCAGTGGATGAATTCATCATTGTTGGACATACAGCTCAGCATTTGGCACATGCTTAAAAACCAGTTTGCTTCCAGAAGTAAGTTCCTTTCATCAGGCATGACGGATGCAGCACCCACTAACATATGCTACAGTCCATAACAATTTCATATTAAACTTACACTGGCCTTTTACATCCTGAGTTTTGAATTTGGAATTGCACTTACAGCAAGTTCAACTACAAAAAAATTCTGTTTGCTAAAATGTGGAGTGTAATTACAAAGGCATTAAATTATCTTTCACCATTATTTAAGCGAGCAAGATGGTTATATACGTATTAAATCAAGAATAAAACCATAGTTAATCAATGTAGAAAAGTGAGTTCTCAGGTGTTTTGCGTATTAATTTAAATGTAGCTCTTCAAACTCTGTACCAGGCGAGGTAAATGTGAAAGAGTCCTTTGGAACAGGAAGGGGAAATCACACCACTTGTTTTAGGATGTACCTCACAAGAAACTGGCCTGCTCAATGGCCTGAAATTTGGAAGGTCTCTGGCTACTTGACTGGGATGGGTGGAAGGAGGGAAGGGAAAGAATAAAGTTGTTTTCCTTGTTAGGGTTATAAAAAGAAAATAATCTCAATTTTCATTGTTTTCAGTCCATTTCAGGTTACCTGAAATGTTCAGCATTGTCTTTTATCCTACTAAAACCTCATTTCCTGCACTGATTTAGGTGTTAATGGCAACTTACCTCTGAGGAAAAGGAAATGATTTTAGAATGTGTAATTTTTCAGAATTATTCCAGTTTACATAAACACACATGTGTACATGCAATGTTACAAGTTTTAATAAACAATTGAAAAGCTTTGGATTATATTTCTCCAAATATTCACAGATGCTGGTGGCAGTAAGGAGGTTTTTTGAAAAGGATGACAGGACTTTAGTTTTCTGAAAGGCTGAAAAGAGTAGTATTCCTATAACTGGGGAGAAAAAGGTCATGTGATAGTAGGGTAGGATTAGATTTTTAAAAAATGAATAAAAAGTATTACTTTGTCTTTAGGTCAAATACTTTTTTTTCCAACCATTTTGAAGACTTACAAAATTTCATGTTCATATTAATGGTTATAGTAATAATTTTTTCTATATATGATTAATAAAAGCAAATAATTCCTCAGAAATTAATTCTGATGTGATTAATTACTTCTTTCTTTACTTAATGATCCTTTTGCCACCAGGAAAAAGAAAATGAAATGAGACAGTTAAAGGACCTACTTTTCAAGAAGACTCAGGAGTTAAAAGAGCAGAGGGATAAGGAGAAGATTGTTCTAGCAGAAATTGAGGGAGGTCAAAAATCACTCAAAAATCTCAAGAGTCGACTGCGCAAACTTGATGCAGATCTGTTAAAACAACAAGAATTAATTTATGACCAGGTAAAATGTTAATGCATTTTCATACTAGGCGTGTTTCTTGAATCTACTGATAGCACGTTGCTTGAATTCTGTAACCTTTAAGAGTTTTCCATTTTGGAAATGTTACAGAGTATAATTTGAAGTCTGCATTTCTTTCAGTCTCTAGATGTACAGGTAAAATTGAAATTACTGAAACTTGCTAAAGTACCACCTACATTTTGCACTTGAGTATTTAATTATTCTTTTGGATCTGCTGCTTTTCCCAGTAATTTCTAAAATCCATTCTTTGCTTTGATCCGTCTAAACCACAGACACCTCAGGATATATTTTTAAAGCAATACAAGAGGTACCTGCCAAAATCCTGTTATTTACTAATTGGATTATGTGCATATTTCCTATGCACCACTTTGAAAATTTGCTTTTTTATATCAGCATCCACTGGTAGCATCAAGATGGCAACTCCATTGTAAGCCTCCCTACAGCAGCCTGTGCTGAGTGTGCTTTGTTACTCTTCTAGAAGACTACCCCAAATCATCACTGCTCATCAGTCATCTAAGATACTTTGCTAATGAGGTCTATAAGTCAGAAACTATTATAAAAACAATAGCTTAATTGGGTGACTGTCCTAAAGCCAACATTTGGATCCAAGTTTATTGCTTATCTCAGGCTATTAATTCTCATAAAATTTATTTTAACAGGATTTTTATATTCAGCAAGTACAGAGACGGCTGTCACGGTTAGAAGGGGAGGTTAATTCAGATGAAAAAGAAATTTTGGAAGGAAAAGTTGCTGAACTTAAGAAAACCTTAGAAGAAAAGAAAAAGACATATGATGTTCTACAAGCACAGTACAGGAAACTTCAGGTAACTTCCTTAGAATATAATTTTGACTGTGTATCATTTAGAAACCTCAGTGAATTAAGTAGATCGGGTTTTAGTAATTAAGAAGTTGGTATTAGACTAAAAGGTATCTGAACTTTGTGTAACCCATGTGGAAAACTTAATATATTCCTTACAACTTCCAGAAAAATAGCTCATTAGTGCCCACCTGAGACACCTTAGAATGAAGAAAAGCATTGAATATTGGAAAGACAAGCTGAGCTTTCATCAAGATGTGACTGAGTGCTTGCAAATGTCTGAGTTTATCATTAGGACCATGCAGAAAGAGGAGAGTGCTGTTTTGTGAAGCTATTACTTTTATATTTTTCATAAATTCATAAGTACTGTTGCATTTAAAGTTGTCCAAAGTCCCCATGCAGCACTCTGCACGAGGACATGTCATGCAGTTCATAGAGCAGCATATGGACACATCATGATGATGGTTCCTGGTTCCAGGACTTAAATATATCTCATTTTAAATTAACTGGTAGCTTTTGTTGCAATTTGCATTCTCTGAAATAAGTTCAATATAACTTACTTTGAAACAGAATGATGTCCACATCATCAAGAGAACAATTGACAAGACAAGAGAAGAAACAAGTGGTTTGGTAGTGAAGATTGAAGAACTAAATCTTTTCAATGAGAGATCGCTTCAGGAGTTAAGAAAAGCAAAACACATTAAGCAGGTACAGTATTGTTTTGCAACTTTACTAATACAAGAGACTTTTGTTTGTTTGTGGTGTCATCTGCTTTCCACAGTGCTACATCATTACATCCATTAGAACCCTTTCTGTAGTTTTCTAATTTACACTTCCTTCCCAAACATTGGTCATCTTCATCACTACTTTCTTACCAGGCAAAGTGCTGCTTCTTCTCTGTATACAGCATAAAGTATGATAGAGTATCAGTTTAATCCCACATTAGTTATACCACAATATCCACCTGCTCAGTGGATACTGGGGGCTTTTCCCCTGAGAAACAATTACCTTTAAAATAGAAAATGTATTTACTGTTTAAGGATGTCTTTACCTAACACTGAGTTTTTACTCTTAATCTGTGATGCCTACTAATAAGTTTGACACAGTATTGTTATTAAATTGTAAGCATTTATTTCTAACAGATGGTTTGAATCAATTTATATTCCAATTTAAGGAATTAGAAACAAAGTGTAAATCCTTTTTCCCACATTCTGATAAGCAGAAAAATAAAGTTCCCACTCCACTAAGTATTGTGCATTTTTTTTTTCCTGCAGTAAGCTTTAACCTTCCTAAATGAAGCACTAATATAGTATAAAAAAGCAGAGAATAGGTAGCAGGGGAAAGAGTTTTGCCTTTGACTTAACTGATGCACCTCCTCTTCCATGAAAACTTTCCCTAAACATGGAACTTTTCTTTGGGGATGACATTCAGGGGAAAAAAAGAAAGAATTTGATGACCTAAAAGTACTCAGATAAAAATGGGTACAGAGTTCAGGATCCGTAAGAGATTTTAAAAGAATAAGTTAAAGTATTTGCATGCTAATGAAGTTCACCACTTTTTGCTTTTCATAAACTTTGGTATATACAAAATTTGCTCATGTAACATGACTTGCATGCCTACAGAATCTAGAATATACTCCAAGACAGTTTTAATGGTTCAAGTGAGATATTAACTGCTTCAGAAAGCTCCTTGTGAGGTCTCTTAATTTATTTGAAACCACCTAAACTAAAAAGCTGGAGATGGAAAAGTCTAATAACCCAAAACTCAGTCTGAATTAGAAAGACTGAATTTGTGTAAAACCATTTAGGAAACAATCTACCCCTGTCACAGTCACCATGTTAACTGTTGGCAAATGAGAAAATGACATGTTTAAATGCAGAGCAAAACGAATCTTACAGTTGCATAGATGTTAAAGATAAAATAATGAATAAAAATTACCTTACCAAATTATAAATAATCTTAATTAAAACTATGTTTTCTTATTTTGATACCATTTGGCACTGATTAGGAGATGATGGTCGAAGATAATCTCCTGAAACTAGAACTGAAGCGCCTTCAAAATACTCTGAGTAATAAAGCAGAGAAAGTTCTAACACTGGAAAAACAACAGTTGGAGTTAAAGAAAGCCATAGCAGAAAGAACTGAGGAAATCAGGATCCAGAAGGCAATGCTGGATTCCCAGATAAGACTCTTGGATCAGGAACGGCACCGCATGAGGTAACTGGTCTTATAGAAATTAAATTTGTGGCTTTGATTGAGTACATTTTTTTATGGGGACTTACTAAAAAGAGAAGCATTTTACCCAGCTTCACCATTAGAGAAATTGAAGATTAAATAAATCTTGCTCAAAGTTACCTGCCAAGGCAGCTGAGACCAGCAGGAGACCCCCTTCTGTGACCCCCAAGCTGCAGCTTTAACCCCTTGGTGAACAGGAGATCAGTGGCCATGCTGTGAGTGAGGATCCTCAGCAGAACTGAGAGGAACCCTCAGTCACAGACCTCTTTTTACAGTAAACACTGTGTGTGTGACTCTGCATTTTTCAAAATAATCTGGAAATGTGAAACCGTGTGTCTGGAGGTATGGAAAAGTATAGAAACAGCAAAGTTGCTTTTAAAGATGTTTTACTCCCAACTGCTTGATAAAACTGTAATTTCTTTGATTCAAACAGTAAGACTAGTTTGTTTTGTTGGTGTGTTTTGTTTGGCTGGGCTTTTTCTTCTTTTTAACTAATGAGCTTTCCATTATGTATCCTACATTAAATCTTATTGATTACATATGTACCCTCTTATAAAGCAACAACATAGAAATAAATTTTCCCTCCAGTGCAAAGTATCTGGGATGGTTCTAGCCCTGAAATCCCAGTATCTAGAACCAGCCTAAAATGTAGACTTCAGCAGCTGAACTACCCTGATGACTGCACCCCACACAGTGGGAAATGAGAGTGATTTAGTGTGACTGAGGGTTCACTGCTCACTGAGAGCACAGACTGTGCCCTTCTTCCTTTGGTATCACCCAGCTATTGATACTTCCACAGAGTCTGATTTGGGGCTGTTCCTGGCTGGTGCTCACACTCATCCTGCAGTGGGCATGTTAAAGTGCCATCAGCTAGGGGCAGCTGGGGCAGCTCTGGGAGTGAAATGCCAAACCTGTAAATTTGGGGAAGGACTGTGGAACAGCCTCCCTGGGATGTGAAAATGGGTTTGACTCGGTTTAGAACTGCAACAGACGTGTAGGTAAGTGGAACAATGGTGTTTGTGGCTGGGAGAACACAGAAAGCATCCAAGACCAGTAGCAGTACAATTCCTGGTGCAGGCTGCTGGAATAACACCAGGAATTTAAACTGCTGCAGCAAGAACTGCCCACCAAACACTACCAGACAAACACTTTCTCAACCCATTTATTTTCTCCCCAAACAAATCAGTGCTGATTTTCAAGATCGCCTATGGAAAATTGATAGACTGAAATGCAGATATGAAATTTTTGCTCTTTCCATGATGCCACCTGAAGGAGAGGAGCAGAAAAGTCAGGCCTACTATGTAATTAAGGTATTTTATCAACATAATTCATTATAATTCAGTTATTTAAACTATAGATTTCCCTGGGCTCTAAGACAACCTCCTTGCCTACTGCGTACTTTGATTCTAATTGTCTTACATTATCTGGCACCATTGGTTATTTAAATGATACAGTAATTTCACAAGAATCTATGTAGAGCCTTAAATCTGAGCAGTTTGAAAACTTCAGTGCTCATTAATTTACAAATACACGGGAATTACTGACCAAGTGATAATCCACTATGAACTGAAAATAACTTTATTGGAATCTCACATGACCTCAAGTTCTTCTACCTGTCAGAGTTATTTCCAGGTATTCATTTTACCATATGGGGTTTAAACCTTGAATAATGTCTGCTTTCCCATTTCACTTACCAATCACCTATGTATATGTCAGCTTTGCTCTGGGAAAAAAAATTAGTCTTTATCCATAATGCAATACCCTGATTCATGAACAAGAATTTGTTAGTTTTGATCTCCACAAATTCCCTGATTTTCTATTAAAGCCACACATGTCTAGCTGTGACCTTGGCTCTGAAGTTTATCTTATCCTTAAATGGTAAATTTATTAATGATGGTATTTGTGCTACTGTGAGATGCGGTACAGCAGAAGACCCTCAGCAAAACCCATGTGGTCACTGTGGGTGTGCAAAATACCCTCTACACCTATGGAGATTTTTCACCGTAACAGATCTTCCCAGGGGCTGTAGAAAATACTTCACCTGCTGGCTGTTTCTTAAATCCACTACTCAGATAAATGAAGAGTTACAAATGACTAATTCCCAAACTGGATGACTTCTAACAGTCTCTCAGTGGTTACATAAGGTACAATCTCAAATCTTACTAGGATTTTGTGGGTGAAGGAAGCAGAATTGCAGTTCATATCAGCAGAGCAGGGCACAGAGGCTGCTCCGTGTTGGGTGTAGATGCTGCTGGGTAGGACTAAGTGAGCTTAGGCAGAGAGGCAGATACCCATAAAGAAATACACATGGATTAAACACCTCAAAGAACTTTAGTCCTGTAAATAATTCTTCCTTCCACTTCTCTAGTCACTCATTGAATCTTCAAGTGATTTTAACTCCTAAATATTGCTGGTAGTCTTTTCTTCGTAATTATCTTAATATTTTCAGTATGTCTGCAGTTACCTAAAATACTGGTTTTGCTTTCAGGCTGCACAGGAAAAGGAAGCACTTCAACAAGAAGGTGATGATTTGGATGCAAAGATCTGCAAAGCTGAAAAAGAAATCATGGCTATGGAAAACAGTTTGTGTGTACTTAAAAACTGGAACAGAAGCTACAAAAACTCTTTGAAGCCAGTCCCTGAGACACGTATGTGAAATAGAAATTAGATAGAAAATAAACTTAATCCTAAATAATACTTATTTTTTAACATTTGTGCCCTCTGCTGGCTCTGGAACCAGTAGCTCTTAAATCATTCTCTCTCCTGAAGCCAATTACTTTTTCACAGTGACGTGGAATTAGTAGGAGAGTATTTAAAAAACCCTCAAACCCTGAGGTGCTGAAATACTTCCAACACCAATATGGCAATAGTCTGTGATGCAGTTATTTTAAAGTGCAACTTATTTTCAAGTGAAAATTGAGTTGTACACACAGCAATAATGCTGCCTCATTGTTTGGGATCACAGGTGAGGAATTTGAGGAAAAAGTGAAACTAGAAAAGCAGAAAAGGGATGCTGATGAAAAATACAGACGCAAACAAAGACAGATCAAGGAACTTCAGGAAAATCTCCAGGTAAAATACAAGGAAAGTTCCAGTTAAACAAACAAGACTGCAGCATGTAGCTAAATCCGTGCAAGTCACCCTAGAGGAATAATAGGAATTCGTGGTACAATTTTTTTTCCTGCTTCTTTATTTAGATATGATTTTTAGAAGGCTCTGCTTCCCCTTTCAAAAAGTGAGTGCTGTCTGAATTTTCTTGAATCACACCAAAACCTCAGGTGTTTAGTCATATACAGCTAGAAGTTTCAGAGTCCCACATGCACTGACAGCTGCTGTTCTGGCAGCCACTAAAGCAGCTGTATTCATGTGCAGCACCCACCACTATTGTACCATCCTGTCCAGCACTGCAGATTAAAATCCACACAGCTTGTGACCTCTGGCTTCTACGTCCCAGGATTTTTCTGGAACAGATTCAGTTTTATTAGCACTGAGGGTGCTTTAGTTAAACAGGAGTAATTTAGCTGACTTGTAACTTAACAGGCTGAGCTCTAAATGCAGGCAAACAAGAGCTTGTGTTCAGGCTCTACTGCAAGGATTCACTCATGGTTCCCCTGTTTATCAAAAAGCCACTTGGACCTTAAGAAAGAGCAACAGTTAATTCTGATGTGTGACATTTTCAGTTACAATTTTATTAGGAAGACGAAAGCAAAGGTACATGGTCATATTCCACAAATGTTCTAAGCCCTGAGTCACTGCCTACAGTCAACAATCATTCCTATTGCTTATTTTACCACCACAGGACACAGCTCTTATTTCAGAGATGTTATTTCTTAAGGTAAAGAAAAGAGACACAGATCTTCATCAGGGAGTAAGTCCTGCGATATAAAGTGTTACAGCAAACCATTCCTGCCTTTTTATTTATTTAGATTGTTAGTTATTAAAAAAAAAAAACCACCTGGCCTTATGGAGCGGATTTTTTTCATTCCATTCAAAGGTATCCCTCTTTTCCTACAGGAAACCATGCTGGGGTTTTTTTAGGATAGCTTGCACTGGTAAGTTGGTAGGGTGCCAAGTAAATAGTTTGTAGACACTCTGAGATACATCTGAAAAGGCATACCTGTAACTTCATTAACAGTACCTTTAACAGAGATGTAAAATACCTGTAAGTTGTTTTGTCCAGGTCTGTATCCACCAAACAGTTGGACTGGCAGAAAGTTTTGAGTTAACATTAGCACTGACTGCTTGAACTACATTTAGAAACAAGTAGTAATGACAATAGACCCTCCCACAAAGTAATAAAAGAGTGAAAGGATACCAAAACTCCTTTATAAACTAATACTACTGTTCAAATGAATTTGCAGAGCATGAAACAACACTTTGATACAGTACAGAAGGAGCAGGCCCTCCTCGAAGAGCAAAAGAAGGAAAAACAAGCTCTTATTTTGCAGCTGAAGAAAGACATTGAAGAACAGAAGCCAAAACTAGAAAGGGTTATAAAACAGGTTTGTATATTTATCGATGACAACTTCTAACTTTATAGTGATAGATATTAGTATGGGTTAAACTCTGTGGTTTTAAATTAGCAGGTTTCTGAAAAAGTGTTGTATTTTCATAACAATAATGCTTTAAAAATATTTGTGTTAAGTGTTACAGACTATCCAGAGAAATTCAGTCTGAGAGGAAAAGTAAAACAGAAACACAGGAAGAGAGAGACATTCATCTTCGTGAACTGAAAAGCTTCAATAGAACCATCAACCAAGTGATAACTGAGGTTCTAGAAGCAAATCCTGGTTTGACTGCAGCCTTTCAAATGTACTTTGACAAGGTGAGCTTTCCAGTTAACTGCCACCAAACTCTTGAGTGAGAGCTCCAGCCTATCACTGAGTGTCTTTGAAGGATAACTCACAGTATAGTTACGGTAAAACAGTGAAGTGTTCACATGCTTTCAACGTCTCTTCAAATACCAGTAAACGCTCCTGATATCCCAATCCTGTTATACAACCATCAGGTCAGCTTGTTTTTTCTTTCCAAATTTCCCAGTTCCATTTAGAGCTTCCTACCATTGCTCCTCCCACTGGTCAATCCCCACAGAACTCGCTACCTCCTACCAGGTAAGTACTAGCACTCTTGGGTTGGTTTGAGGGTTTTTTAAGATCAAGTTTAAACCAGCAAAATTAGTCCCTATCTAAAAGAATTCCTCACTCCTGAAGGTCTTATCAATTGTCTCTACTTGCTGAAGATTCTATAAAAACTTTCCTCTTTAAGTTTACTGCATTTTTCTAGCACATGATGTTTACTTCAGCATCCATCAGAGTTTAGAGGAACTAATAATTACAGAATAATTAAATTTACTTTTGTTAGCTGTGCTCTAACTAAAAAAAGTGGTTCAATGTTATAAAAGCACAATTTTGAGCCACATTTTACACTTGTTAGTATGAACTTCCCTTCCTAATTGAGAAGATATTGATGCTTTTACTGCTATCTTCTTCTCCTGTTCAAGGTATGCTCAAACAGTGCCTGTACCATGCTGACCCACTTATGATCCAGCATTCCCAGGGGTTACTGAAGCAATTTAGTGGTGGTGGCTAGAGAGATCTTTTTAGGGGATTTCAGCTGGAATGAACATGGCTGATGGGTGGCTTCGTTATGAGCCACCCTCAGCAGCTTTGTTTTACATGCAGGGATTTCTGTATCCTAATTCGTAAATTTTTGTCTTTCAGATGCCCCAGTAGAAAAAGTTCAGCCTTTAGTCAGGCTTCATCAGCCAAAGTTGTGGAACTGGTCTTGCCTATCCCTGCCCCTGAGGAAGGAGTGGCTCCTGGCTCACGGCCACACAGCAGAGGCAGCACCTCTGGGATTTCTAAACGCAAGAAGTCTTAAGTCATCTTTTGAAGGCCACACTAGTTGAGACTTCTTAATTTTTGCAACTACCCTATATCCATGGAGTTACTTGGAAAACTTGCAGCTGAAGTACACTTGTCAGTGTGGTCTGCCAGGCCTTTGCCCCTTAGTGTGGCTCTACCACCCACTTTTGCAGATCTCCCTGTAAACATTTTCTTCAGCAACGCAACCGCTGCCTCCAAGCGCTTGTGAAGAAATACCAACCAAAGCTCAAACCAAGGGTTCACACTTGAGCTTACCTAGGCAATAAACACTGTTGTAAAACTTGCTCTTCTGCTTCAAGTTGGGTTTTTTGGTTTTTGGGGGTTTTTTACATTATTCTTAGCATGCTATACACTTACTTTCACAGACATGGCAGGCTTCCATGGAGTAGACAGCACATGGTGCAGCAGTATGAAACATCCTAGCAACATTCAAAAAATCCAGACACAAAAAATTAAGAAAAATTAAGAAAATTTAATGATCAAATGGGCTATATACATTGATGGCACATGACTTCATTCAGTTATCCCTTTTCTAAAGCTGGAAGTTAAGTTTGATAGAAAAATATCAACAGTCAATAGTACTCCAGGGACAAGAAAAACCAACCTCATCTGCTGTTAAAGTGCGTATTTGATGAGAGCCACAACTAACTACACCCTGCGGTATCAAAGGATTTCAGCCCATCAGACAGAATATTGTACAGGAACACCTCAAATTAAGAGCACAGGAAACTTGTATTTTAAATAACTGATGTTTTATGTAAGATATTCTTCCATCTCTTTCCACCATATGATTTTTTAGAATTCTTTGACGTTCTGAAATACAGAAAAAATTCTGCCTTTCTCTCACTCTTTGTGTGTATTTCCTCACAAGATACTAAGTTAAAAGTTCACATAACTACACTCCTCCAAACAGTGGTTCTCAGGTACTTCACTGTTTCTTCTGCTTACTTCCTTTTTCCCTCTCAAACTCAGCTATCTGATTGAATATGTTAACTAAGTTCTGGGGCAGATTTCTTTTAACACCACTTTCTGCATGTTCTGTACCATTTAAAGACATTTTTTCATCTGGTTCCTTTGTTTTATCAGTTTCTTCATAACTTCTTTTTCTATTTTTAGATTCACTTTCATTTTTATGCTGCCTGTCACTATCATAACCTTTATCACCTTCATGTGAGCAGCTGCTAGAATATGACCTGTACTTCCCCTCTGACCTGCCAGAATAGTCAGACCCTGGGGACAGGTAATACCTATCTTGACCTGAGCCACGTCTCTTAAAGTGCTCCCTTCTCCACTCTCCATCCCTTTCAAATCTCCTGTAATAATGCATCCTGGGTTTATAATCTGACTTATGATACGAACCTGAAGAACCCCTCCAACTGGAGAAAAATCTCTCTGGTTTACCGTATTTTTCAGTTTTGCTATGACTTGGCTGATTTCTGGAGCTACTGTAAGAATCTCTTGAATCTTCAGACCTACCTCCAAAAGTGTCTTCATCATCACCTGAAGTCCTCGAAAAAGAACAGTATCTGTCTTTCTCTTTTGCCTCCATTTTTGGACATGCTACGCTGTCCTGCCTTTCCAGCAGCTTTTCCACTTCAAAACTTCGGTTAAGAAAGGAAGCAGAGGTATCAGCTGGAGGGGAATACCACTCCTCCTTCCTATTCTGATCTTTATAATGGGAAGAAGCTCTAGATGAGCTTTTTTTGGAGCTGCGAGCAGACTCAGATCTATGCCGACGCTTTTTCCTACGTTTCTTGTGATCAGAGGAAGAGGAAGAGGAAACTGATACATCTGATGATGAATCGCTTGATGATGATGAGGAGGAGGAGGAGGAGGAGGAGGAAGAAGATGAGGAGGAAGTCGATACTTTCCTTTTCTTCTTCAACCTAAAAAAAATAATTAACCTGTGAGATAACTTTCAGTATCAGGCAAAAGCTACATGTAGAAAGCAAATCTGTTCACCCCAGTTTGGACTGTAAGGTGGGAATGGAAACTGAGCCTGACCTGGCAAGACAATTTCAAGTCACTTCATGATCAAAAAACTAAGATGAAATCCACTGAACATTTTGCTATAAAAGACATCTTTCCCAATTTCACATGTCATTGCACTTTGCAAATATGTCACATTGCAAAGTATTCCTCAAACAACTTCTCTTCCACACATACCTCCATTAAAGGTTATATGCACTACAGGACACTATTCACAAAAGCATTCTGAAGGAAAAGCAGCTTACCCAGGGAGAAGTTCTCCCCAGCTCACTGTTTGTTGAGACAGATTGCTCACTCCCTCATCTGCACTTATTGCCACATAACCAGTACACTGAATGTAAGTTACCTTTTTTCTTCTTTTAAGAGCTTACGCAATTTTTCTGCACTTGTTTCTATTTTCTTTGCTTTCTGTCTCTCTTCTTTGGCAGCTTGTTTCTCCCTCATTTCCAAAGATTTCTTTTTTGAACCCAAGCATCATAAAAAAGATTACATTAGTAGTGTTAACATGGGTATTTTCCCCCCATTCAACCCCATTTAAATATGTTTTACCAGGATTCCCAGACCAGAAATGAATATTGTTCAGGAGTTTGATATTGGCCATTGTGACAGTCAGGTTTATATTTAAGGACCATATTGCAGGAATTTTATTCCATAAAAAAATATATTTGACCAGTCATTGCAGTGGTAGCCGTGATCCAGCACACCAGGAAGCAAGGAGCCCAAAAGATATAGATTGAATATGCAAAAAATCCCCAATATTACCAACATGTAGAAAAATAAGGAAAAAAATCCCAAACAACCAAAACAGAGATAAGAGTTTGAGGGGAAGTGTCATCATTATCGTAGTTTACAAGAAAAACATGGCAGAACCCAGTTGAAGATGAATTCAAGTTGGGCATGTTTGAATACAAACCGTTTTGTAACAATTTCACAGAGCAGTTTGATGCATAGTTTAC
This sequence comes from Dasyornis broadbenti, assembly GCA_013397935.1. Lineage (NCBI taxonomy): Eukaryota > Metazoa > Chordata > Aves > Passeriformes > Dasyornithidae > Dasyornis > Dasyornis broadbenti. The sequence continues at coordinate 2,247,943 of VZRN01002326.1, forward strand.
GTAAGGAATCATGTTCCAGAGGTTTGGTGGTGATGAGCAGCACCAGACGTCGGACACAGCAACAACAGTTCCGTTCAGAGGAAAATGCATTGGAGAAAAACACATAATCAGTATTACAGGAAAACACATAGCAGAGTTGTTTCAGCCATTCTACACAGCAGGGACAGTATCAGACTTACGTATTAAGTTACAGGTAAAAGCAGGAGAGCATCTAAGCAGATGAATAATCCTTAAACTACTTAAGTCCATAAGAGATCAGACTTCTGCCACCTACAGCCCTACAGAGTAGCTCTATCCAGATTGAGCAGAAAGTCTGATGATAGTTTTCAAAACTTAGCAACTGTCTTAACAGCTCTAATAAACCCTTCATTGCAGCCAAGGCCATGCATAGCAACAAACGACAGCTATCGTGTTCCTTATCTGCTGCATCAATGACTATAAGACAATGTCAAAGGAGTAACATTTATCTGCTATTTGCTGAGAATATTCTTCATAATTTTAACTGACACCTCTTCTAAAGCAGCCAAATGCAGGTACTGCTCAAATAACATACACCTCTATCTATGGTGTAGTTCAGTTTTATCAAGATTGTCCTATCTCCTCTTCCCCTTTGTTTCCACACATCCTGTCAGCATTATGGCTCCACCAACTGAAGAACTGCTGACTAAGGCCATCTACCCCAGCCTGTGTACATCCTCACATGCAGAAGCACAGAACAACACAATCCTGTTCCTCAGTGCTCTGTTTTACTCTTTGACCCACTCTGGAAGACAACAAAAGCAAAGGAGGTAAATAAAAGGGAAAAGATGACAACTCAGATTAGCACACAGACCCAGCGGGCTCACCTGGGAAACATGCTGCGTGCAAGGGAAGAGAGAAAAAAACCACCAGACAGCAGAGGAGAAAGCTGAGATATTCAAACTGTCTGCCCGCCCACCCTCCACCTCCTGCTGGTTTCCTTTCCATTACCTTTTAATTTCCCGCTCATGTGCTATCCCTGTGCCTCAGCTTTGCCTGGTGTTACTCTATCTTTCTGTAATTAACCCAATGGCCAAGGGTCTGGCCAGAACTATGGTAACAACGTTTATTTGGCTTCTGGAAGTGTTTTACACTTTGCACATTTGTATTCACAGAATGTTCTAAGCCTCATTAATGTTCTTAACCTCATTAATAATGCTGTGTGATGGGATAGTCTTATCCCCGCTTTGCTCTTTCCCTGTCTCCACTGTCTGGCATTTCTTTACTATCCCAAAACAGTGGAGTCACCAAGAGGTACCTTTCTTCTGGTAGGTACAGCCATAATGCTCACTAGAAAAGATTAACTGTGGAGTAGGGAAGCAGAGAATAAGACAAACCATCAATTTAACCCCTCCGTATTCAGAAGATTTAATATGATTTTTGATGTTCATTTACTGTCACTGAGAGCACCAAATGAAGAGAAAGTAAAGAATCACCTGTATGTGCTTACGGAGTTTTGTTAAGGCCTCTTCTGCTTCCTGAAAAGTCTCATCCAAGCTTAAGGCTTTTTTATAGTAACTTTCAGCATTTAGTAGTTTCTCTTCCTCTTCCAATCTAAAATGAAAGTGAAAATTCATATACAGTTAGGACACAGATTTTGACAGGTTTTTCTTACTTTAGGGCTTTCTTATTTGCAAGTATTTCTCATTTGCATTTTGCCACTACTACTGCATCCCTCTGAGACCCGCTCTATCATCTCAGCCCACTGCAGTAACAACACAAAATAGTATTTCCGACCTTATCATCTCCTAATCCTGACCCCTAACACTATCCTTTGAAATGTCTGTTCCACTTTAAAAAATACTGTCTCTCTCTTCTTAACATAGTGGTTAAAAAACCCTATTCCCTGAATATTCAAAATTAAAATTTTTCATTTGAGTGGTTCACCAATATTTCAGTAGAGTAACAGAACGTCATTTTGTTACAAAACTTTAAAAAATACCAAACCAAACAATCCTCAACTTTTTGGAATATATTCAAACAATTCACAGGACTTTTTGCAAGCCTGGTATCCTATCAGTGAAAGGGTATCAAGGATTAAAAAGGATATTGAGGATTAAATCTCAAATATTTTGCCAGGATTTTAACTGGGACAGAGGACAAAGTGTAAACCAATTACACAACAAGGGATATTTACAAAGACTTTTTTTTTTCCTTTAAACACATAGCTAGGAAGAAAAGATGCTATTCTGTGTCCTCCCCAGAATGGTATTAAAAAAAAAATCTTATGAGAAAACTTGTTAACACCAACCAAACCCACAACCCCAACACTTACTGCCCGCCTCTTTCCACAAGGGTCTGACACAGGTATTTCCTCGCATTTCTATGAGTAGGACAATTTTCTAAAGCAATTTCAAAATCCCCTATGGCTTTGTTCAGACTTCCTTTTGTTGCATACCTAGAACAACAGAAAGTTTCATGTGAAACAAGGATGTTTCTCTTTCACAAAGTGGAAAAAACAGTAAAAAAAACAGACTTACAGAGCTCCACGTGCTACCAAAGCTTCAACATTTTGTGGATCAATTTCCAAAGCCTTGTTGTACTCATTCATGGCTTCCACATGGCGTCCAACCTTAAAATAATCCACCCCTGCCTTCACACTGGAGAAAAAATCATTAGAAAATAGTATGTACAGTTAGTCTATGCAGATTGTTCTGTTACTCACAAATCATGATTCCAAACAAGGGACAGGCAATAGAACCTAACCTTGTTATTGTGTACTTCACACTGGCATTTCAATTAAGGTGCTTTTGGCCTAATTCCACAAAAATGTATTGTCCTTAGTCCAAAATTTTAAGGTACTCGAGCATTTCTGCAGACAGTGCTACTATATGACATTTACCTTGAACAGGCTTAATTATATCCAAAGCTAAAAAACCCTGTTAGAGCCATAGAACAAGGTGACATGGGCAGATGTTACACACTCAAACCAGCTCATCTCAAACAAATATTCCAAGGTTTTGCATATCATATTACCTGAACATTTCTTGCACATTTTCCAAGAGAATAAGGTATTGGAAGACAGTTGATATAAGCTGATTTTCAGAACAATGAATTACAGACTTTTTAAAAAAACTAAAATTTAATTTAACACTACAACAACTTTTTCTGTAATTAATCAAAGTTGCAAATACACTGCGTAATGTAAAAGCAACAGCACCTATCCAGGGCTGCTGTTCCAGATGCAGTCAGGGTAATACATTCAACTTTCCAAAGACAGTGAGTACACTTGTTACATCTACAGTTTGAGGCTTAAATGACTTGACAAGAATGAGGTCATTCAACACTCAATTATAAAACAGAAAATTGTGTACTTCGCGTTATCACAAATTTTGCTCTCATCTCTAGAATGGGTCAGGATATTATAAATAGTCTAAGAAGTTCTCCCTTAAACCTGACACACATTTTGGAACTGAATCTCAGGACTTTATCTATCACATACCCACTTGGCAGATAGGTTTACTTTCAATAGGATCCTGGTCACATTGCTATACATGCAGTGGAAATACTGTTTCAATGTTTATTTTCTTTGAAGAAGTATAACCTGTAACCCAATCTAACCTAATAACAAGCTCTGATAATAAGAAGTATCACATACCATTTCAAGGCCCAAGATGCAGACTGTTTTTTCCTCAAGGCAGGGGCAAAATCTTCCTCACTGAAATTTTTACTTTAAGGAACAAACAAACAAAACATCAAGTTGGCTTTCTGAGTCTACAAAGCTAAGCTTACAGTATGTAGTGAAGTTGAAATAAGCTGAAATATTATCTGTCCATGCCTTACTGCTCTCCCTCATTCAGGACTGTTCTTTCTTATTTGAAACCAGTTTTTCCCAAACCACTCTACAAGTGCTGAATTTAACCAGTATAACTGCAGTACATTTAACAAAAACATACCAAGTCCACACCTGCTTTGGGCCTAATATACATATGGCTCATAACATCAATCATTGCGTATATTTGAGTCTGTTTTACAAAAGGGGTCAAATCTATTACTAAAATAAACATTGTGAATAAACATCTGTCAGAAAACATTTAAATCTAAACATCCTGCATTTCAATCCACAGATGATGACAAGAGCTACACAATAAATTCCTGAAGTGTCTGATACCAAACATGGTGTGTGGTAAGGTATCTTGCTTATTCACAGCAATAGGATTTCAAATACAAATTTCTTACTCTAGAGGAGTTTGCTTTTAAATATTTAAGGACATGTACGCTGCAGTCATGCAAGTCAAAATATAAAAGGTTTAAGTATAAGTGGTCTAGGACTCCCACTCACAAATCTATTTCAATGGATTAGAATAATCTCCACACAGCTACAGGAGAGGAACAATATAAAAATCACTTACATTTGAAGACTTCTCAGCAAAGACGGTGGATTTGACTCACTTAGTCCCAGTTTTTCTGCTAAATATTCAACTAAAGATGGATTAGCAAATCCTGGGGAACGATGCAAAACCTCTTCAAAAGTCTCTCCTGTGTTGGCAACTTCCAGGCTTCGCCTTAAAAACAGCACCAATGTACACAAATGAGACCTCCGGCTCTATACCCTATTTTATCATGCTTATGTTTAGAATAAAAATACGTATATGATATCTGTATTACTGCTCACCAACTGTTCTCCTCTACAGGTATGTATTTTCCTGCTATTTACCTAACCTTATATGCTTTACCTCAAGTGAGCATTTGAAACCTATTTTGGCACCTACCCCAGCATCTCCAGTACATACAAAAACATTACAAATATTGTAGAGATAGTTGCATCCCCCTGTCTTCTAAGGGAAATTCTAAAATATTAAGAATTCATGTTCCAGTCTCCCAAGGTTTTGGGGGTTTTTTATTTGTTTATTAACACTGTCCTAAAGCAACAGATAACTCACTCTGCCTTTTGCTTTCCTTAGTATGCTAAAGAGATGAACAAGCAGGATGTGATCACCCAATTCAATCAGAAACCCCACTGACGAGTTTAAGGGACAGCCAGCCCATCAGAGATGCTCTTCAGACACCATGACTGCACCCAGCAAGTGCAGCCAAACAGCCCATCCTTACTTATAGTGGAGTGGGAAGTCATCGGAGGTGATCACGCCCAGTTTTGTACTGGAAAGGCTGGGTGGAAGAGCTGAGCTGTAAAGCGACACTGCGAGCTTCTCGTGGTAACGGTCGACGTCCTTGAGTGCAGCTGCAGAAATAATGAAGGGTATGATAAAATTACAGAAATGTCCCAAACCCAAGACAAACCAATTCCTGACAACTACTGCAGCTGCTCACCTCGAATGAGGTCTCCAGTTTGATAATAAGACAAAGGATCTCCATGGTTGCTTTGAGGAGGCACATCCCTCACAGGACACAGGGCCTGCAACAGAACAGAGCAGGAATATCATAAAAAAAGCCAAAAGGCTGGGGTTTTCTTCTTCCCCAAGATCAAGCCAAAAAAGATTATTTTAAGCTCAATGCACATCAGAAGTGTGATACTTAAAATATAGCTTGGTTCAAGTAGAAATTCATGCATCCACAAATGATGAATTTTTCAACCCAATAGAGTGTGGTCACAGCAAGATGTGTTCTCTGGCTGAGCAAAGTACCACAAGCTGCCCACAAGTTCAGACACTACTCATCATCCCAAAGCTCAGTTTCACCTCTACACATTCCACTCCATTAACAGATGCAAGAAGTAACTAACACATGTCAAAAATGAAGTATTGACCAATGCTGTATCTTACAGTGATTTCCAAATCTGCAATTTCCCGTATGACACCACTTCCCAGACAAATCAACACCATGAAAAAGCCAAATTCACGGATAGAGGTGATCCTCCCAATCACAATATCGCCACGCTCGATGTCACGGAAGAACAACTCTCTCCTCTCCTCCCTGGGCACCTCCATGAACCTCTCCAGGGGTGGCATGACAGCGTAACACTCTGCAACAAGGGCACAGCAAATTACAAACGGCCAAGCTACACCCTGAGATCACAAAATATTTGACGACAGCAAAACAAGTGAAAATATTATTTATTTGTTCAAACAGAAAGCTTGTGAACAGCCTACAAAAGTCAATAGGAAAAAATGTAAGCCTGTTTTTAAAGATACCGCTAATTCAAGTTCTGTCCTTACACTTACAGAGTGACTCCCCCCCGCCACCTCACACACCCTCATTCTCCTCGATCGTGTCCTCGATCGGCCCGTTGGGTTTCCAGGAATGCGCGAAGAGCAGATCCGCCTTCTTGGCGATGAAACGCTTTATCTCGGTGTCGATGCTCGCCCTCTCTTTCCTGGGGGAAGGAGAACGCGGTGAGTCGCGCCCCGCGGCCCCTCACGGCCCGCCCGGCTGCTGCCCCGGCGCCCCTCACCAGGNAGCCCGCGGAAGTCGGGGTTGTCATGCTGCTCGGCACGGAGCAGCGACAGCAGCGCGGGGCCGTGGTGGTTTAGCGCCTGCCGGAGCAGCTCCCGATCCATCCCGGTGCCAACGCCGCCGCCTCGCCCGGAATGGGAACCGCCGCTCGGGCAACGGCGACAGGGCGGGACAGGGCGGGACAGGGCGGGACCGGGCGGCCGCAGCGCCCCCCGGCGCCCGGGAGGACCGCACTGGGCGCTGCCCGCCCTTTTGGCGGACTCGTCTCCAGGTGATAAACAGCGAGTAATTAAGGAGAGAGTAATTAAGGCACACCGCATAAATCACACAAACTTTTCCCACGGCAGCGGTGGCCCGTGCGGGCAGTACCCGCGGCGGCGCTGCCGGGAGAGGGCGCTGCTCCCCCGCCGGGCCCGGCCCGGTGAGCCCAGAGCGGGGCTCGAATGGGGCAGCGCCGCCTCAGCGGGTCCCGCGCCAGGAAGCAACCGCAGCACCGTCGCGTTCTCCGGGCGCTACCTGCAGCGCGTTCGCTTCCGAGGGAGCGACCCGGGAACACCACGGGCGGCTCTCGGCCGGGGCTCGGAAGAGTTACAGAGAAGTAACTCGAGTGCAGAGAAGCGCAACAGAGCTGGGGATGGGTCTGGAGCACAAGTCCCGTGAGGAGTGGCTGAGGGAGGCTCAGCCTGGAGAAAAGGAGGGTCAGGGGAGACTTTTTCCACTCTTTACAACTCCCTGACAGGAGGGTGCAGCCAGGTGGGGTCAGGCTCTGCTCCCAGGGAACCAGCGACAGGACGAGAGGAAACAGCCTCAAGCTGCACCAGGGGAGGTTTAAGTTGGACATTTGGAAGAATTTCTTCACAGAAAGGGTGATTAGACATTGGAATAGGCTGCCCAGGGAGGTGATGGAGTCACCATTCTGTAGTGTTTACGGAAAGGTTGAGCGTGGCACTTGGTTGCACGGTCTAATTGACAAGGTGGTGCAGGGCCTCAAGTTGGACTCGATAATCTCAGAAACCTTTTCCAACCTAATTGATTCCGTGATTCTGTGAATAAAGGAGAGAGCCAGCACTGCGGCGTGGGGCTGGGGCTCAGCTCTGCAGTGTTCCCGATTCCTTGCACTGTCCCTGGGCAGGCTCCCCTCAGCACTTCCCACGGGTGACACTGTGTGGGCACGGACATCCTGGCTTTACTGAAACAGGGAAAACGGGTGATTCCTTCGGGAGAAGGTGAGGGCTGAGGGCACAGCCAAGCTACTGCCAGGGGCCTGGCGCCTGGCTTGGCCATCCTGCTCCCCAGCGCTAACTTTAGATGCTAAAAAGACACTTCACTCAGGAGAGTTCATGCTAATCACCTCTCCAGCTAATGGAGAAAGGTGCTTAAAACCAGCTGGAAATAATCCAAGTCTATTAGAATGATCGCAGTTTTTCAGCTCCCAAGAATAATTTGTCCCTGGCATCGCATTTAATAATTAATTTTAAAAGGAGGGTGTGCAAAAGGGTGTGCAAACAGCATAATGTCACTTCTCCCCTCAGTACAATGCTGAAGAAAAAATAGCAATCTGGCTGTCAGCAGATCAGGGACACGGACTCCTCTAGGAAGCAGCATGACTGAGAGGGCAAGGATCATATCAAAGACTCTGGTCTCAGAGGCTCAGTTCAAAGCCAGCAGGGATATCACTGGCATAGCAGACTTGGGGAAGACACTGGAAGGGCAAATTTATATTTCAGTTTCATTTCATGGCCCCCAGTTTTAATAAAACAGAAGATAAAGGAGGCACAACACTTAGTATGTACCAAACAGCTGCTGGGATTTTGATTTAAAGTCTTCCTGATCTGTTTGAGACCAGGTGTGCTCTTATATTGCTGGTTACCATGGTGGGAAAACACCAGATGGAAATTTCTAGATATTAAGACTGATTAGACACAGGCTGACATGGGAAGGTTAATGCACCTGCACGGACCCGGTGCAGACAAGAGCCTTTCCTGGATGAATCACGTGGCAAGTGCAATGTCCTGAGCTGTGTGGCATAACTGCAAATAGCGGTAGTTTTATTTGAGGGAATGATATTTTGAGTAAGAGTTAATTGGTGTTGCTTAGCAAATACAAGAGCTAGCAAAAAAAAAACAAAAAACAAAAAACTTTGAAGCATGAACTCTGCTTGTATAAGCATTTCTCCAGTCTCACATGCAGATACATACACATGATGTACAAGAAATTAGACACTATGAGTAAAGGCTTCCAATGTGTTAACGTGTTACAACTCCTGAACTTAAAACATCAGCAAAATCCACTGTGAAAGCAGAACCACCTATAACAACAGATTCTTCTTATAGACATTTACTTCTTCGTATAGAATCATTTGCTTCTTAGAAAATTCAGTCATTTATAACACATTAATACACAGAAGGTAGATTATTTGCCCCTGAATATAAGGGCTAACTTCATATCTAAGGTGTTCCATTCTTCAGCTGGGCCCAACGCATCCTGAAATTTTCTTTACCAAGCAAACTGAAAATACTCCAAATAATTCCATCTTCAGAAACAGCTTTGCCAGAGTATTTGAGCATGAACTTGTAATTTTTGTTTCTATTTTTGAGGTTATAGTAAGGAACTGAAAGCCATCATAAGACTGTAACATATTGCACATTGTTCCACCTCACCCAGGGGCACACACAAGCTTTTGCATCCTTTCCTCTCGCAGGATTCTTCCTGGATATTCGCTGTGATTTTAAAAATATCTCTGCATCTTTTCAATGGTGGAAGTTTTCTGCTTTTCATTCTTTGCTTGCTTTATCTCACTTAACCAATAGGAAATGCTTTTGATAAAAGGGTATTGCAGCCACCACAGTTCAGGCAGGAATAATGATAAATGGAACAGTATGGAATAAACTCAGGGCTATATATAGTGCTCAGGAGATGCCAGGCCTGAGGAGGGGCATGCTCCATATGCTGTTAATCCTCTGTTCCATTGATTTAGGAACTGCCTGGATGAGTAGTGCCTGATCCCATCTGCTAAGTAAACGAAGAGGGTGGGCAGGAGGTCCTGATTCTCCACGAGAAAGCGATACAACTCAACGTCTCACCCTACTGGGGGAGGAACACTCCAGATACTTTGAAACCAGACATGCCTGAGCATGCTCGGTGTAGATCTTCTGACAGTTCAGATCAGTACATGCTAAAAGCCAACTCATAAAATCCATCCTGCAGCCTTTAACTCCCACAATAAAAAGATGATGAGTTTACACCAAGCCAGCTTTGAACCTAGGGTAAGACTCGCAGTGATATTGCCCCTGAACAACCCAAACACTGATAGGCATGATAGAACTTCAAAGTGAGTATGTGAAATACTAAGCAGATTTTCATCCAAATCCAGTGAGCACAGCTTGAATGCAACAAGGTCAAGCTGCTTCTCAAATGTTTCCAAGTATCCAATATCACTGGTGAAGCTTACAAGAAAATCTCATGGAGGAAAGGATTTTATGCCCTGAGCCACATTTTATCACTGACAAAAAGATTAGATTCCCCAAGATCATAAAAAGTATGATTTCCTGCAAAGTTTGGGCAGATTTGAAGATACATTTTAGCCTGTTGCAAATGGGAGTGACATATTCAACTAAATATGCCCTTTGGGTTAAGAAAGAGGAAGCTAATAGTAGTAATGAGAATGAACACAAAGAGTTGTACTTCCAGCTGGGTTACACTTATGGAAAATTCTCCCAAAAGCAGTCCTGCTGCCTAGACTTGCTAATTTATGAAGCAGCAAAGAGACTGTTCAAGATGTTATTTTAGCTCAAGACTGATGAAGGGACCTTCATCACAGAATAACTGCTAGCCGGTTAATAGTGCTGCTGTGAGGAAAACATGATGTCTGCAGGCATAATCACCAAATATGATGGAGGAAGTGTGAAGACAACCCCAAGCTCAGAGTGATGAAGCAACCCAAGCCATGGCCATTCAAGCATTTCCTTTTGTAACCAGGTGATTGTTCAGTCCAGCTTTGGCATGGTCTGTAAGAGAGTACAGTTTCAGTGACGTAGACTTACCTGGAGTGTGCTCAGCACCTGGTTTTGGTGTCAAGGACCTTTGCAGTTCTCAGATGTCTAGAAACATGTAGACAAAGAATAGTCAGTTGCATGTTATAAATATACAAAGACAGACTGTGGAAACTGCCCGGGCTCTGAATCGACAGTCAGACACTGCTGGAGTACAACAGAAATAATGGTTAAGAAGTGTCAATGGAGATCCCCCTCTGAGTCCTGTGGATTTCTGTCAGGCTGCAGGCAGTGGCACTGCTGAGCCTTTGTATGCTGTGAGCTCAGCTTGTGCACCCAGTGCAGTGTTTTGTGCCTGGAGAGTAGTGGCAAGTGCTTAAAGGTTTCAGGTGGAACTGAAAAGGTTACTGGAGGAAACATTGTCCTTGACATTTTTTTTTTTACCCTAAATATGAAAACCAGGCTTTGGTGAATGAGGGTTTGCTTATTTGGCAGGTACCCCAGTCAGGCAGCTTAGCAGCAATCCTGACACAGACAATATGTACACACCCACCTGTACAGCTTGCAGTACATCTAGAAATTCTGCCTGCAGAGCAAATTCCCATGATACATGAGGGCTCGGCAGCAGGTATGCTGAGCAGACAGGTTTTTGTGAGGCTTTCATGGATTTTCCAGCCTCTAACACTCCACAGACTGGCAGTATCTCCTGCTTTATAGCAAGGGAGAGTCATCCTGGTTTTCAAGTTTTAGAATGATTGCACCTTAAAGCAGCATCACAACTTTCCTGTCAGCAGAGTAGATCACTCCTTAGAGCTCAAAATTACATTTCCAGGGGGTAGCTAAATACAGTGTGAATTTTTCATCTCAAGGCTGCAAGCACTACATGGAGATCTTTAAGCATGCAACTACTCCTGGTTATCAAGTCTCTTATCTATAGCAGAACACTACTCACGTTTTCATTATAAAATTATTTTCCCAGCAATTTTCATCTTTAAAACTGTCACAGCACGTGTATGAACTTTCAAGGGTTGTTCAAAGAGGTCTCTAAAAATGTTTTGAAGATCTAAACCAGTTGGAGTTTTTCTGCTCCTGGTAAAACAACCTACTTATTTATGTATCTCATGGTCAGTTGCTCTAACGTTCTATTTGTGTAACATGTGCCATAAATAATGCCTTAAAAGCAAAGTACAAAAATCAGAAGTTGTCTTCTCAATTTCTTGCAAGGAACCAGGCATGTAACCATTGTCACAAACCAATTAGCAGCCTCCTCATTTCTTTTAAATTTGTCGCTATTTAAACTACACTAAAACTAAAAAGTTGAAACTGCTTTAATTAACTTGTGAAGAGCTAAACAGTTGGCAATGCAGATTCACAATGCTGATTAATTATCTTCGTGTTTGCTCCCATTTAATGCGTGAGCATACCTTGAAAACAAATAAAATGTAGCAAAATTATTTTTGTCTTTATCAGGTGAGACTCGTATTAAAAATGATAAGCTGAATTGATGTGATATGATTTCCAATTAATTTTTATCTCAATAAGAATTGTTTGGACGTACAGTGATTAAGAAATTATTTTAGAAACAGAAAGAGAAGTTAATTACAGAATTATCTGGCCGATATAATTCCAGTAAGTAACAGCCATAAGTAGATATTCATTAGTCTCTCAATAGATCAGGTTTGTTTTTCCTACCATCCAAAAGCAGAGGCCAGATGGAGCAGTGACATGCCAAACTGATGTATGTATATGATATTTGTTTGTTTAAACATTTGGTGAATTCCTCACAGTGTTAAATCCAGAAAGCTGGAATGATTTGCAAATAAATTAACAAGCCATGAAAAAAAAAATTGTATCTGCTCTGAACTTAAGAATTATATTTAAGTTTATAATTTATTATTAGAGGTTTCCATTTTCTATCATAAAACTTTTAAATTGTGTAAGTGAAACCTGTTGCCTGGTGTTCCAGTCTGCCTTTTGGCTCAGTGGAGAAATTGCAAAGGCTGAGCCAGAAGCAACTGCTACTGGTTTTAATGGGCAGTTTTGTGCCTCTCAGGGATTTTGGATGTAGACTTTGTGGACTCCCACAGTCTTCAGCAGGTTTCAGGTCAAGCATGAAAAACAGAAATCGGTAACTAAACTTTCTTTGCTTGCCCTGCTGTCTGTAATTATGATTTAATCAAAATACATCAGTACAATCCAGTGTCAAAGTCCAGACATGGTTTGGCTGGGGCTTCTGGAATGTAAGAAATATTCGACTTGATTTCCTCTTGATTCATGTCTTATTAAGGCAGTTGAACAAAATACATAATCACAGGGAGCTGAAGCTCTGAAACAGATGAAAATCTAAAGGAGAAACAGGAGGAGGTAGCTTGAAATGCAAAAGAAATGATACTTCTGTGAAATAAAGATGTGTATGTGTGCAGGTAACAGCCATGACTTAGAGCAAAACTAAGGGACCCCTGCCAAAAGTACAGCAAGGGCCAGAATTGCTCTCTTACAAAAAAACCCAAAGCAAACCAAAAAACCTCTACTTCCAATTTTGTGCCCCAAATCAAATGGAGAGACAACCTGAAATGCAAGTTATGCATTCCATGCATCTCTCTTTTGTAGCACATTTTACAGCACTGAGACCAAATACTGTTTTTAAAGATATTGGCAGCTGAAGTCACGGAATGTACCTAAGAAAGTATCAAAAAAAACCCCATAAAAGAAGCTTAGGCTTCTAAATATCTTTGCAATTCTGGCCTAAGAATGGATGATAATTAGTATACCACAAATTAAGTTCTTGCATATGCAAATGTAATTGTTTGCTGTCGCAACTAATTACAGATGTAGTCTTGCGCTGAGTTGATTGGGAGTGAGAAATAAACACACAAATCTAAACCACCGGTGTTTAAAACTCCCCTCTTGTAATTGTGATGATCTGATCCTCCTACAACTGGCAAATATATACATGGGAGACTGTGTGTACGTGCGTAGGAGAACAGTAAGTGGGAGAAAGAAATCCAGATTTTTCCATCTGTACAAAATGTCAACATACTGCCTATAAAAAGATATCAACAAAATCCTTGTAAGCACGGTTCAGGCTACCCGCGTTCTAATCTGTATCTTCACTGACAGGGAGGGTTAATCAAAGCTCCAGTACAATATTTCCTTAGTTGAGAAGCTGGAAGCACTCAAATGTTGTAGCACTTTCAAATATGCTGTAAGGATTGGGTAATGCCAGATAGCAAATGCACAATCGAAAGTTTAAACAGAAGGTTAATAGCCCAGGAAAAGGTTGGTCCTGAAAAGTAACACTTCCAGCAGATGTGGTTGAACTGCCTGGTCAGCCCGCCCTGCCGGAGTGTGCCTTTGAGAAATTTCAATGGCAGCCAGGAAAACAGATTATTGTCAGGTCCTCAAATGCAGCCTGCTATTTTTAATCTTTTACCTCTCTAACCTGGTTTGTAATCTCATCATGCGAATTTAGCTCTTCACTTCTCTAAAACTGAAAAAGTGTGCCTTGTGTTAGGAGTGATCAAAAAAGTACATCTGAAAAATATGAACAGGTTTTCTTCAAAATTGGTGAATTTAAATAACATTCAGCATCCAAAGAGAGTTGTGGCTTCTGCAATCCAGAAGAGGTTTGGAAACTTCAAAAGGGGGAAGGGGTTTTCCCCAGACTGTGAAGGTTATTTTGGCATTGAGTGCCGAGATAAAAGGAAAAGCCTTCCCTACCCAGAGCTACAAGTGCCTTCTTGTAAGGATGATTTACAGGGTCAGGTGGTCAGAAGCTACAGAGAGTCTTTGACAAATCATTTGTGGCAAAGTGCTGTCAAAAAACCCCTACTCAACCAGCAGCACGTAAAGGGAAGATATATGGCAGGGAAAGGATAGGGGGAAAATAGATTAGGATACAAAATATTTTCAGTAAGACCAGATGAAGGTATCAAAATATAACAAGGGCTATTGTGGAACTCTAAGACATAACAGTAGGCTCTGAGCAATAGTTTCTGCTGGTACCTAAAATGGACCATAACCCTCTGCACTCAACTTCAGAAATTGCACCTCACCCAGCAGGGAGATGAGACAGTCATTTTGGTCTCTAATAGCTCTGTTAGATGCCAGAAAGAGCAGGAGAGAGCAGCAGCCTGGCTAGTCTGATATACAAATCCTTTTTCCTCCCCCCAAAGAAAACATATTATTGCTTTTGTACTTTAAAATAATGATCACAGAGAAGAAAAATATATTGTAAAGTAAGACAAGAGTAAAAACTGTTTAGTTTCACTGATACCAGAATGGAAATGCCCGCAGTTTTTTTCTAATTGGAAATAATGCAGACACTGTTTTGTAACAGGAAAAAAGGAAAGCCATTAGCAAAAATCTGTAGATTTTTTAGGTGGAAAAATATACAGCATAAATTGTTTACATTTTCAGTGGGGAGCATCCCTTGGTTCATCAAGCTGTCACACAGCTTAGCAGCATGACATATCAGTGATTAAATGCTGGCTCCCTGGCAAAACCCAAAAAGACAAAGAAAATGAATTTTTCAGAGGAGAAAGCCGCTGTTCTCTTGTACAGTGGCTCTCATAGCTGAAAAGAGGCAGCAGCAGGGTGGTAGAAATCAAAGTCTCTCAGCAGGTGAACTGTAGTTTGAATGTACCACTTCACAGGGTATCTTTATCTGCCTTTGGTCTCACTCTTCTCTTGGGGTAAAATACACCGTTACTTAAAAGTTTGATTTCAGTTGTTGACTATGGAACATGCTGGACCTTGGAAAGCAATTATTACAGCTGTTCACTTATTTTATTTGGAAGCCTCAAACCAAGCAGAGTTAACGCAGTTACTCAGATGCATGAAATCAGAGCAGTGACAAAGCAAGAGCAGCAAAGGCCACCTGCGTATAGAAGAGAAGGTGAGCATGACAGAAGCACCAGGATCAGGGCTGGGGACAGTGATCAGGGTCAGACACAGCCCAGTGATTGCCCAGTGAGCCCTCAGTGATCAGACAGCTCCAGCTCGACAACCAGCCAGTGGGTTTGGGTCTAAGTTCAAGTTTGGAGCCCAGAGCTCAGTGCAGACACAACTACAACAGGGCTGCAAAATAACATGGGGAAAATAATATTAAAACCCTCAACTTAACAGCAACTATCCAGGGAAAGCAGGGGCAGGCCCTCACTTGCAGTTTTCTTCACAGTAGTTCTTGTCAGTGAAGAAGCTGATCTTGAGCTCAGCCCACTAAACCTCCTAACTCATCCAGCTAAACTCCATAAGGACATTTACTCAAGGCCCTGGCATAAACTCAGGCTTAATTCTTTGGCCAATCCAAAAGCACTTGTAGCAGATGGTACAGATCCATTTCATCATGCAGGTGCTTGTGTGTGACTCATCAGCCAGTCTGAAAAGCAGAATTATCTGTATTTCTTACAAAGTTCACACTTTGTTATGCCCCAGCTGTTCACTGTTACCAGTCCCACCCATACGTTGCCACATGAGAGGTCAGCTTAGGCTTACTTCAACTGGTATAAAAATGGTATTATTTTTTGGGGTGACTTAGTAATATTTACCCGCTTTTGTTTTCTTTATGCTTTTTGCAGTTCCAAAGGGGTCACATTCAGCAGCAGATCATGAAAAATACTCTCCATAGATCAAAGAAAGCAATGAGCAGTCCAGAACTGTCACATGGGGCTGATGAAATGCACGAGCTGACACTTGACAGGACAGCGATTATCCCAGAGTTTAATAACATGTTAATCATCTTAAGAGTCATTATTTGCTCCCAGGCACACACTGTACTCCCACAGTGACATTAAAAAAATCCCTAACAAAACACACCAGAGGACATTTCTACAGAGCAAAACATAATGGAAAACTAAACAGATGCTGTCTATGAAAATGGTCTCTTCAGCTGTCCTAGAACACAAAACCACCAGAAGGGTGGTGCCCGTTTGTGCTGCTCTGTGTTACTTACCCCAAATGATTTTGGATATAATTGCATAGACTTTTATTTATTAAATTTAATAATAATGTGAATGTGAACGTGCAATGTAGTCTTGGCAATGTAGTCTTGGCATATGAACACAAACAGCAAAAATATCGCCCCCCGTCCCTTATGTTCCTTATTTGGTTGCAAAGGTTCCTGTGGGAAATCTCTGTTTGATTCATCTTACAGTGACACAGCTAACTGTGACTTCCAACAGTGTTGTCAGTGCCGGGAGCAGAAGTAGTTTTTAGGACTTTTTGTCTGGATTATCTGTGATTTGAGATCACAACTACTTCACATATGACACCCAACAGTCTGATGTTTTTAGTTTTATCTGAACCTGCCTGAACTAGAGGTGGGATATGAGTATTACAGGAGGTTGCAACAGACTGTAAGCGATTGATTTGGGGATTTTCAGTTGGAGAATATTCCTTAAAAGACTGTCCAAGTTAGACAGACCCATCTGGCCCACAGGGAGACTGCTCCTTCCCAAGGAAGCACCTGAGCCTATTTGGTGAACATGGTCCCACTGGCACAGTACGGCAAAAGAGGAATGAGAAAATGACAGTCAGGAGCTTTTCTGGCAGCCCAGGCAAAGACAGAGAGACACTTAGTGCTCCTATGAGGAAAATCCCTAATGACCAGAACAGAAAGTCAGTGAGTTATCAAAAAGTCAATCCAGAAGGAAAGCCACAATCTGCAAACTCACAAACAGGACAGACATTATTTTTCAAATCCCATTTCACCTTGCAGTTATTATAGATAAAGAAGTTAATTATTGTAGATCCTATTCTAACACAAATGACTTACGAGTTTCAAAGTCTTTTGGGGTTGCTCACTCAATGTAGATGTATAAAGACTCATCTGGGAGGTAGGACTGGTCCCAGGTCCTATCATGGGTCTGAACTGCACTTGTTTGGAGTTTATTGTCCTCCAGCCAAGCAGTAACAGCAAGCCCTGCTGCTGCATCATAAGGCACTTACACAATGCAGATTAATGGGAGTTGGTGAGAAGGTCATGTCCTGATGCTAATGGAAATGAATTATTCCCAGAAATATATTTAGTCAAGACTTTGTCCAAGTCTTCAAGCAGTGAGGTTCAAATAGCTCCCTGGGAGATTTTTACAAGTTTATTTCTGTATCAGAGTTTTTATCTCAGTATTCAGCTTAAATTTTAATTTCTTCTTTTCTGCCTTAGAACATCCTAAAGAATTCCTCTTCTTTCTTGCTGCTTATCCCTTTTGTAGACTGTTGGCACGTTCTTTGTTCTCAACCACTTAACCTTATTTTCACCAGCCTATGAGTATTGATCCATTTGAACCTTCCCTTTTTGTCTATACGAAAATCCCTCTGTAGTTATTTCTGCCCTACACTGAATGACCTTCAATTTGTTTGTCGTAATGAGCTACCTAGAAACACATGTATTCTTCTGCCAGAGTTTTATGGAGATGAACAATGCCTCCTTATTCATGCTGCACGAGCACAGGCATTCCAACAATTTCTCAGTCCTTCATGTTACTCCTTTCCAGATTTGTCCATCACAGTAAGTACGTACAATGTGAACTCTTTTCCTTGAGATTAACTGGCATTTTTCCAGGTTGAATTCAGTTGTTTTTTTTGCATTTCATCAAGATTCCAAGCTGCAGACTATTTGCTTCCCAGTTTCCTTCTATACTTTTTCCATAAGTCATCCAGAGTGCATCCAAAGCACATACAGGAGGTTTCATGAACGTGGGATTTACTTCTTTATTTTGGTTCTTAGTGACTCTATTTTCCCAGGAGTGTCAAGTGATCTCTACTGTATAATTAATCACCTTATTCTAACCCAGCATTCATCCATTTACCATACTACATCTTGATATTACTCTTGACTCACCAGTAGCTTTAGGAAATAAACAACTGTTTGGCAATATTAAAAGTTATCATAGCAGTTGAATCTTATTTAAGGAATGGAAACATCTGCGATTTTGGTGTGTATATATGCACAGATATATTTATGAAAATTAGTATGATTCACTGCACAAATGACAATTTTATATTTCATAGTCGTCATTTCATAGTTCATATTTCAATCAATTTTTAGTAATAGAGTAGATATTGCAGCAACTGCTTCTTGCAGCAATGGCCCTGTCAAGCTTGCAGCTGTGGTCGTTGCTATAATACACTAGGAGGCCATAGTATCAACTGCCCTGGACGGTGAACTGAAATCAAGAAGTTAAAATTCAAAATGGGAATCAAAATCAGAGGAAAATAATTTAGAGGGATTTTTTTCCCAGTTCAATTCAACTTAAAATGAAAATTCCTAATAACAAAACCTGTCTCAGAAGTCATAAATTACTTCTACATGCAAAAAGAAGCCTGAAAACCTGTTTGAGGGAGTTAGTCTTAGATGACTAGTCTGTTGAGAAGAAATTTTCCTTCTGTATTCCTACTAGAGCAAATGAGATGCCACTGAGCTTTGGAAGCAGTGCCCATTGCCACCTGCATCTGTCTGGCCTTAGTCTAAGTCTTGGATTTAGAGAAGTAAGGCTCCATGTAGCAAAATCTCACTGTTCAGGGCTTACAGCACCTGCTAAAAACGTCTTGTTACTGCTGTGTAGCTAGAGCTCAGAATCTTCTCTCTTCATTCTTGTGTGTTTCCTCAAGCTTGTCCTCAAAAAGGTCACAGAATAGAAGAAAGAATAGAAGAAAGCCCTCCCTTGTGAACCTGGTACAATGCTATCGATTTACCTTGTGTTCAACCCAGTTAATTTCAATTTACCCTTTTGTGATTTATTTCCCTCAAAGTTAATACACCTGTGCTAACCATTTTACTTCCAGCTATTATTTGTTTTTGCCAAACACCAGGGGAGGAAAATGAATGGTGCTCTCCCATGCTGTGCCTCCAGGTGATGCAGCACAGAAATCCCAGCCCACAGCTTACATGGAGCTGGGGCGATGCTGGTGGACTGTGCAACTGCTCCTGGAGTGTGACCACCCTGGGTGACACCTGGGCTTGGTTCCTGTCATCCAGTCCCCTGGGAATGCCTGCCTCATGGCTCAGTATGGGCTGTGACATAATTCAGGATCCTCCCATCAATACACAGTCTGAACTATGGTATATCTTTCCAGTTTGATATGTCTTTGACACAGAAATGCTGCAGGCAGCTCTCCGTGGCAGCTGGTGCTCTGTGAGGAGAACCCATCACTGTGACCAGCATTGGCCACTCAGAGAGTGCACACAGCACCCAGGGCTTGACAGCAACCAAACTGCTTTGGTGAGGTGCCAAATCTGAAGTAAAGAACAACACCAGCTTCCCAGGCAGACTCATTAGTTTGGGAACATTGTGTTAGAGAAGTTTCACTGCTCTCCAGTTCTTTGTGTGGTGTAGATGTGACCCTTGCAACACCTAAGCATGGGAAGTTCTTTCCTGGCTGGAGCTGTCTTTTGTGTTAGATGTAACCACAGGACCTACAGACTTCATCACATACAAGACAAAAGAAATCAGGAGAGATCAGGATATATGAGAATGTGATCTGTAAGCCTCTGGATCAAGGATATGTTGAAGTGATGATGAACAGGGATGTGTTGTTAAGGAATGGCCTCTGCATTCTCTTGTTATCTCTATCTGAATGTGTTTTGCAGTGTTCTGGGACCTCCACAAAACTTGCTGAAATCCCCATGGATTTCAAAAGCCACATCATTCTCCACAACTTCTCTGATAATACTGATATAGGAAGGTCAGAATTTGATGTCAGCAAACACTACTGAGGTCACAACACTTGGGACAGCAGAGAATTTAGCCGTAATGCATTAGCCCATAATTATATTTTTTCAAAACATTTGCATGAAACTAAACCCCTGACTAATGAGGTATAATTTAGTGTTCATTTCTGTATAAACTGAATGTTCTCTCTAAAATCCTGTTTCAGTGGATGTCTCTATCCGTTATAGCTTTTTCAGCCAGCTCATTGCTGAATTTGAGGCCTGTGGCTTAAAGCAAAAGAATCATTCGAGAAAAGCTAATCTCAGGAGTCTGGTATTAGGTGGCAAAGTAGGGCTGAAATGTATCACACTGTGGCCTCCATGTTACCCCTATTTCAGCTCAGGCAAACACTTTTCCAAAGAAAAACCATAACCAGATCCTGTGCCAGTATTATTTTAATTAGATCTGTAGCAAATAGAAAGCACGATATATAATTGCTGACAGACTCAAAAATAGCTTCAACTACAAGTAATAAAAAACAGGTTAGAGCAGGGCATAGAGGCTGAAGATCTTAGCAGGCAGCAGATGAAACTGCTGAACTCTTGACTGACTCTGCTGCTTCCCTTTGCCTGCTGTTTCCTGGAACAGCAAATTCAGGAGCCATTTGTAAGTCACTGGCCAGTTCACCCTCACAAACCATTAATGTTACATCTGAACTTTCAAATGTCACAATGGAAACAAGAAAAAAAAAAATTCCAACTCAGAAGTTTCCTGATGCTCAAAGAACCATTTCCTTGTACTTTCTGGAGATGTTTTTGTAATGTGTGTTTCAGGTGGTTGGCAGGCCTCTGTTTGACAGAAGTTTGGGTGGAAAAAAAAATTATTTAGAAGTTTTAAAATGTTCTCTTACAGTTAGTCTACTGAATAAATGTTTTTACTGCGACTAAGCATCAAATGCAAAGTGCCATTTCCTGAGTTCTTGCTGAGGGCTTTCAGATTTTCTTTTCTTGAGAAAATTAGTGTGATTCCCACAGTTCCCCAGGGAACTAATGCATTTTACTCCAGCAAGAACCACAAGGATGTAAAGCTCTGTAGGCTCATATTTTTAAAAAACATTTTACTCATTGATTTTGTGCCTTAAGGAATCCGGAGTTCAGAATAGCCTTTTGTGTGCCACAACAATGAAGAGACCTGCCGGTGACATTTATAAATCTACTATTAATTGCTTGTATGCCTGGGCTCTAATGCTTAAATGCTTTGAGTCATGTATCTAATGAGATCGAAACTAAACCCTGCCAAAGATGAGGCAGAGGGGAAATCATCACAGAGGGCTGAGGAGCCAAACTCTCCTGGCTGCCGGCTCTGCAGGTCTTTGCTGATTGATCAGTGCAGCCTGAGGCTGCCGAGGGCTGCCTGGGACACCTCTGCTGCTGCTTCTGCTCCCTCTCGTGTCACCGGGGCACTGTTTACCTCCAAAACACCTTGTTAATGCCGGTCCCCAGCTGTGAAGAGCAAAGATGCCAACAACAAGAACTCACCTCTCTTGCTCATGAGCAAACTCTTAACAGGAGTCCAGCCTAATTATAGGCAAAAACTCCCTCTCCACTGACTGTGAAGAGGAACAGAGTAAATCTTTCCTGACTCAGAGCTAGAACTTGACTAGAGACTATTGTCTGCTGGAGACACACAATATATTTTTTCTTTAGGTATTTTAATATCTGACTTTTTTATAGCCTACATCTTTAAAAACATTCAAATATCATTAATGCTCTGAAATTATTAAAACAGGCTTCTAAGAATACCATTAGATGCCCACAGTCCAACTTGTTGCAGAGAGAAATAAAAAAAAAAATTATAATCTAAAGGAGGTTAGATCTCTGAACTCTTCAGGAAGAATTTTTATACAGGAAATCCCCAAAGAGATGTATAAATTCATACAAAAAAAAATTATATAACAAAAAAGTGACTCTCATCTATCCACAAACTACTTTGTTTCATTTAAGTCTCTTATCACTTTGAATTAAAACCAAACTGTTTTAATTAGCAATGTGAAGGTTTTGTAGAAAAATAAAAATATTACTTATAAAAATAGTACTATTTTTGTACAGCACTTGCAATCGTTAGGTCTCAAAATAATATACAGAAGTATGATGATCCTCAATATCTAGATGAGGAAATTGAGATACGCAGACGTGAAATCACTTGCCTAAAACCCTCTAGTGGGTCAGAAATCTCAGTGAAAAGAGAAGATTTCAAAACCTTTGCAACAGCTTGATGTGTTGAAGAATTTCAAAGAGAAATTACTGATGTTCAGGTCAATTCATAACCTGAAAATGTAGTTCAGGTTCCCAAAGAAAACCCAGATACTCAAAACAAGTGTCTGGCATTGCCACTGAAATTTATCCTCCTGAACTAATTAGAAGAGCCTAATGTGCCAGGTATGTTACATAAAATTAGTAAGTATTAGTGTTTATCTTGAAGAAATAAAGTTATAGTCCTTTTTGTTATCAAAAATTCTTTTGTACATCTTCAGCGTTTCACAGTTTTGGCTCTCTTGCTATTAACTACACATCTATTTCTTAAAGTTTTCAAGTAACAGCTGTCTCAGAGATCAAAGCCAGTCAAAGTAACAGGGGGTGCTGGGAAAGGGTTGTATTCTTTTTCATGGTTTCCTGTGGTTTTGATCAAAGTACACAGAGAATCCCACTAAGCAAAAACTGAACTTAGTGGGATGCAGCTCTATTCAACTGAGAAATAGAGAAATAATCTCCTCCAGTTTGCTGGATGCTTAAGTCTGTGTTTATCCTCTTTCTGTCTCTCATCTCCGTTTTTTCCTACAAAGTGTTCATTCCGTATGAGCAAACTGAATGGGCTCAGGGCTGCCCATAAACCAATTAGGGTCACGACTGCTTCCACTTTACCTTCTCCATTACGTTTTCAATTGCCAGACTCTGTGGCTGTAAGAGCACAAGGAAGAGCTGCCTCAGAAATTCTCAGCAAACACTGGAGAGTGATTGTTAACGTAGATGGCACCAGGCTTTGCTTTTGTGAGCAGGAGTGTACAAACCCACATTTCAGAGCAGAATACAATGCTTAGATACATCTTGTTTTGCTAAGGAAAAGGTCCAGAAGGCCACTGTCATATATGTTTGAAATGGAAAAAAACCATCCTTTACATGACTGCTCAGATTCACCTAAACAGAAAATTGACAGCCAAACAGATAAAACAGATTTTTTTACAGTTGTTTTATTTTCTAGTGACAAGTGTTCTCAAGTAGATCCTTCATCAGAAGCAAAAGAATCTATATGTTTCTTTATAATTTTGGAGTACAAAGGATGATTATATGAGAAAGCAGTATTCATATAAGATAAACCAGATTCGCTACCAGAGTAATTACAACAAAGCAAAAGATTTAATACCCTATTATTTACTGAGAAGAGAAGCTTGTTGTCACCTAGATTAGAATACTTCTAACAATTTCACATAAAATGAAACAAAATAAACCACTCACATTGAACTAAAAGAAACCTGAGGTTTTCTGCAATGGTTTAGCCATCTTAGATGAAACTCATATATTAAATTATACCAGTGCAATTCTGGGATAAAAATAGGGCCATAAATGATATGTTCATTAAAACCGTGGGAAAATGAATGAAATATTAATGAAATGAAACACAAGGGCAGGGGCCAAGTATATGCATCAATCAAGCTTCATAAAACCCATCATCTGTTCCTGAAGTTTAATAAAACACATTCGTGGTCAAGGTTTCTGAATTTCTGAAAAGACTAAAAGTCTGAAGACTTGACTGTTAGAAAAGCAGAAGCTCAATTTTGTGGAAATAGACCAAGGAAATAATTCTTGCAGAAAATCATATTTTATTCTTTTTAAACAAACAAACAAAAATTCTTAACAGAAATAAAAATTTCAACATTTCCTGTGAAGATAAACAGTATTATTATTATTGTTCTTGTCATTGTTATTATTACCAAATTGGGAGAAAATTCCCTTCAACTTTTCAGTAACTGAGAAGCAGCTTTTTGGTCCATCTGTGTGAAACTCTCCAGGCCAGCAGCTCTTCAGTGTCAGGCCAGTTCCATTTGTTCCCAAGAACACAGAACTCCTTGGAGCACATGGGACAGGATGGGGAATCACGTGGATGTGCCCAGCATCCCAGCACATGACACAGGACCACATGCTGATGATGCGAGATGGGGAATGCCGGTACCTAAACTGGTTTTTTAACAGTGGCCTGAAAAAAGAGAGGCATGAATAACTCTGTACTCTGGCATGCAGAATGGATCTTTGTTCTGAGCCTGAAATTCGGGCAGAAAACACAGCTGGGCAAAGGGTGAGCTCTGGCCTGGGCATTGCAGGATGTGGCACAATTCCCTGCCTTGCCTGACTTCTGGGGTGGGCAGTGCCTAGAACACAGTCCAGCCAAAGGTTTTGACGTTGGCATTACCAGCATTTTCCAAATGAAACAAATTCCTCCTGTAAATTTCCAATGAGCTCTTATTATGTACTGATATTGAAATGACAGCACAGCCAAACTGCATTTTTCTAATTGCACTTTATGCACGCCCCGAAATTCTCCCTTTTCCATTTGGGATCTCCTCCTCTTGTCCTGGAACTCGGCTGTGACAGTCATTATACAACACTGCAGTGCTCTTTTGCCCTCTGAAAGGCCTTTTCTAAGTGGTAGATTATTACTCATTTATAGTTAGATTGCTACTCACTTAGAAAGGGCCTAATTCTGCTTTTGCCGTCCCCTTACTTGTAAGACATTGCACAGAAAATATGTAAAGGGTGAACAAATAGGGAGAAGGAGAAGGTCAAGCCCAAACTGATGAGGTTCTCTAGAATAAGAAAGGAGTTATATAAACAGACAATTATATTTTCTTATTAACAAGAAAGTTTTTTCATTTTCTTTCTGGGGCCTTGAATCTGCTCTTCAAGTCAGTAGGAGCTTTTGTTTTCACTGCTTAACTCTGGTCACTCTCAAAAACTTCTAATAAAGGGTTTAGCTTGCAATTTACTTGTGCTATCAGATGGAGAGCTCTATGATTGTGTTAGTGGGCAAGAGATGAAAACATTCCTTAGGCTGAGAGCTGTCTGAAGATGAGCACTTCAGCCTCCATGCCGAGTGGCCAAATTTTGCTTGCAGATTCCTTATCATAAATCACAAGCAACGTTATCACAACCATGGGAATTAGAAAGGTAGAATCCTAATAAACGAGAGGAAAACAAAACCTCAGGGGGTTTTAAGAAAGTGGATTAGTTTAGGTAATTTTGAGCAACTGTTCTCAAGAAAGCACTTGGGGACAGTTTAGTTTAATTAAGCTGCAGCT
The DNA here is from genome assembly GCA_013397935.1 of Dasyornis broadbenti. NCBI lineage: Eukaryota > Metazoa > Chordata > Aves > Passeriformes > Dasyornithidae > Dasyornis > Dasyornis broadbenti. Next base: position 2,273,307 of record VZRN01002326.1, read on the forward strand.
CGTCCTCACCGCAGGTGGTTTTGTTTCTGCCACAAAGATCCTTCCTCCTCTCAGGTGTAGAGTGAGCACCGAGAAACCCCTGGAATTGCTCCTGTTGGATAAGGCAGGAAGGGAGAGCGGCTGGGCCCGTCCATTAAAAGAGGTGCGAGTGGAATCACCCACGTTGATTTTGAATTACCAAGAGCTAAATCTCACTGCAAGAGGCTGGGCTGGGTGGGAAGAGGTCCTGGAGTGTGTGAGCTGGGCTGGAAAACACAAATTCAAATCTCGTGCTGCAAGAGGCTCTGGCAGCGTGAGAGGAGCCGGACTGACACTGCTCCTTCCATCCCATCATTGTTCCTGCCTGGGCATCTCCCCAAGTGTTCTGTGCTCTACCAGGACAGACTATATCCCTCACGTTTTCCTACTCAGACCTTTGAAAAAATGCCATATTTATCTGCCGGAACATTTACAGCTCTGATCCATTTGAAGTCGACACAAGCACAGGAAGAAAACCTCAGCAAGTGCACAAAGCTTGGGAAGAGGTTTCAGGTTGCAGTGGCAATTTTTTTTTCCCTGTTATTTTTAATTTATTTCAGTTAAATTTTAATCAGGCAGAAAAAATGTGAGTCTAAAACCAGTCAGAATTAATTATATTTTGTGTTTTCTATATTTATCCACAGTTTTTTTTAATGTGGTATCCTTGACATGTTGCGTTTGTGACAACAACGTGGTAGAATGGCTCAATTTTATACATAATTTATTGAAAAATTTTAAACTCTCCATTCCTTGAGTAATTTTCATGTATAATTGAGCTTAAATGGCATTTGGGTTATTTTGAATTAGGAAATTTTATACTGCATCAAGTCACACGAATATGTGCCTATCATCTAATAAGAAGCCATTTCTAGGTCCTTACTGATTTTTAAAATATCCTTGAACCTCACTAAAATCAAATCAAATTGCTGTGATTTTAAAATCCAAACTTGGAGTTTGAATATATGAAAATAAGGATTTTGAAATTTCTTGAGCATTTCCTTACTTTCTCTTGAATTATGAAGTTCTCCCAAAAATATTTCTGACTGTATTGTCTGGCTTTAAAGTATTGATCCTGGTTTTAAAGAAGCATCAGAAAACCAGTGAACTTCTAGCAAAACAGACGAAATATATTGCAGGCCAAACTATAACCCTAATCCTCTTAGACACCACGAAGCTCTTGTGAGGATCCATTTAGACCCTACAACGCAGCACACTGGGTACACTCAGATATCACCTTCCTTTGTACCCTCGCAGGGGCAGCTGGTCTTGTACAAAATGGGACAAAGAGCAGGAAAATGGGTGCACGGAGGCTGCTAATTTGGGAAGATGTGAATTTTCCCTTCCTTATCGCACAGACTCTCACAGTAGTCGCTGAAGTGCTCAAAAATAGGAGCTTGCAGCCCTAACTATAGCCTTGTGAAACGACGAGGAACTCGTAGCATCTCTCCATCTCTCCTACTAGGAAGACTTGTGGTTTGGGAAGCAGATGGATGAAATGGTGCAGCACGTTTCAGCCACTCTCAGTAAGCTGGCAGAATATTTCAAAGAGCAGCAGAGTTCAGCAGTATTGCTTTCATTATGACAGAGCTCGGGTTTCATCACCAAAATAAGTTTGGCCTAATTTTGATTCATATTGGCATGCTAACAGGAAGAAGGGATGATGGGGAAAGAGAAGGAACTCTAAAAGACATTAATATTCATGCCAGCAAAAAATTCGGCACGCATGACCTCATACCACAAAAGTGTAAAAAAGAACATTATTAACAAAGGCAGCACTTAGGAACATTGCTGGGTTTGTACTGCTGTCAGCATTTCTGTGGGACATGATTTCCTTTCTTTTTTCATTGTAATTGGACCTTAAAACACTTCCTCAGTTCTGCAACTTGGAATTTCAGTGCCGGCTCAGCAGAGAGATCCCTTAGAAAAATATTTGGAAATTCAAATCTCTTCTGAATATTGAATAAAACACAGTTATTTAAACCCTTTAAAGTAGGCCTGTTCTGATGAGCTCCCATGGCACCTTCTTGTTCAACAAGGCTGCTGTCTGACATGGCTGCTCACTTGGATGCTACAAGAAAACTTTTGCTCTCCCATTCCTCTTGGAATTGATGCATCTAAGAGGATGAAAATTGACTTATATTACTGCTTTGTACAGCAGCAGAACTACTACATTTCCATTGCCTTCCTTTGAGGGTCTCCCTAAAGGCACAGGGTTTTCATAGATCTAGAAGTCTGAAGAGTTCAGCCTTCAGAAGTTTTGTTCTTGACAATAACATATGAAAATGTGTTCGTTTTTTTTTTCCCTGACTTCTCTCCTCATAAAGGATATTTTAAAATGTAAAGTGAGTGTATTTGATATAGAAAATTAGGCTAAGCAAACAAAGCACCAACAAGATTTATTTAGGGAAGAATTTCACTTTAGAGGGGTTTTTTTCTGCATCACTGTAATTTTTAAAAAACTCTCATTTAATTGTAAATACTAGTATTAGAATGTTTATATTCTGGGATTGGAGGTTTGTATGCAATATGGCTTAACTTCTTTCAGATTAGGAGTTCAAAATTCCTGAAAAGGTATATATCAAATAATGACAGCAAATGTGCAGAATTTGCAAGAGTTCAGGCTGCTGAGAAAAGAACATTTTAGATTTCTGGCCATTGATGTCACACAAGAGCTGAGATTTTGAAAATCAGGCCCTAAATTTTTTGTTTCAGCTTTCCAAAGCATTTGCATGCCTGGAGATCAGGTGAAACAGCCAGGGAGATTTATGCAAGCACCTAAACATTGGTTGTTAGTCAATGTAAATGAAGCACATAAGCCTGTCAGATGTTTCTGTAGATCATACTGGGTGTCCAGCTGCGTACTTAAAAATAGAAAACAATTATAAATCAATTCCTTTGAAGCTATAACCTCTCATAAACCTTATCAGCTATTGACATCTCAATACCCAGGGAGAGATTGCTCTGCACAGCCTGGATCCTTATTTTAGGGATGCTCTTTACCTGTATGATGCAGCAATGAAACACAGATGGACAAGTCCCAGCTGAAGCATCAGAATGTTTCTGCTAAGGGACAGTACCTGAGCTACAGTAACCCTGGATATCTCATGGAACCATGGTGATGTATTTTGAGGTGTTTTCTCCACTGAGATTTTATATTCCTGTAAAGCCAGGTCAAAATGACAGTGATTTGTGATCAATTTCCCCATAATATCAAAAGGAATTCTTCCTGTTTCAGCTTACTCTTGTGTTGTCTAATATAGACTTGCTAGGAATGTGCAGGGAGATGGCACATGTTTTGCTTGGAACAGATGCAAACTTGGATCTAAAACGAGAGGTGTGTTTTGTAGGTTGTTACTGATGACATATGGGCAGGATAAATTCAGAACAGATTGTCGTTTAACACCACCAAGAGCCTTACCCTTCAATCGAGGCTGGATATGATCCTAACGGGTTACATCCTGCCTGCACTCGTCTCTGTGTGTCCAGGAGGAATTGTTTCAGCTCCTTTGGCATTGCGACAAATTCCCAAGAGCACGTGTCGTTTAAAAGGACAACTTAGATGACCTGTAGTGCCGCTCCGCTCTCGTGGTGCCATGTGTCACTTCGTGCTCTGTTGCATCCACATGTGCACAGCACAAGCTCCTCAGGTCTCTGTGGTACTGAGGCTTGCACCAGGAATTCCAGCATGGAGCACCCTCATGGGACATCTGATTCGCCAGTATTTCACCTCCAGGTTTTTGTGGTATAAAGCAAGTGAGAGCTGCTCTGGCCTCACTGCCAAGGGATGGAATGAAGCCTCACAGAGGCAATGATCACACTCATTGGCAGCTTGGAAATGCTGATTAGTACAAAGGTATTAGGCTTTAGCTGTAAATGTGAAACTTTTGGCTTGCTAGACAGTCACCTGTGGGTGACTATGGATTAATGATGGGAGAGATGGCTGCTTTCCATGGAGCTGCCTTCTGGCTTGTATTCAGCTCCTTATTACCTCACCAGCCTAAGCAAATTTCCAGAGAACTGTGCTGACCTTTTCTCCAGAGTGACATGAGGAAGAGAGATCTAAAGAAAGTGGGAAAGGCAAAAAAGAGATCAGAAATAAGTCACCGTTCATTGCTCTGAAGAAGCTCAGAGTGGGGTGAGCAAAGAGCTGTGTGAGTTGTCCAGCTGCCAGAGGAGACCGAGGAATCCTCTGAGTGCCCGAATGTGCCCAGGATACCTGGCTCCAGGAGACTGCACGTTGTGCCTGCATGTGAGACTGGTCCTAAGTGATGTTCTCAATTTCCATATTAATTCAAGGACTGCAGCCAAAGCAGAAACCCAAAGTCTCCAGGGAAGAAAAACAAATTGCTTTGACTTCTGAAGGAAATCAATATTAGACGGTGCATTGGTTAAAGTGTTGAAACCCAAGGATCAGTTCCAGATCCTGTGTAAAGAGATCCCTTAGGAATTCTTAGAATAGATCTTCATTATATTCAGCTTAGAAACACTTCAAGCAGGAGACAAAATAAAGCTGGACAATCTGCAAGTAACTTGTCTTTTGTCATGGAACCCAAGATATATTTCAGTGTAGTTTAAAACAGACTGCAAAGCCTGTGAGCTCTGACAGCAGAAACGCCACTCTGCCTCCACAATCTCCTACCTGGGACCATAATGAGCAAAAGAACAAACACCAAAAGTTTAAAAGTCTCCTTTTCTGATGAATGATTACAAGACAGTAGGATATTAGACGACAGGAGAATTTACATGAAATGAGAGACAAGACAACCACCTTCAATTACATTCCAGCTTACAAAGCTGGATCCTAGAAGACCACTCTGTGGCATTAAGAAATAATGTGAAATTAGGGGTAAATGTACAGGTGAGTTACAGGAATATGACCATTAAGAAGACAGAATACGCTGTATTGGTTTGACCACTCCTAGGCAGCAAAAGGACGTGCTCTTCTGTTCCAGCTGTGCCAGTGCAAAATCCTGCCACTCTCAAGTCTAATCCTCATGACAAATCCTCACATTCCCTGTGGTGGAAATTGTGCTGCCTCAGATCTGCTGATGCTCAGGCTGCTTATGTGACTTTTCCTTAACCTTTATCAGTCTAAATGAGGCACATTAGTTGAAATGGTTTTCAACAGTATGTTTTTTTCACTAACCCATCTAATTTTTGAATAAAAATGGGTTAGGGAGCGCATGCACAAGCAGTGCTGCTGGCAGGTTTGAGGGGGCTGTTACCTCCAGCACAGGAATGGTAAGTAGGTGCTGGGGACTGTAGAACTTTTGACAGTTTGAGAGAACTGTTTGCAGAGCGAACCTCACACCTCACCCTTCTTCAGTCACCTCTTTCAGTTTCACTGCAGCCTTAATGCTCTGGGCAGTGAGGAAAGTTGAGCCAAATGGTGGAGAAATAAAACCAGAAAAAAGGAAAAGAAAATTAAAACTGTTGTAAAATCTTGCTTTGTCCAGTCCCACAGTCAAGGATTGTAGCTCCTCTCATTTAATTAAAAATCAGAATCAAAATACCTCTTTGGCAAAGACAGTGTTGGTTTCATAAATCAGTGAACAAACCACATTTTCAAGAACTTCCTAAGTCTTTATAAAGCCGGTAAAATCTGTACCACCATCATGATCCATGGTTTCATAACTAAATACTTATTAAAGCCCAAAAGCACACATATACACTCTCAAAGTCAAAAAGCATACAGAGATCCATGCCACATTCCTTTTACACAAAAGCCTGGTAAAAAAAGGAGCAAGTCACCATCTGCTGAACCATCTGCTCCATCCAAGTCCTGTTCTTAATTTTTGGTCACTGGGATAGGAGCTTCCACAAGAAAAAATTTTCAGCATCAGCAGAATCTCCAAATAAATATTTAGAATCTTCTAATGCCACCCCCAGCTTAGTCCCGATAGTGGTTTCAGGACAAAATTTTGGCTCTGGACAGATTTGACTTAGCTTGCTATATATTTGAGGATTGAGGACATGTTTTTAAACAGCAGTTCAAGTACTGAGTGAATTATCTGAGGGGTTTTGCTATTTCTGCTTCACTGCTTGCCATGGCAGTAGCCCATCACCTTGGCAGAGAGCCACTGTGGGAAAAATTGCACTGTTTGAGCTTGTGGGATTGTGGCCATGTGCAAAACCAGTGATTTTTGTGTGTTCATCCTGGTGTGCTTTCAGTTTAAAAGGAAAAACAGTGGGACTCACAAGCCATGTATTTCTTTCCATACAACATGGCAATTCCCTGATTTTTTACTACATGATAACTGTTGTAATCTAAGCCTACTTAGGTATTTAGCCTACCAAAGTATTTGGGCACTTGGAGAGAAATTACTTTTCTTCTCCAAAAACAAGTGTTCTGTGGAAGAACTGTCTCTCAATGTGTTGTGAGCAATGAGGGGTGGAAGTTTCCCTAGACAGTAAATATTTCCTCAATCAGCTCTCTTGTCTGTGTCTTAGAAGCCCATCCAGGCAGGCAGAAAACCAGGCTCTATACTCTGCTGCACTGAAAGCACCTGTGCATGCAGGGGACAGCTGCATGCCTGGGTTATTTACTGTGCAAACAGCAGGAGATGGAGCACACAGCTATTGCAGTGCCTTTGTCTACAAGCACTTCAGTAAATATTTAACCCAAAGCAGGCCTGCTTGGTGCTGACCAAAATGGTGCATTCCCTAGTTCCCAGATGCTGCTGCTACTGCAGAGGTCAGAATTTAGTGGAGATGGGCACAGGCGTTATGAAGGGCAGGTCACACGGTGGCAGAGACACGGATTTTGGCCAGTATCTCTGAAGCTGTGATCACTCCTAGCTCTGAGCTTCACCCTCCACAGAGAAGCAACCTCTGTGCTTCCCTACTGCTTTAGGCTGTAGTAAAGTCAACTTCTGATGGATTTCACTACAGTGAAATAACAAAATGTGTCAGTTGAGCCTTGTTTATCTGCTCCAGTGCTAAACAGATGAATTACTTTAAAAATCCCAGCCCAGACCTTGCTGCTCTGATATCTCATGTTCCCTGAGCTGTCACAGGGCACCTCTGCACAGCTTCCCACTGCTCGTGGTCTGGATGTTCTGCACAGCTTTTTTCCTGTCCAAACCACTTCTTCACTTTACAATTCATCAATTATTTTGAATTCAATCACTGAAGACAAAGCATGCATTAAAAAAACCTTAACAAGAAAAAAGCATCCCCTTCCCCCTCAGATCCTTAATCTTCCTTTTGACCCTTCCTTTTCTGAATCCATTTCAGCGGATTCTCCCAGCAGGCATTAATTGCAACAGCCCCTCAGGACATTTACCATATCCCACGTAAATGAGCATGTGTGTTATGGGTCTGAAAACGGCATTTGAACACAAGGGGACTTCGGGTGCTGTCACCAGGTTTCTGTAACCACTCTGTGCTCCAAACCGCCCTCAGCAGGCACAGCTTTGGGTAAAGTGAAGTGACCTTAAATCTTCTGCACTCTCTTTCGTCTTCAGCTGGAGATTGGCTTGGTTTCATGGCACAGAGCCATCTAATCGAGGCTGCTCTGGTACATCATGGGCTGGCACAGCCCCAAAGGGATATTCTTGCAGAAAAGGATCCGCCGTGGCTGACAGGCATTTCCCGGATCATAATCCAAGGACACGAGGCGGAAGGCAGCCAATAACATGCTGCCACTTTGTCACTCGCCCACCTTGAAGGGCCACTGACTAACAAGAAATTCCCAGGCACACCAGGATTTTGGCAGGTTTAGTCCCTAGAATGGCAGAATGGAGCTGGAAAAGGTCATTATCTATCCCAGAGGGTTTTATTTTCCAGTGTTTCGTAAGCTGATCCCTAGAGCTGTATAAAGCAAAGGGAATATAATTGGAAGACTTTTACAGTCATATCTCATAAACATAAGTGCTAATTCAATGTGTAAAGCATTAACTAACACATTTTAAGTTCATGCTAATAATCCATTCTTCAGTACAAATGAAAATAATTTGCACAATTGTGTCAGCCATTGTTTATATAAATATTGTACCAATTCATCATAAACTCCCAGTCTTGAGGAATGATGAGCTGTGATAGTTGAGCAGTTCTCAAGGTACCTATTTACTGGAAAGAGAAGCAAAGCTTAAAATGACCAAAATGTTGTGTTTAGAGGGGGATCACAGAGCAGGGTGCTCATTTAAAACAGGAAGGGTGAATGCTTATCACAGCTAATAGGCACAGCAAACTCACTATCCACAGCAAAGTTATTTAGTGCTTCCATTAGAACTCCCACAAAGCTTGAAAGCAAGACTGAGAAAACAGACATGGAGCTACACAGTGGTGTAGGAAAAACACAGCTCTGCCCTGAGTGTAGGAACCTGCAAAGGTAATGATAAGTGGATAACAGACAGGATTAGCACAAAGCCTGGCTGCCCCATTGGGACAGTACAGAGGCAGTGTTTATTCCTCTCTAAGAAGAGGGAAGGCTTCCAGAACCATATACCTGAGCTGGAGAAGGTACATCCAAGAAGAGATCACGGGTTTTGCCCTGACTCTTCTTTGCTAAGGATGAAATTCTGCAGCAGCAAAACTGTGGTAACTCAGTGTTCAGTTCTGTAGGGACTGGCCCACTCCGGATCCTTCCGTGCTGAAGTGTGAATTTGACTGGAAATGGGATATTTATCTTTCTCAAGTAACATCCGTGTATTTTTTGCTTCAGAATTCATGGGCTTGCCTGACTCAGCACCAGTTTAATGAGGAAGAGGTAGGGCTCCCTCATAACGAGGAATATTCAGGCCATAAAAATGAACAATACTCCTCTCTTGGCTATTTCAATCCCTGCCAGAAAAGCAAACAGGATCCATATTACCTGATCATTTGATAACTGTCTCAGCCTTGGCTTCCTGAGACAGTAACGGGGAGTGCCCAGTAACGGGGCTGCACATACCCTGCTTTCTGCACTTCATTTATTTGGAGGATAAGGGTGTAAGGATATTTGGAGACACTAATCTAAGGCAGCAACTCTCCTAAAAGCCAAGGATTCGGCAATATTTTCGGGAGTATGGCTCTGCCTGTTCAATCCTCCCTTGTGTGTATTTCCAGACACAGCACTACAGCCCCCAGCCTTTTCACAAGCTCATCACAGCTTGCTCAGTTTATCATCCAGCACCCTCATATTCAAAAGCCACCAAAATAAAATAATGTCTTTTTACTTTACCATTAGATACTTAAGAATATTAACTTTGCACACCAAAGATTTCTTACTGCTTATTTTCCAGACCACAGCTTATTTCAGCTACTCAAAGAACCAAAGTTTTACTGAAGAACCACAGCTGAAGAATGAGGAGTTGAATGCTGTTCCATTTTTTCCTTTTCCACCAGATTTGCTTCCCCTATTTAAGCCATTTGTTTTTCATTGGCAATAAATCAGTCCCGAAGGTATCAGGAGTGGCACTGTCTGGCCTGTAGCATTGCTGTTACCTACAAAATGATGAAGAAATCTGAGCCAGGTTCACTGGCAACACCTAAACACTGCAGTGTACCCACATTTGGCTGGGAAAAAAACCACATTTAGATGAAGTTCAAATTGTATTCCTTCTGCAAAGTAAGAGAAGGTTAAACCTCTATCTCTGAGGCTTCATCCCTCGGTTTGGAATGTAACAAATTTCTTATCTTTTAACCAATCCCTTTCCAGAGCTGGTTTCTCCATGAGAAATCTTAATTTTGAAAAGCAAGGTCCCTGGTGAAGGTTAAAATAAACATTTTAACTAAGTAATAAGGAAATAATTTCTGCATCCTTTTCACCCTTATTCTACTGCTACATTCATTAATTTTCGAGAATTCTGGTGGTAGAGATTGTAAGTCTGGGTGGAATTAAAGGCTAAAGAACTTCATAGTGTGCTGCACTCCACCATAAATCATGCCAGGCTACAGGGCCAACCTCATTTTCTATCATTAGCAGAAGTGATATTGCTCTCTGTGGGGTGAAACTATTTAAGGGAATTCAAAATCCTATGCCACCAGTCCTGCTAACTTGCCGGCATTTGAATCAGGAGGATCCTGATTCTTTTACTTTTCAATTATAACCCATCAGAGGGTTTGAACGGGATGGCCCAGTAGGATATTACCATCTCTAACTGCTGTGATTCCATTTAACAACTGCCTTACAACTGACGAGTAAATGCAGCCTTGGAGAAAGATTCCACACTTGAAGTGCAAAAGGGAGCAAACCCATGATTTTAAATATTTGAAAATTAAACTTTACCGGGTTGATTTTGCCAGATTTTTCTCAAGAGCAAAGGACTGAATAACACAGAATGTAAATAATGGATTTTAGTGATTTTTCTCAACATGAGAACAGCCCTAACCAACATCTGTCTTCTACAGTGAAAACTCAGGACCAGTGGAGATTAGAGATGACAAAATTGTTCTATTTACTTTTTTGTTGAAAAATACCAGTTTATCAAAAGAGAGATCCTATCAATAGAGACCTACTGGAAGATGCTGGGCTTCCCAAAAATTTTTCTGGGTGGTTTCTTGCAAAGTCCCAGCTTCCCAGAAGGTGCTGGTGGTGCCAGGTTACCTTTGCACTGTGTTTAACCTGGGGACCAGGCACATTTCAGTGTTTTCTCAGAGCCCCTTGGTTCCGGAGTCCTAATTCAGAAATTTAGGCTTTGTGATGCTACTTTCAGGGATTTCCAGTTTCTGTGGGAATCTTCCTATTTCTAAGATGACAGATCTCTCCAGGATGCATCTGTACAGCGCCTGGAGCTTGGCAGGACACCCAGACACCCCTGAAAGGAGGGTCTGCACTCACTTCACCCATCAGGGAAACACACAGATAAAGGAACAGAGGATCCAAGTGAAACTGCCAAGGGAATTTAAGAAACAATCCTATGGCACAAGTGATCAGCTTTGCCTATTCTTGCAACAAATTTTATGGGATCCTTATCGACTGTAAATGAAGCAATGCTTTGGTGTATGGTAGGCACACTCAGCTTCCTGAGATATCAGAATTGTTTACCTGTAACCTTACAGAAATTTTCTTGGTGTCTTTGCTGACGATAAACTGCCCAGGTCTAGTCTGAGAATGAAAAATTCTTCCTGCATTGACTCAGGATGTGTCTTTCTTAGTCAACTCCAAAGCTGCAAATCATCTGACCCCAGGACTGCTGGTCTGTAAAAGCTGTAATGTAGTGAGGAATTGAGCATTTTTGCATCCTGCTGTCTTGCCCTTTTCACATTGCAATCAGCTTTATGACAGTGGTGCTTAAAGACATTCTTGCAGAGGCCACTGGTAAAATATTTTAGTCATGTCAAGTGTCATCCTTGTAAATCCCTCAGACTCTGTCCTTACCATTGATTGAACAATTTCTAGCAAGAGCTGATATCGTGCCTATGAAGGTCATAAGTCTCATGCAGGCTCTAGTAAAACTTATTCAATTTTACTTGAAGTTCTCAATCCAAATACAAGCCATGCATGCCACTCTCAATTTGAGTTGGCACAGAGATTTCAGGAATGACAGCAGCATGATTCAGACTACTTTCTTAAAATCTTTCAGCATATTGACATTACATTAAATGCCAAATGCCACAGGAACTGCCTTTTTCAATCCTGACAATGCTACTGTTATCTGTCACTATTACTGAACTACAGCAGTGCCCGCAGCCCAAATTTAGATCAGGGTTTTAAAGCAAAAAAACAGAAAAAAAAACCAAAAAAACCCACAGAAAGCCAGAGAAAAATCTTTACCCTGATAAATAGTTTAAGTAGAGGAACACCAAATGGGATACATATCAAATATAAATACCTGGAAACCTGGAGAATTTGCACGAGTTTTAAAGCAAGAGTGGCAGCACAGAAAACAGAGGCAGCGCTTCTGAGTGGCTACATTATGCTTCAATAATAAATTTATTATATTCTTATTACGATTGATATTCCCTCTTATCAGACATCCAACAGAGGCTGTTTAGAGATTCACAATAGAGTCAAGGAGTATTTCATAATGCCTGTCTTTAACTGGCAAAAAGTTTTTTAATGTCCTAATCATTAAATGTACAGAAAAGCGATTTATTTAGGAGGCAAAATAGAAAGAAAAAGGGAAGGCACAAATGTGTTTTGCCAAGTTAGAGCATTTTACAGAGACCATATATGAACTACCCACACAGAAAAATAATAAATCACACATCATCTGCCTTCACGACCTGCATGCTGCTGAACTGCAGTGACGGAAAGGGTTTATCTTTTATATCTTCCAATTCCAGTGAAGCTGATCTTTTCCTCCCTGGTGATTCTTTCCGTTAATAGCTTTTAAATGTTCCTTTCCAGCAGAGAATTTATCTTTCCTTGAATTTTCCTGCAGTATTTACATCGTGTGTGACTCAGGCAGAGATCACCAGTGAAGCCTGTAGTTCAAAACGCTGAACCCTCCTTACACTAATGACTCTTAACAGTACTTGGGCCATGAAGAGGGGAGATTAATTCGATGAATTATCAGCACAGGGACTCCTGCTCTGCGTGCAGAGCCCTGAACAGTCTGTACTGACCTGGGCTACGGCCAAACTCCACTCTGCTGCGAGTTTGCTCCATCCCCTGAGAGCCACCAGGATCCTGGGACAAAGAACTAAGTTGCTGCACCTCCAAACCGGATTGATCCATACCAGAGTCCCAGCAGGTTCCCTATTCAGGGCAAGGGCATGGAAAGGAAACCTGGAGTCCAGGCTTTCTTTCTGCACTTCATTTGTGTAAGGACTCAGGAGTGCGATGAATTTTCCAGCTGTAATTCCACTGACTTCTATGGACTCATTTCTGCTTTCAAATGACATTTGGGCCTAAGAAATCAGACTTGTTAGAGAAGTGTTCTAAAATATTCTAGTAGGCCATCCCTGCAGTCCCTGGCACTGCTTTTAATGGAAATATGCATGTTCATCCACACAAAAGTAGATTTAGAAGTTGTTAAATAGATTTGAGCCTAAATGTAAAACATCTAATTTAACATTACACGTTCCCGGGAGCTTTGTTTGTTTATGTGCATAAGCAAAATTCAGTGATTGCCTGTTAACATATTATTCAAAACATAAAAATCAATTAAAAGATTTTTTTACAATTCACTCACAGCCAAATGCTGACACAATTTAAACTCACTACTGCCCTCAAAAGTAATGGGAAAACCAAGATAAAGATGAATATAGATTTATCCACTTTAAGAAAAAAACTTCAAGTGCTTTTCCACCCACATTACAAAGTAACTGAAGCACAATGAATAATTAAAAAGATTTTAAATAAGCTTTGCTCATATATGCTCTAGATTAAATAAAACTATTGTGATAACTTAAATAAAAATTAATTCTATTTTTAGAGGATTTAGTCTAACTGAATGTAGCTGGTAATTAAGGAAATAGCAGTTCTAGCACTTGCTTTTTATTGTATTTTCTTGCAGACAAAGAACACACAACTTCCTACAGTCCAGGCCCTGCAAACCTTCCCAATATGAAAAAATATCTGTGACTGGCAGAACCCTGTCACTGCAGTCACAAAGGAAGGACAAACCACAGGGAATATCACAGTCCTCACAGGCCTAACGTTTCATGGAGATAATTCTTCATTTCCTGATGATTCTCATAATTTTTGTAAAATGTGACACCCCCATGAGTTTGTAGGTTGTGATTCTTCTTCATGGATTATGAGCATTCTCTGTGTTTCACCTCTTCCCTGATGGGCAGGAGATCCATCTACTCCAATCACAGCAGAATTTGGCCTGTGAAGAAGGTGTGATGTAAAGACTGAGCCAGGACTTGCATTTCAAGATTAAGACTTATTTGTTGATGTTCTGACATGACATTCTTTATTCCTCTTTTTGTTCGGGAGGTTTATCTTAAAAAGTGCTGAACTCTCCACAGATCCTACATTCAAAAGCCAGTGAGAGCCTATAATTAAAGAGGAATTAAAATTCAGTAAGGAAATAATTTTCCTATTCATGACCTGACTAGGTATTTTAAGTAGGGAGTAACTTATTTCAAGTTATAATCAGAGAAATTAAATGGTTAGAACACAATAGCCCATTTTCAAAGGCATTTTGTTAACAACAGGATTTAAACACTTCTGTATCTTTATAAATCTGCTCCACAGCATTCTTCCTACTAATAAAGGAACTAAAATAACATTAATCTGTGTTGGAAATGGGGAGCAGTGTTGTTTTCACGATCAGCAGGTCCCAGGAGGGGAGTCAGGAAGCCACTGAGACAAATTATTTCTGCAGAGGGGAGTTGCTTATGTCCAGCTTCTGCTCTGCACACCCATCCTCATCCCAGAGCTATTTCATTGGTATCCCCTCTACTTCAAGCAGTCATTAATTTCAGTGTTTTTTCTCCCTCGGGCTAATCTTTGAGAGAAGGTTTTTGTCCAGACAACCCTCATTTATTGCCCTACACACCCTACAGTAAGTCTGTTCTGAACTTGCCTGCTTAGTAGGTTTTTTATGTTGTTGTTTTGGGGGGTTTTTAACCTGTTTTTTTTTTTTCAGTTAATGCAATATTATAGATTGCCAGAGATCCTTGGTAGGTTTTTGATTCTGCCTAAACACATCCTGCTTTTCCCCATGGTAACTATTTATCCAGATCCCCGCTTGCTATAAACCCTTGCTACTCACTGCAGATCAATGAAGCAATAACAGTCGGCAACAAGTTAATAACTGCCCCCCTTAATGTCAGAGGCAAGGAGAGCTTTGAGCAACAGTTTATCTTTAGCTCCAAGCTTATTCACCGAAGGCAACAGGACCGAGGAACGCGTGTAGGTGTTTTGCTGCAGCAAATGTGGCTCAATGGAGAGTCAGAGCTGAGCTTCCTCCGTCAGAACTAGCTCAAGGAAGTGATACAGATTAAAATGCAGTACAAGAGTTTAGGCAGAACCTGTATAAGAAGCAAGCAGCTAAATACAATGTTATGGTTTTCATCCTTTTTTGCAGAGGGGAATTAGCTGAACCAATTTCCGCACTTTTGGTAGAATACTCCCTGAACAATCCCATTAGAGAGACAGAAATTGAATGGGCAGCCAATCGTAAAAATAATTGCTCAACCTTTATCCTTTCCAGCTGATTTTTGAGAAACTCAACTCAACAGAACTCCACAGGCTGAGCATGAATTGATTCACCTAAAATTGAATTAATTTAATTTGGGAACAGTCATGTTTGAAGGCAAAATGTTGCTTGATCAAAATTTATTATTTTGATCTCTGATTTCTGTGCAAGTGCAATCAAAAAATGAAATACCTTTATTTGGAGGATGATTATGTCTAGACATGAAGCTGCTACTTTTTTACATCACCAGCCCCAGGAGCAGGCTCTTTGTACAAAGACCTTTCGACAGCAGCTCTAATATGAAAGCAAGCCGTGGAAGTCCCAGAGCTCCATTTTCTCCTTAGATACTGGGTGAGATACATAACCTTTCCGTATTTGATTTTGACATAATAGCAAGAAAGATACTTACCAGCTCAGCTGACATCCACACTTTCAGATACATTATACATTTAGAAATTTGTAAAGACAAATATTGCTAAGATCAAAAGCTGCAATTTGAAAGGTTCCAAAATATAAGACACATGCAGGTACATTATTTGTATAGAGGCTGTCTGACCCTGCACATTAGCAAATATCACAAGATTATCTGTGTCTTTTTAAAGGTGTCCCATTATAGAAAACAGCACCCCAAGAGTTAAACAGAGGAAGTGCTTTCCAGAAGCTGATATGAATTTATCTACAGGACCACAGATGTGTCAGTTAATGTTTTTATATCAGGTAAGATTGCTGAACTCTGCAAGATAACAGTGAAACTGTGTGATTTAAAAGCCACCATTCAGGCTACATTTCTAACCAAACTCATGGACTCCAGTTTGTAGGAGGGCTAAGAACTTGCTGTTTCCGCTGCTTGCCCTAGAAAACTAGGGATGCTTAAAACCTTGGAATTTGCATCTGAGTCTGGCCAGAGAAGGACTGCAGAATTACACCATTTATTGCCGTGTAGCTGCAGCATGTCTTTTCTTTTTCAGTCATAGGCAAGCAGTAATACACAAAGAACTGGATTTCTTCTATTTTATCATCGCTTAGTTAAGCACAATAATAATTTCCACCGATTTGTGCTGCAGTAGCACTCAGGATCCCAGCATGGGAGCCTGCTGTGTACACACACACACACACACACGCAAACTGACTCCTGCCATGCCTGCATATTTTGTGGCTGTTCATGTGCACAATAAGTGTGTGCAATTTTGTGTCTCTCTTATTTGTTAGCATTGTGACCCCCCCCTTGCATGTGCAAATACAGCAGAGAAAAGCAGAGATCACAAACTCTTCGGGAGTCCAGAAGAACATCGAGGTATTGGCACTATTGAAAACAAACCAGCTCTCTCTAAGGGCTGGCAGCATGGTCTGGCTCACTGTTGGTTCAGTGCTGAAGGCAACTAAAGTTACTCAGTGGACAGTACAGGAAAGACGCTTGTCAGAGACATGGAAGGGAGAGTTATATAAAGATTGATGAGCTAAACGTTCTTGCAAACCCTTGAGCCCTCCTTGTGTAAGCTTTCTCAGCAGCTGGACAGCATGAAATTTCCAAAGGGAGAACTTCTCATGAGGGGATTCATGAAATACTTGTTGTATACACCCTGTGTTGATAAATATTTCCTCTGTAACAGACATCTAAACCCCCCAGGCCCATTCTGTCTTTTTATTCATGGTTTGGACAGAATTTTGAAGAAGAAGGTTGTTCTATTAGAAACAATAATTGGCACGTCCATTCACTTTTTCTTAAGACATGGTATGCTTGTAAGCCTTAAACAACTTTTTTTAGGTATTCTTCATTATCATGCAAAGGAAGCAGCCCTTCCTCAAGAAAGCAAGGTATCCCTAAGCAGGAATAGAAAATGGATAAAGAATAGCTGACAGGTTCATAATTCTTGCAACTGTCAATAGATCAGGAAAAGGTTCTTCACCCAGAGGATGGCTGGGCATTGGAACAGCTCCCCAGGGAAGTGGTCAGGGCACCAAGTCTGCCTGAATTTGGACAAGGCTGTCAGGAACATGTGGGATTGTTGGGGTGTCTTGTGCAGGGCCAGGAGTTGCACTCTGTGACCATTGTGGGTCTCTTCCAACTGAGGATATTCTGTGATTCTAATAGTTATCTCAGTAGTTCAGAATTAGACACAGAAGATTTTAGAATCAGCAAACACCTAAAGATACAAGAACATTTCTCTTTTTAAGTCCAGTTAAAATATATGTGTGGTTCAAGCTCTTTCTATCTCCTGCTAGCTTTCAGTCTTTTTTTAATGAACTCTTCACTAATTGGGAAAGGTCTTTTCCAATTTGTGACATGATTTTGGATTGCTTAACAGATGTAATTAGCATTAGACCACTTTATCTCTGAATCAAGCATTTTTCTGCTCCTGCTATCTTCCAGCATTTAATATATTAGTGCTTCTTAATGCCTCCAGGCCATTATTGAAATTTGTCCCTTAATCTGGAAGTTTGAACTGATGGTCCCTTGACTCTAAAAAAACCCATTGTCTGTGAACTCAGGGGAGTGGAATGGAGAGAAGGAAGGGTGGTGGCCCTGGAAAGACTAAGGATGCACAGACAGGAAGGAAGTAACAGAGCAGCAATCCCAGCACTAGGATGAATTGAAGACTCAGGGAGAAGTTATTTTCATGTGTCCCATGCAAGACTGCAGCAGTTATTTCAGACTCCAGGAGAAGTCCTGACCTTCCCAGCATCATTTGCAGGCCCTAGCCAAAACCACAGACCCTCCAGCTCTGTGTGATCCTGGAAGGAGACTCTGAATCAACTTTTAAGAATATACATAAATAACAACTACAAAGAAACCCGCAGTGCAGAAAAAGTTACAAATTTCGGAAACTACCCTCTACATTCTGATAACTTATTTATTAGCTTACTGGCTCACTTAGAACTTATTGTTCACAGACAAAACAACCTGTGGCACAGACAGAAGACAGTCTGGTGTGCAGAGAAGATAAATAGGTACCTAGGTACACATCCTGTATCTGCAGGCATGTTCAGCGAATGCCCTTGGCTGGCCAGGTATGAATGAACAACAAAGAATTCAACCCAATGACTCTCACTAAAAAACACACTGTGGTTTTTATTTGCAAAACCTGAAAACCATCCTGCTCTATTCTCAGCTCACTTGTATTCCTTATTCCCTTATGGGGCACAGAAAACATTGTGCCTTTGTTTGAAAATAGGTTATAAAGAGAAACTGGAAAAGGAAAGCAATAGTGATGAGGTGTTTTTTAGAGACGCTTTCTTCCACCACTTTTCAGTTTTTGCTTTGTGTATAAAAAGGCTCAAAGCTGGATGGCACCCACACACAGCATCCCAAGTCTGAAACACCAAGGATAATTCAAGGAGCAGAGACTCCCTTCTGAGCTCTGAATGGCACATCTGCCTCAGTCCTTTGGGCTTTCTCCTCCTCACTCAGCATTTATATCCTCTCTTTGTATGCCTCGGTTTGTGTGAGCACAGACCCCCTTCTCTTCCACACAACTGCTCAGACAGCTGCCTGGCCAGGGATGAAAGGAACCTGCATTGCAGGGCCTGGAGCAATGTCAGAGCTTGCAGAGAGGCAGAAATGTGCTGCCCAAGTGTAGCCATGGCCACTGGCCTGGGCCAGCCTTGGCCAAGGCACCGTGGCCTGTTTGAATCTCAAGTGCATGTGCCAAAATTAAGCTGGCAAATATCTTAACCTCACCACACACTTCAACAGCTGAATCAGTCTGTTGAAACTGGGAATTTTACCATCCACTTCAGTTCACAGACGGTGCCCACACTGCCTCAAGGGGCAACCAGAGTACATGCCAAGCTGTCCTACTTGTTCAAAGCAGATGTTTTGAAAGGTAAAATCTTTCTGACTGAAAAATTATGTGCCATGTCTGTAATTGTACATCAGGTACTTCCTAGCTTCTGCTTTTATTCAAATTTGGCTGAAGTTCCATCCACAAAGGAAGTTTGAAAACGTGTGTGGAAAAACCGCTCCCTCCTCTCCCAGCACCATGCCCACTGCTGCCAGTTTTTATGACATGACTGAAAACCAGCCCAAAGCTCCAAAATGAGAAGGCCAAACCCTCAAAGCTGTTATTTTTACATCTTGTAATCCTTACACCATTTTGGGGGTTTCCAACTGGCTGGCAGACATTTTCAACATCTGATGTTGGCAACACTGCACGTTGCAGCAGCTGAGCTCACATGAGTGCATCCTTCTCCACTTAAAGGAAGCTGATTTCAAAGCATACCCATGAAGGCGTCATCTAGAGATGGTCTTCCATGAGTTCCCTCATGGAAAACAGTGTTTGCAATCCAGCCAAAGCTAAGCTTTTTATTTTAATTTACTTTGGAAGTGACAGCAACTTACCAGGACTTACTATTCAGAAGGAAAGGTAATCCTATGGGAGAAAAGATGGGGAGAAGTGTGACAATGGAAGAATGACTGTTTTTTGACTGTTTCTTCTGGTGGCAAAGAGAAATGTTAAGCAAGACAATTGATCATTTAGACACATTATGAAGTATAAAAAATGGGCAGTTAAAACTAATAATCTCTTCAATGTTATTGATTCTAAACTTTTCTGACTAAACATGAAAACCTGAGTTCCCACGAGAAGGAATTTTTTTCAATCCCTACAAGCTGGTGTCTTTCCCTATACTGCAAGATACTTGAATTTAAAATGCTGTTCTACTTAGCACTTAAAATCTTGGCTGTATATTCATCCTAATTACTTTCAAACCCAGCTTTGGACTGTGCAGGAAATGAAATAGCTGGCATGTCAGAGTAACACTGCAATCTTCCATTACTGCCTTTTTGTGCTAAAAGAGGAGTCAGCCACGGCGTGCTGCAATATCCCCACTATTTTTAAAATGAGTAAAAATACATTTCTGCAATTTTTACAGTAGACTGAGAAACTCTTTTCAGCTCTGCTCAATATGATTTTTAATAATTCCAATGGCTCTGACCTGAAGCTTTTATGAGAAAACAACCGATAATTCGCAGCAAAGTACTTATTTCTCTGAGTAACTGTTGCTTGGCTTGCTTGATGCATGGGGCAAAATGCAAGTTTTAAACATATTGCAACATCTTATTGTCAGACAAGCAAATATTGGTTAGTCAGTGTCAGGGAGCTGTAGACTTGAAAATGGGACTAAAGAAATCAAACCAGGCACCCTCTTTCACACAGACAATATTTCCCTCCCTGGGTTTGGGTGCTCTGTACTGCATGTACAGCCAATAAAAATTTATGCAGCTGGTCAAAAGACCTGGGGGGAAAAAATGGGCATGGGGGAAATCACCATTGCTTCCATGTCTCTGTGTTTTATGTCTCTGCAGTTGCATCCCACAGTCCCTTTCACTGTCAAAAGGGACTGCAGCCATGGCACTACTGTAACTCAGTTCAGCCCCCTGTGGATAACCGCAGGGACTATTTGCAACTAACTTTTGCAACTGTGCATCCACAGTTTCCGTGCATTATAATGACTTTACCAGAAATCTTCTCACGGAGAGAGGCTACAACTGAAATAGAACTATAATCCTTCATTTGCAACTTTACTTTTTTGTGAGATGTTTAATATTCAAAGTCTGATGTGGATTGATTGGAAATTCCAGTAATATAAAATTGATGTTTGTATTCTAATTAATAAAATTCCAAACTAGTGTTTTGATTCCATATTTTATCAATTTAAAACTTACATTCCCCAGAGTCGCTTTTAATATTTGTTTTATACTTGCTGCTTCTATCAAGGAAATAATTTCTAAGAATATCTATGAAAAATGGAGTATAAGAAAAATAAACACTACTGAAAAAAGTGGATTAACAATCCAATTCTAACTTATGGTTGCAATTTCACAATGTTCATTTACTTTAGGATAAATTTTAGTAACATGGCACAAATATGAGAGTACTGCTAAGTTATTTTTTTATGTAGAACCTAGAATATCACCAGTTTAGTTATTGATTGCGCAGCAATGTTCAAAGGTTCTCAGAAAGCACAGACTTTAAGGAGAGAAGATACGAGAGGGCATGCACACAATATCATAAAAGTCAGTGTTTGTGGTGCTGGGAGCATAGATTGATGGTCCTGCCCTTGGAGGAACTCATCTTTTTGTACAGACACGGCCAGACCTGACTTTTTTCATGCCTCAGAAATCATTCTAAAGCACAGACTGGTTTGCCTGAAAGGGCATCACATGACATTTGAAGAATTTCCCTAGGGCAGAGCACAGCAGGGGTTTATCTTGCAGGCCTGTTTGAAGAGCCAACAATTCATTGATTGTTCGGTGCTGTGAAGACGGAAGTGTTCTGTCAGTGCTTAACATTTCTCACAATTTCTAAAATGATTATTTGCGCCTTAGGTCTAGAAGAGGAATCCACCTTTCGGAGATGCTCTCCAAATGGAGACTCATTTGGAGCTGGGCACTGGATTCAGCTTTCAGTGATGTCACTGCTGTTTGTGGCTACATTTGAACATTTGCCTCTCTCATTATTTATTTATTCTTGGTGCAACTTGACAGTGTAGGCCTCTTTTTTTTTAAAATTATAATTTATTTTTAATATAAATATAGATTTATAAAATATAAATTTATGTTTAATATTATTTTAAATTATAATTTATTTGTGCTCATATAAGCCAAACACAACAGTATACAGATACCATGCACCTGGCTGGGAAGTCCTTTCCAGCAAACCCCTTTTAGAAGTGAAAAAAACGCTATCCCTGCCATCTTTCCACTGAGCTCTATCACCATGGCTCTGATAAGCAGTATCCCAGGAGCATGTCTGCCCTGAATGCCAGCAAAGAAGAGATAACCTAGAATTGCCTTCTCTTTCCAGGGTACCCTATCAAAACGCAGGGTACCCTATCCTACTCTGCTTCTGCTCCCACAGTTCTTCATTCAACTTCTGACCCATCTTAAATACTCATATTTTCAAATGGAAACACACAAACTGCATTAAACTTAAACCCTGTGCTCTTCCATGCTGCCCAGGTGTTCTGCTCCTCACCACTCTACAGGAAGACAGGCTCTGGATGTGGATCTCAGAAAAGACTTGGATGCTTTCAGGAATTTTTTCACACTCTGAATGGTGCAAGGCAAGCCTTGTGTGGCAAATCACCCCTGTACCTGCAGACCCGGATACAGAAAGGTATCCAAGAATAAAACAACCCTTGGTTAAGATTTTTAGCCATTAGATTTCAAGTAGCAACTGAATAATTATTATTATGAACTTTTTAAATCATTGTGAAAAGGCAAGCATTTTGAAACCACGAATAAATGCAGTCACTGGATTTCCAAACAGCTTCCATTATCCACTCTCAGTGCATCCCGAGTTGGCAAAGCCTTGTATATTTGGTAGCTTTTTTTGCATTTAATGCATTTATCAGTCATTTTGAGTTTCAATGTGATTAGCTGGTATCTGAACAAATTCCTTAGGCAATCTTCCAACTAGATTATATGATGATTAAAAAAATTACAAGCAAACTGAAAAGGGGAATCTTCAAGACAGAACAATAATCTTGAACAGAAGTATAAATGGAGGAGTCATGGTGAGAGTGAAGATGAAGTCCATTATTCTGAACAACTTCAACATAAGCATCACAGCAGAGAGAAAATGAGATCATAGGGTGGAGATGAGATAAATCATTCTAATTTAGGAAGCATCAGAGAGGTAGAGCTGATGGAGGGGTTGTGCACACCCTGCCAGCTCCCATCATAACTCAAAGCAGATTTCACTGGCTGGGGAACTGGGAGGGCTGCAGCACTCTGAGAGCTTCAGGTATTTCTGTCCTTGGGCTGAGCAGACAGGAATGCTGCCCTCAGGCAGAGCTGTACGACCCCTGACTCATCCTCACTCTGTGTGAGTAGCAGGTCTTTTCATCCATTGCCTTGCTCCTTCAGACAGCATTTTTGGGGTCCTTATCCTTCACTTGGGGTCCTTATCCTGTGTCCAAATAGGATCTCTGCTTCCTCCAGCTTCCTTCAGCTTCTTCAAAATATTCCCAAAATACTTGCTTGTGCTGCCGTTATTTTAGACTACATTTTAGAGTATCAAAACCTATGTTTGAGCATCCAAACCTATCAATCACAGAATTTCCAGTACCCGAATAGATTTAGTCATGTATATACATCCGTGAGCTGGACATCACTGTGTGAGTGTGATCTGGCAGTTCCACCAGGAGCTGTCTTGCAGAAGAAACCTTTCCATAGCACAGACTCACAGGCAGCCTCCCTGCAGACCCCCTGCTTTTTCATTCTTAAGGTGTCAGAAACACCATAAAATCCATTTAACTCCAAACCTACAGAGCTATCATGGAGGGTGAAGGAATCTTGGCACAGTACACAGCATTTCTGGTGCCAGTGCCTGCCTATCCAAAGGCCAGCTGGGAGCTCAGGGAAGAGGATGGAGGCCGAAGCACTGGTCAGTCAGTGAGGAGCTGCAGGAGAGGGCAACCACAGCGTGGGCAGCAGAGGGACAAAGGACAGCTCCTCCGCAGCGGGTGAGAGAAGGCTGATTACTTCTTTACACAAATTCCAAAGCACAGCACCACGCTGCGCTATGCCCTTGATACAGGAAAAGCACACTGTTCAATGGTAGGGTTACACCGCATGCATTTAGAAATGGTTTATGGAAATGATTAGCAATGATTTTGAGGACAATTTCTGCCTCAGCCCCTCTGGTGTTCACTGACAAAGGCCTCTGGCGCTCTCAGACAGTTTTGCACACGCAGCATTCAAGCTTTTGTCTCTGCTGTCACCAGTTCTCACCGCTCTGTGGGATTACATTTTTGCAAATGGAAAGTAAGCAGCTTGACTCTGTTCACCTGTGCAGTGCTGTAATAACACAAATTCAAACTGGCCTCAGCCTTGAGCCAGAGGCAGCCCATTGGAGAGCTTGGTTTTACTGCTTTTCCATTAGAAAAAATTAATCACAACATTATGTGAATAATAGAGAGCACTGACAAGTTTTTTTGAAAGGGACAAGGACTGCAGGTATGATGGAGCAAGAAGATTCAGTTTACACTAGGAAGGGTGAGGAGATGGTGACAGCGACAAAGGAAAGAGAAAGGAAAGAGGACAGCAGAGTTTGGGGAATGCAGCTCCTGCATTCCCCTCACTGTGGGCAGCATGGAACAAGAGTTTCATTTCTCTTACAGGATGGATGAAGGTGACAGAGACAGTAGGGAGCAAGGAGATAGGAGGCAGGCTTGGCAGGAGGTGTCTGTACACAGAGGTGTGGAACTGGCAGAGAAAAGCTGAGCCTGGACTGCTCCAGGCTTGGAGGCATCGCTCCCTGCTCTCCTTTGCACGTGTTATTGAGCTGTGGCAGGGCTGAAGGGTTAAAACAAGGAGTGCATCCTGTTGGAGCCCTTGCACATCAAAAGTCTCCTGTGCTCTGTAAGCAGCCTTTCCTGGAAGAGAAAAACAAATTAAGCTTCAAATAAAAAGACTTGAAAAACGCTGAAGTCTTCTATTTTGAAAACTACAGAATAAAACAATTACTCTCCAGAAAATAATCCCCTTTTTCTGTTATCAGGAATTATATTAAGTCTGAACTTTAATTAAACTAAAAATACATGTTTTGGTGAGCAAATGATTTGGTTAATGGCATCCAGCTTCATCAGTCACCTCTTATTGTGGTTCTCATAGAATGAGATGGTACCTACCAGCAAATACTCAGTAGAGGAGATTCATTAGATGTGGCTAAAGGATTTAACACAGTTTCTCCTGTTTGTAGGGATAAAAAGCTCCATAAAGTTAAATTGTTGCTGTGCACAGAAGAGCCAGGTAGAAGAAGCTCACTATTACTTTCTGCACGGGCCTCCAAGAAGAACCTGAGAAAATGCACACACAGCCACCAACGTGAGGGTTAAAACTCCCCCTGATTACGGAGGTTTATTGATGGGCCCAGACAGGAGGAGAGCACAAGAGACAAGGGAGATACTGTAATAGTGAATGGAGAGCCCTATCAGCAGAGCCCAAGAGCGGTTTTCCAAAGCTGTGAGGAGGAGAAGCAAAGCTGGAGCTGTGTACACAGGAAGTGTGCAGTGCCTGTGGCACACAGGAACACCTTTCTGGGAAAAGCTCATTTCCAGCATGGGGCTAAACCCAGTGCAGGGATCAACAGCCACCCCAAATGTTTCCTCAGAGTGATGCTGTTCATGACATCACGGAGTGTCTACAGAAAAGACCGCACTGGGTGCTTTTAACAGATTTCACAGCCAGCCTTCAAAGGCAAGGGACCAGAGCAAAGAGAACACAAACAACAATTATACACCAAAATATGGAGGAACAAACACACTGCACGTAATAGAACAGTGCTGGATATCAAAATAGTCACCCCTGGTATACGTGGTTGTTTCAGGATGAGTGAAAAATCGTCCTATGCAATGGTGAGTCATTAAGAAAATACATGTACACAATATATCCTAACCACTTGT
The DNA here is from genome assembly GCA_013397935.1 of Dasyornis broadbenti. Lineage (NCBI taxonomy): Eukaryota > Metazoa > Chordata > Aves > Passeriformes > Dasyornithidae > Dasyornis > Dasyornis broadbenti. The sequence goes on from VZRN01002326.1 coordinate 2,298,755, forward strand.
TATTGCTGTTTGTTTATAGCAATGTGTCAATACAGGTTTGCATTTTATATTCTTCTGGCTAAAACTCTGAAGGAACACCATGTTCGTGAAGAGGCTGACAGAGCTGTAGCTTCAAAATAACTTTTTAGACACTCTTTCCGTGGTAAACGTTGAGCGGTTTGCTGTTTTAAAAAAATCAAGATAGTTTAGTAAAATACAGCAGATAAATAATAGATGCTCAGCATAAAAGATGCCTGATTTTCCTCTCTCAAACATGTTAGCCAAATGCAGAAAAGTAAACCCTAAGGAGACTGGGTCATAGATAATTTGGCTGTCAAGGGAGAATATTAAAAGATGAAATCACTTCTTCACCTCCATAAAAAATGCAGGAAGGATATTTACTTTGCATGTACAAATTGCACAATTTATTGTTCTATTCTAATATTTCTTTTCTTCAGACCACCTCCATGAATGTTTCCATAGAAACCTAAGAAGAAAAGCAAAGAGGAACATAATTTTTCTCAGTTTATATTGATTTTAAATACCGCTGCACTTACACCAGCAATGTGTCTTCAGCACACATTTTTTATCAGCTGACAATCTAAGTGTTACAGTTGATTAAAATAGCAATTTAGATTTAGCAGTTATCAAAAACACTGTTTGCAGTTCAGTCTATCACCTACCCAAATTATGGCATTGTAGAACATCAAAGATGACTAATTTCTTAAGCAACTAGGATGAGCTTTATCAAGATGAAAACTGCTTAGGAACAGTCCTCCATTCTGTCTGTTCTTCCCCAGGGCTGATTTAAGGTAATATAGACAATATATTAAATCTTTAAATTAATCTCTTCAGTTTCTTAAACTGCCTCATATTTGTGACTAACACAATGATTTCTCCAGGGAACCTGACCTCTGTTCTTTCCAAGAGATGTGACTTGGCCACTTGCTGAGGATGAGTCTCTGATAGCACTGGGGCACAGGCTTTTTGCAACTTTAATGTCTTGATTTCTTTCCTTGGGTTTTTATTTTTTTTCACAGGTTTTTGTTGCTGTCGTTTTGTTGGGTTTTTTTTCTTTCTCCTTTCAAAATCTTCTCACCCAAGTCAGAAAACCAGGAAAAGTGAAGAAATCAGCATGTTTTAAACAATTCCCAAAGGATTCAAGGCTGCCTCTTTCCTGAATGCAATTACTTATTCCTGTTGTTCACTCCTGACTCACTTATACATGCCTGAGACCATTTTAGGATAACCTGTCCAACAACAACTGAATATTGTATTCCAAGAAGGAGCCTCATGCTGAGATGCCTGGAAGGTTCTACGTCTGAGTTTACAGGAACACACAGATAGTTTCACTCAGAGACCTCACTGTCTTCTCAAGGAAGCTGCAAATTAGTAAACCCTTTCATGATTTCCATGCAATTTCAATACAATTTCTTCCTGTTTACAGAGAGCTGAAACTTGGTGACCTCTCACACCGTTTATCCAAAATGCCAATTGCTGGAAGTCAGAGCTGTCTCAGGGGCTTTTACTTGAGTGCAGACCTAGCTTTGGTATTCACAAAAAAAAACCAAAAAACCAAACCAAAACCGAATAAACCTGTTGTGATATAGGGCTAAAAGAATAAATTACTTCAGTTTTTCTCTCTGGGATCCATTATTTTCACTTTTATCAGTTCTGGATGAGACAGCACTATTTATTCAAACACAGTTGCACGCACTTTTACAGATAGATCACGTGAAGATGAAATGCTATGTTCCCTTTTGATTGCAAGGTGATCAGTAGAGATGACCTGTGATTTGGCACTTTTGCTCTTAATTTATTTTTCATCACAGTTGGCTTCAGAATGGCAGGGGTTTTTTCCATTCTGCTCTAATGAAAAGCTTTTTTTTTTCTCCAGGACATCCAGGAGATGACAGAACCTTCCTTGAAAAGCAAACACAGGGGATTAAACCTTCTTCCCTTTCTGTACTGACAAAACCAAGATGCAGGCAACAATATAGGAAAAACAGCATCATGATAAGCCACTTTACCATTTCTTGGGAATTTTCAAGCTTGATTGCCAAATTATAACCCCATTCTAAGATCATATCCACGTAGTTTTCATAGTGGAGCAGTTTCAGATTTCCTGTGTATGGTTTTTTTTAGGTCAGATCTGCTAATGAGCTCAAAGTGACAAAAATCTCCCTGATGAAATGATGTAACAAATATGAACTCTGAGTGTGTCCCCCACAATGGGTAACGATGTTGGCACTTGAATGACAGCCAGAACAGGCCAAATTTCTGTTCCTGCCATTTTAAAAAAAGAAACACATTGGCCTATCTTTCCTCATTCTCCGATAGTGAAATGTAAAAATAGAACTTTGCACTCCAGAGGGCTGCAAGGGCTCTTTTCATTAATGTGAAAAATCCATAATTTATAGCTCCGCAGCATGAATAGGTTTGGAAGACATTTAATCACTAGTGAAAATGCCATAACCCCAACCCCACTCCCACGAAAATATAGATAGCTCCCAGCTATTCATCTGGGCTTGTTGGGAACAGCTCGAGTGTTCCGTAGATTCTCCCTGGTGAATGAGAGCAAAGGAACACGTAGTGAGAACCGCTAGTCCAAAACACAGCTCACACTGAAAACACATAAAGAATCATTTCAAATGGTGGATAAGTGATATCAGTTGCTTTCTAAATAGAATGCATTTTGCCTAAGTACTATCCAGTGAGGGTCAAGTCACACTTTTGATCCTTTCACACTCACAGGTGTGATATGTGGGAAATGGGAATGCAGCTCTAAGAAAATCTGTGTCAGTATTAAGGATGGGAATGCTTGTATTCCAAGGATTAATCTGTATGAAACTTCAGACCCCTCCACCACCAGATTTGAAGGTTCTATGTAGCTTTCTGCTTTCCAGTTATGTGCTGAGGAAGATAGAAGATGCTTTGCTGTGAAAATTGTCTGGTTTGAAATGTCCCATATGTTACCAGAGGGATCATAATTAGACTAATCTACCTTGTTGTCTGAATGCACACACAGAGGGATCTACTTTTCATATAAAGCAGTTTAAATTTCTACAATTTCTCCAGGTCTATCATCCCCTTATGGTGCAATTTAAAGGTGGATTTGATACTAGTGAGATCTACATGATTCTCATAATGTTCAAAGCCACCACGGATGCTCAAAAACTGCTTCCTTTTAACAAAAATTTTATTAAAATCAAAGTCCTCTTTTGAAGACCTGTATCACCAAAATGCTAGGTACTGATTTTGAAAATGATACTTGTGATATGAAATGAATGCTTCGTAAAATTGAAGAAGGCAGTAGTTAGTGCAAATATTTAAAATAATGGACAACATCTTCTATTCCATAACTCAACAAATCTTTGGCTGATTGCCCAAAGCGAAATAATGTAGTTTAGAGAATATTAAAAAAAAAACCCCAACCCAAACCAGAACTACAATGTGTGATAGAAATTAAGAGGGTATCCTGGGTCATTAAATCCAAATCTCACATAACCCAGTGCTATTTCAAAGACAGAGACTCATTTTCCAGGAATTCCATTGCAACAAACCCAAATAAGGATAATTGTGGTGTCTCATTCCGACAATGTATTAACCCCTCTTTAGATTCCCCAGCACCAAATCAGTCTTTCAGGAGGCAGCATGGAGAAAGCCTTCATTAGCTCAGTGCTGTGTGCCAGTACTAATTGGGTACAAAAATTGCTGTCTATGATTTCTGCACCGTTTGTTGTGCTGCTGCTTGCATTAATAATCGTCACCTTGGTTCCAGATGCAGAAAACGGGCACAGGTACTGGCTGGTACAATTCCTGTCCTTCTCTTCCCATGTTTTCTGCAATGCCAGGAGCTGGAGAAGGGAAGATGCCCTTGGCTGGCAGCTCCAGGCTCTCAAGGTGGAACTCTGCCTCAGCTGGGGCTTGGAGCGCGTCTGCCTGAAGAAGCACAAACTCATCATCTCCATGGATCTCATTCAGACCTTTTGCAGCTGAGCTCCCACTGACTTCATCAGAGGAGGAAGACAACGTGCTCCACAGAGCATATGAAGAGTCTGCAAAATGTAGAGGTAAGCATAATGAAGGAAGAATCTTCCTGAATCTGACAGTATTCATCCCGTTGTTAGCTCCCAGATATGCCAAGGACACTCAGGAAAAGAAGCTGATTTAACCAAAAAGGTGTCAACTTAAGGCAAATTGCAGAGATCAGCTCTGCTAAGAGGATGGATTTCCCCTCAGAAATAGAGGTGGTATAACTTGGTTTCGCTCATTTCAAAGTGAATTACTCTAAAGCAAATTGAAGCCATTTAAATTCTGACTGTGTGTACATAAAATGATTTATTATGGTTTCACTAATACATTTCAAATCCAAATTCATTTGGTTTAATTTTATTGAACATCCCTGAGTAGACAAGATATAATCCAGCTTTAAACATCTGTTCTGGGGTTTTTTGATTTGTGCATTCTCTTCTTTTTCATCTTCTTTCTTTTGCATATCTACCATTTCTATTTGAATTTCAAGATAAGCATCCCAGTGGGTACTGTTAGTTTTTTTCCTTTCAAAAAGAACCATCTGGAGAAAAACAGCATTATTGCCAACACTAGCATTAAAAATATGAGTCAGGCTTTAAAAAATGGTGAGATTGATTTAAAAGCGTGAATCTTTCCCCCACAAATAATGTATTTACATTTTTTTTTAGTGTGCATCTGATATTTTCAATGTACACAAGCCACATTTTAAAAACTGTGATACAGCAAAAGCTGTCTTGGCCAGGGAACCACTGGACTTCAAAAGCCAAGATTAGAATAAAACTACCAAATATCAGGAGAGATGCAGAGCTCTGAGAATTTGAATTCTAACAGTCAGGAGCCAGGCCAGCACTAGAACTGTTGATGCTGTGGATCAGTTAAAACGAACCTGTTCCATGGGAGACAGACAAGCCAGAGATTGACCAGTTTGAACCTGGCACCTGGGGAGCTCAAATCCCAGTACAGAAATGGCCAATTTTGTCATTACTGCTTGCGTAAAGCTGAAGTCCCTGCTTGCTGGGAGGGATGTCAGAGAAATGCCAAGTTTGGGGCATTTAACTGAATTACGATCAAGTAACCTTAACCTGCTACTCACACATACCAAACTTTTCTGTCTCTCTGGTATCCAGTTTTTCTCCAAAATATCCATAATGAAGAAGTGTCTTGATTAAATTCTGACTTAAAATATTTATTTCTTGAAATCAGCTTCTCTTTTAAGTTACGGACAATTTTAGTGGTGGTGAGCTTAACTTCCTTTACTAATAGAAACTTCACAATATCAAGTGTTCTGCAGCTGGGTCAATGAAGTCAGACATTCCCTAAAAATTTTGAGAAAAAAAATGACAACTGCTGCTTGAAACTTTGGGGTTTTAATGAAAATAAAACAAGCTAATGAACAGAAAAAGTATTTCTAACTTGTAACTTGCTTCATTCAACAGATGTGAGTTCACTGTGCATTTACAGATGATGTATTTAAGGCATGAGCAGCATCACAGAAATGTCTTTTCACAGGAGCTAAGCTCAAAGCTAGTGCTGTGCAACAGTTGTAGGGTTTGAATACAGAAGGGATCAGGAATCAAACTGTGATGCTTGGTCCAAAAAGCCTGGAAGCAAAGCCGTTCCTACAGGTTTACTCATAAAAATGATGAGAATTGATCCAAGCCTTCAGAAACCTCTCCCAGTCCTCAGCACAGGACCTGAGCTTTTCCTCAAGCAGTGCAGGGGTGGAAGGATGGAGAGAAGAGCTCCTTCCTGTTACATCTACACTTTCTGCAAGCATGACAGCATCAAACCTCAAGCCTCAAGCCCACTCATCGGTACAGATGGGCTGGAGAGTCAAAGGGATTTTTTTTCATAGCCCCACTCAACAGAATTATTTTTTCCTAAGTTGTGCTGTGAATGCATTAGCAGCCCTTCAGTGTTCAGCACTGCATGGGAGCTTTATCCTACACACAATACAAGTTATATAAGAATAATTGCTGGCCTGCATGCTGCGAGACTCGATGAAGGACATGTCTACTTCTATTTTTTATTTTTTTTCTTGAAGACATAAGTGTACCATAAACAAAGAACATTAATTATAAAACAGTTCCCTGGAGAAATGGAAATTACTTGAGGAGTGGGAACGACTGCTCTGTCCAGGCCATGTCCCACTGAGATGCAATTTGTTTCCATTTACATCACACATCTTTTTCCTACAGCATCCTGTATTTTCCTGAGTTTTCATTACAACCCACAGTATGTCAGGCTCAGTGAATCCACATCTGTTCTTCACAAAACATGTACAAAACACAGTAAAAATGTTTATGCAGTATATTTAGAGCTCCAAGTTATAAATACGAAGTTTTTACTGTAAGCCAGGTCAGAATTTTAAGCCAGACATACAATCCTTCCTTTCCCCTGAATGGTTGAGGGTACTGTAGATACAGCAGCATATCTTGTGTTGCCATCAGATTCTTTTTGCAGGAAGGCTTTCTTTTCGATATGAACATTTCTAATAAATCACATTAGGGCAAATGAAGGGAAACTGTGTCAAATATGATTATAACTACTAAACAACAGATTCCTGTATCTGCAACATTGCTTCGTGCCTGTTACAGGTTGGAGTGACAGAACAATTATTTGTCTTCCAGTCCAGCAATCCAACATGCATTCTATTTCTATAGTACAGATTGATCTGCCTTGAAGTAAGCAGTGGGGTGTATTACAAAAATCCTGAGGTTTGTTCAAACTCATTGTTCTCATGACTCCCATGACAAAAATGCAGTGTAAACCTCACAGAAAACCAGTATTTACTGGGGCTGCTCCAAAGACAGACTAGAGCACAAGAGCTCTTGCCGATAGATATTCAAGCTTCTCTTTCATTATTCCTGGGACACATCCCCTGGGCCCAGGGATTCCACTGAGAATTTCTATCCGCATGAAAATACAGCCATCTGGGAAAACATCAAAAAACCCCAATGGAACAAAAAAAAAGCCAGCAGTTATAATGGTCATTTACACATGGGACTGCAGTCCTAAGATCTCAAAAGACAAAGTAACTACGTCCTGATTACAGCACCATAAACTACCTCCACAGCCTTTCCCTCTAGTTCTGAACATCCAGTTGAGTTGTTTCCTGTCCTGAACTGTTGTGTGGTACCACAGACCACATTGCAGGGTTTGCTGTGCTCTGCTGCAGCAGAGAATGGAGTCATCCCAGTCGGGATGCAAGGATTTACTTTTTTAAAACGTGACTCATATTTTTGGAACCACGCAAATACAGCTCATTGTATAGGCCATCTATTGATGAGGTACACCAAACAATCGTGAAGTTCTGCACTCTCTCTTACAAGGGTTGGAGGAGCAGCACTGAATTGAGGGCCTCCACTATATATATTGTACCTCCAAATCCTGAATTTGTGGGAAGGAGCAACCTGAGCAGCCAGATTGCTCTCAGAGGCCTTGCTCCATGATACTGAAAGCAGGAGATGAGGACTCCATCCCAAAAACATTGCGCCAAAGCACAGAACGAATTATTTGATTCAGATTTTGGTTTATACCCAACTTAGAACTCAGTCCCAAAATGGTCTGGTCTTTTATGATCCTTGAAGAAGAAAAGTAAATTTTGTGCAATGAAATTAAAGTGAGTCTAGTCCAGTATTTAAGATCAAATATTCAGGAATAGGTATTAACATGAGTGAGGGAGCTGAAGGTGCATTGTTCTCTGGAGCTAATTGAAGAGCTTCCTCTAAGGGAAGGGAAACCTGTTTTGATACTTATTTTGCTAATGAGATGCAACATAAAATGACTTCCTAGTTATTATGCTGAAATATGCCATGCATATTCAAAAACCATCTCTGAGGAACTGAAACAATTTAGGCAAGATGAGCTACTGAATACATGAAAGGAATTGACTTCACGATCCAGCTAATGATTAGATAGGCTTCACTGTTAAAAATAATGATTGAACCAAAAAAAAATGTACATTCACATTAACTGCAACCACCAGAAGTTACTGTGAGTGCGCAGGCTGAATGGCAGTTTAATTTTATTTCAACTCTTTGCTTTTCATTTGTCTTAAAAAACCCCAAGAGTCAATTTATTTTATTTGCATATGTGGAAACTCAGCATCAGTTTTCTTGGAGCTGTCTTATGACTAAAGTATTACCAGTTATTCATTAAGGTAGTGCAAAAGTGCTTTAAGTGTCAAAACTGAGGGGTTTGGCACTGTAATGGTGCGTATTCACCCAATAAACTTCAGGCAAACTTCACGAAAAAACACTATCCAAGTGGCAACTACTTAACACAACCATGCACTACCTTCCTGCCATTAGTAAAGATTTTAACTGGTTCAAAGGAGAGCTGCCCAGCAGCAGGTTAGGCTACACCTAGAATAAGTTTCTAAACTAAAAATTCTCAGCAGAGTTACAATTAATTGAAAAACAGAGATGCTTGTCATCTTCATGACTCTTCATGTCTTTCAGCACCCTCCATGAACAGAAGATAAGTAAACACGACCAGGAAAACCTCCAGAATCAGCACCTAGATATGAATGTTTGGTCCATGCACCTATGAAAGCCCACAGACCCCAGAACTGGCTGAGGAAGGGTCTGTGCACAGTGCACCCCTGAACTGGGGGGCAGGAGGTGGGATGTGCTCTGAAATGCTCCACTTTTAACTGCTGGTAGTGACAGGTTTTGACCTTCAGAGCAAGACTGCAAGGACAGGGGTCAGGGAGTCTGATTCATTTTCAAGCTCATTATTAAATCTATCTCACCCAGGATATTTAATCTCTCTCTGTTTACAGAATTAATATCTGGTTTATTATCTTCTAATATAACATTTAGGTAATTGGGAGCCTGTATATTTTTCATATGCTCTCAAGGCTGTGACTAACTCAAAGCCCTGTCACCCAGCCTGCCCCTGGCATCCCATCCCATCCTTTAGAATTCCAGAGGCTGCAACTGGCACTGGTTTACTTCTACACAGAATCAGTTGCAATGTTGGAGCCCTAAATTCTATACATAATAACGAAAAGAGCACCCCAAACCAACCCAACAAACTGAGAAGCATGAAAAGCCTTCATGAGAGAATTTTTGGAAAAAATATTGTCATACCCAGTACACTTTACATGCACTTCCTGTGAGGAGGCAGAAGGGAGAGGGTGGCAGTGTTTGAACACAGGCTACCCGAAGTAAAAGACGTTTTAAGCAGAATTTAGAAAGGACGTTTAGAAGCACCTAGGCCCCAGGTAAAAAGAGGCTGAATGCCTTCACTCCAGCTTTCCTAATCAAGTCGGACAGATTTGCTGGATAAAGAGTATTTCTTGCTTGGGGAAACTGATAATTGACCAGTTTTCATTTGGAGGAACCTGCTACTGTGCTGACTAGGGCAGTTTAAACTTAGAAGTTACCCACTGTAGCCTCAAGCTCCCAGAAAAGTAGAAAAATTAATTTGACATCCCAATTTTCTTTTGTAAGGAAAGCTTAGAAAAAAATCTCTGTCTTTTAAAATTAAGTTACCAAGACAACCCTCTGTCTTTAAACTGACACTTCACCTTGCTTGGGCATCCTGCACATTGCAATAGCTGGAGCTGATGCAGCTAAAAACACACACAAAGAGACAGAAAGAGCCATTTGAGAACCTATAGAAATGTATGGGGCATCCACACCTCTCTGGGCAACCCGGCCACACTGGGTGATCTCATGTTTCATAAATCTAATAGAGGCTTGTTATCCTTGTTACTCTGATGAAAACGAAAACCACAAAACAGAACTATGTGAGAACCGTGCTCATTTGTGAAAGATGCTGCACTGAAAGGGGCACGAAGTCAATCCCCAAATGGAAAATCTGTGTCAGGAACTCCTGTGTTGGATGGTGCAAGCCAGAACAAGTCTGGTGGCAATACAGCTGCTTTAGCAGACAAAATTGGACGTGATGACTTGGACACCTTTGTGTGGCAGTGCTCCAAGCCTGGAATGTGCCACACCAAACTGCAGAGTTCAGCTTTATTACCTCAAATTCGTATCAAATTAATGCTGAGCAAAGATCTTTCAACAGACCATTGCCATCCTCAAAGTATGGCATATTTATGGTATCTCAGAGGATAAATGAATTTACTATTAACGTGCAAACTGAAATCTAACCCCCTACATTGCAAGCTCAAATGAAGTGTTAATAATCCAGGTGGATTTTTGCATGCTCCACACTCCAGATTTGGACTAGAGCCCAACTCATTCACCTGCAGCTGCAGCATCATTACCATCATACACACACACAAACAGAGTGGGAATGTGTCATTTGATCAATAAAGCAAATACATCTCATTAACAGCCACAAATAGCTGATGTATCGTGTGCCAATGTCTCCCTACACTCATCTTGTTTTCTTTTTCTTTCTCTGTATTTCAATACTGTCTTTTACAATGAAAATATCGTTTGCTGACAGAAAGAAAGCTCCATTTTATTTTCATAAAGAAGATATTTTGTAACCACAAAGGATATGTAACTGCTCAAGAAAAGATATTGGAATTTTAAAATATTAAATCCATGTTTCTCATACCTATATCTTTAGAAAGAGCTGTTTGTGCATCCTGAAGAGGACATGTTTTAATTGAAAATTTCCTGAGGTTTACAAACAGCTTATTCATTCAATCCACACAACTCTTATTACCAGCATTTATCAATGTATGATATAACAAGTTTGGAAATATTGGCCTTGCTAAAGCTGAATTTGGCAGAACACTGATATTCTCTCAGCTGCTAAGAAATGCGCAATAAAATTATAAAACTAGAGGGAATTAATTTTGACAGTGCAAGGAAAGTATCTCTATTAAAGCATAGTGTTATCACAATCTGCTTTTTTCTTGAGAGGTGCTCATAACTCAGGCTAGTTCATCTCACACCATTAGTGCATCAAAGCTTGTTTGCTCTTGGTAACAAAAATTGGAGATATTTTTCAAGAACAATTGCTGCAAGGCAATCTCTGCACTTTCAACATAGCTGGCTGTGTAAGCACTAAACTGAAAGTACTGTCCATAAAGTTACTCTGCTTAACACATCAGCCCTTTTACTAACAGGTAAAAACCCAAAAAGAATATTAACAGGTTAATGCAATACAGCTTGAGAAAATAAAGAATCAAAATATGATCTCATTACCTTTCTCAGTCATTTCCTACTTTTAGTGGAAAACAGCTTTTGCTGTTGACCTGGCAGCTTGCTTTCCTTTCCTTTTTGCTGTGGCTCAGACAAATACAGAAACATCAGCAAATAAATCTACAAAGAAAGATGGAAAATAACATCAGGAAAAACAAATCAGTATTTTTCTGAAGCTTGCTTGCCCACCTCTTGCAGGGGAACAACAACCTGGTATGGGCCCCTTTCCCATTTACGAGCAGAGATGGACTTGAACGCAAACTTCAGGCAAAACCCTTATTGTTTCCTGTTCAGAAATGCAGCCACAGGTCCCCAGGTGCTTTCAAGAAAGGAGAAAAACAAATCCCTGAGGATTTCATCCCACAGACAGTTTAGATTCTGCCTTTACAAAGCCATGATAATACAGAAGAACTACTTCACTCTCATCCTTCTGGCAGAGGTTTACTGGCACTGATGCCAAGGTTTCAGCCTCAGTAGACACAAAGGTGGTAGCAACTAGGGAGTAGACAGAGAGTTTCAACTTTAAATGCGGAAAACAAAGGGGCAGATATTCAGCTCAAAGTTCTATGTCAACTAAAAATCAATCTGTGCCACACAGGATAATTTACATATCACTAGCAGACACAACACCTGAGAAGACCAACCATCATCTTCTAATCACTCACAAGGGAGTTCTAATTCTATGAAAAGCCTGTTAGAGAATTTGATTTAGGATTACTACTCAAATGCAGCACTTCTGTGAACAGATGGTACTCACCAACCTACCTACTTGGATGCCAGGAAGTGGTATGCTCCAAGTTCAGAAAATCTGTATAACTTATTATGCAATTAACAAGCATCACAGTCAACAACAGTTACGAACACCTGAAATCCCAAAAGTTAATTTAGTTTGTCTGAATTCAGTTCAGAAAGTAGTCAAGGAAAAGTGACCATAAATAACAGGTATGATTCTGTTATCTCCTCAGACTGCAGAAGATAGCGACATTCAAAAAAAAAAACCAAAAACTTCTGGAAATACACTTTGTGGAAATTATATTGGGGACTATCTCAAAGCAATTCATCAGGATGACATAAATGTGTGATACAATTTTGGTTTACATGTTCTGGATGTCCTTTCCACTTCCACCTGAATTGAGCATTCTAAACATGAAAGACTTAACTGATCAATCTAGAGAAAATATAACTTGGCAGGCATTTTAAGTCAAAGATTTTGCAAAATTATCAATGCAAACTTGTTTATTCTTCATCAAAAATGTTTTTCTTTTTAAAGTGCAAAAGGAATTGGCTACCGACGTAAAGACAATTTAACGATACTTCAGAAAAACGTGGGAGAAAAAGCTTTGACTACATATCTTTGAAAATAACTTTGAAAATAGAACGGGGCGGAAGCAGCTGAGTTACTGAACACAGTGGACTGCCTGAGCTTTTCGCAACTCAAAAATGAGATGCGCAAGTTAAGAGAATGAAAGACTTTCCTTCCTCCAGATGGTAAGCTGCCTAGGCAGTAATTGATTATAATCACAGATTCCTGACAACATTCTTTGCCTAGGGAGGGCTCAGTAGCTACTGATGTCTGAAGCTGAAAGAATATGGTACCTATTTTCAGTCATTTTACGGTCTAGTTCCCAAAAATCACAATGAATTTTCAGTAGCATAGTTAAAAACATTATTATCCTTTCTTGTTCTGTATTTTACTTCTCAGTTTCAATTCCAGGTGCACTTTAAACTGAATTTGCAAAAATGCCATATATCTTTTCCAAGCCACCACTTAAGCTACCAGATATAGATATATATTACCTAATCCACTTGGTTTAGTAGGTCACAGGTTCATATTTTCTATTCACTCTTGCATAAGATGGAACCAAAGCTCCTTGACCTCTATTTTTATAAACTTGCTTCAGTACTTTTGCCAGAAACTGTCACCAAAGTTCAACCCAGTCCATTTAATTTTGCTATAGTTTAATGCGAGCATAATGAAAAGCATTTCTCTACATTCCTATCTTTCCCATTTGCCACCAGTAATTTTTAATGACACCAGCTATATTTCATCTTCACTTAAGTATTCCTGGTCATCCCACAAAGATATGTGAGACAGCCACCCAGCCACTATGTGATGAATGAAGGAATATTCATATTTTATTCTTCTCTTCCTTCAATGTTTTGTTTTTTTTTTTTTAACTGGCTATTGCACCCCAAGAACCTGTAAGCTGTTGTGTATTCCTTTAATACAATAATAGGCTGTCCCTAAACGGCCTCTGAAAGCAGTCACAGAAGACCAAGGAATTTAGACAGTGCGAGTGCCTGAGCCTCCTGGGTTTCAGATTACTTCCCTGACCATGAAATATTGAAGAGCATTCTCTGATGATACCCTTCAGAAATTACTCTATGAAAGTCCTAACACTGACAGACTGCTGCAAAGGATTAAACAATCACCATCAGTCCATGGTCCTTTCGCCTGTTTTATGTCTTACCAGACAAAAGGGAGAGAGAGGGAATTTCTTACACTTCAAGCAAGACTTCAGAAGGAGGTGATATAAAACAGTTCTACTACTGGGCCTTTGTGGAGGACTTGAACCAGCTCCAAATCAAATAATTTTGGTTTTAAAATAGTTTCAAATATTCCAAAGGAAGAAATTCTCAGATGTACACAGGTAACACAAATACAAGAAGCTCTCTAACCTTCACAGAATAATTTCTCCTGTGTGGGCTTTACAGACACTATAGCAAAAGAGTTAAGTACATCATGTACTCAAAACTATTACACATTTTTTTCTTTATTATAACTGTACTACAGGCATCTCTCAAATTAAATACCATGTAGAGTCCTCTCATTTGGTTGATACACTAATAGCATCTTGCGTGTAGCCACAGAGGTTCTTCACTGAGTTGTGCCAAAACCAATCTAATTTTGTGAGAGAAATGAGGTGTTCTGATTTCAGGACTTGATTTCCCAGCATAACAAAACCATCAAAAGACAGGAAGCCTCTTACCACTCAGAGTTCAGATAGAAAAGCTAATTTCTCTCTCCTGAATTCCAGGAAAGTATATGTGAAGGGATCATCCCTCAGCTCTTTGGAAGATGTCTGGAAAACAGAAAAAGTTAGCACAGACTTATAAGTTACACTAATTTAAATAGTATTTAAGTATAAATAGTAATTAAGTATGCAAAATATTGCTTTAATATCAGTGGTGAGACAGAGGATCAGTATCAAAGAAGGAACAAAAACAGTTACCCTGAGAATTCCTTTAGCTGAGCCTAAGTATCTCGGGAATTAAGTATTGTGATATGGCATAGAGTGCAAGATCAGCTCTGCCGTGACTTGAGAAATTGCAAATTTCAAAGCCATTAAAAAGTGTACTTGGTGTCAGCTGGTGGCTTCCACACAGTTCTCAGTCAAATGATGTTCTTGTCTTACCCACTGACACTATCCAGAGACCTCAGCTGAGGAATGAATTTTAGAGGGGAACACAGCGTCCTGTCCTTATACAGAAGAGGCAGAAAAAAATTCCTGCCTATCAATATCCATCCCCCCCAAAATGTTTGAAACTTTTGGAGACCATGTTTTACACCTCTAAATAGCAAGAACACTGTTTTGTTAAACGACATGGAAAGATTCTGTGCTGGTTTGCCAAAGGTGTGCCCACGCTCTGTGATGGAGGCAGCTCTGAGCAGGTTTGCTGCAGCACCGGGGGCAGGACAACTCTGTTTGCACAGTGATCCCTTGGCTGGGTATCCCTGCCCAGGAGGAGGAGATCAGGCAAGTTCAGAGCTGTGAGGTGTCCATGCATCTGCCATTGTGAAGACTATCTCTGCAAGCACATTTAAAGCATAAATTTTAACATAATTTTAACATGGAAACAAGAGTCTTGTGAAAGTACCAGCCTGGATTACACTGAAGTCATTTTCCTAGTGAATAGCACGAGCTGGCAATCTTTCCTACTATTATTATACTAAGTAAGTAAGGAAGTTTAGCAGTAATGTTAACCAATATTTTTATAAAAACAAATTAGTAAGTCTGATTAACAATCTCATGACTACAGCAGCAATACAGACCAGAGTCTGTGCTCCAAGGTATGTTCTCCTTGATAATGAGTAATAAAGCACAGATATGCTCTCGCTCTGAAGAGCAGAAAAAGCAGTTCAGATTTTAATGTTCAAGAAGGCATGTAAGTTAATTAGTTCTTGCAGGTAATTACATCTGATTGCAAAGAACTTTCTCAGACAAAATAATGTTTTCTTATTTTTAGAAAACTTCATGGTGCAAATAATGAAATTGTGCATTTAGTTACTATTGTTCCATTTTTCCCATTGTAGTGCCTGCGTGCACCCTCCAAACCTGGGACTGTGTTTTGCCAGTTTGTTTACTTTCACCAAATGCAAAAGAGGGGGAGAAGGCCATGCTGCTCTTCTCACTTAATAGTAAACTGAAGTACAGGGGATGTTTGGATCATACATAGGCTGTGGCACAAGCAGGAGCCAAGCCCAGCTCACTCTAGAGCCAACTCTAGCACCAGGACCAAAAAAATCATCTTTTCCCTCTAAGGCTCTTCATACATCTTTATGAGGAAAAAAATCAAGCAATAATTTGCAGGACTGGGGTTTAATGACTTGTCACTGTAGTGAAATAATTCAGTGTCAAATGCTTATGATTTTTTAATGACTCACTGACATAGGCAGCTTCCATACACATAGAGGTGTCTGGTTACTGCACTGCCTCGATGGAAGTTGTACGAAGTAGAATTCAAACATCATTCACCACTTCATTAATGAAACGAATTTATCTTCTAATGGAAAAGAAGTCCTTCAGTGTTCTAGAACTCCATTTTACATTCATATATAGTCTGTACCTTGTCTGTTTGCATTAAAAGCAAATCCTTTCGATCAATTCTCTGGCAATGAAATTGCACTCCCCTGAATACAGTTTTCAGGCAGCCTGCAGTGTAAATGATACTTAATAGATACACAGACATGCTGTCAAGATCAGCTAGGCATGTGTTAAAGCTCAATTGTCCCTGAGGTAGCAAGGAATAAAAGCCTTTCAGATACCACATTGCTGTCTGGTCTCATCTGTAATACTTTTCAGAATAAGCAACAGGGCTTCTTTCCTCCTCTTCACTCAACTTATTTCCCTCTGCACAAGGGCTCCGTTAGGGGAAATGAGAAGCCTTTATCACTTACCAGCTGGAAGATTGAGATGAAGGAAACCAAGGTATCTGACTACCTTGGTATTCAGGTGCCGCAGGTGGGACTAGAAATCAGGAATCTAGAGATTCCAACCCATTACCAGTTCATCAAACTACATCCCTGCCACTGCCATCCAAATGGCACATCAGAGCTTTATTCTACAAGATTTACTCAAAGCCTTAATAGCATTTTACTCTTCCTCATTAGGATTACCCAGTGAGGAATAAGCTCCTTAGTGTGTGGTACAGAACTGACCACAGCCACACTGATCCTTCTCCATTTACTTGGGTAGCATCCACTCCTGATCCATTCCCTAACATGAAACAAAAAGACCTAAAAAATCAGTAACTGAGTCCTGGGAGTCTTTACGCAAACACAGCACTGTGGGGTATGAGATACTTCCAACCCAGGATTGTACTGAGGACTACTTATGATTCTACCACATCAACTTAACAGGAATTAAAAAGTTTTGAGATTCAAAATAAAATATACAACTCTACCTTTGCTTTTGCCATATTTCCCAGTCAGCTACAAAGTTTGCTGAAATTCTTGACAGCCAGTAATCGTAATTCAACTAAAAAGCTATCAAAATTTGAACTTTTTTTTCATCAAGGCAAAACCATGGTACATAAGGAAAAAATATTTTGGTTGAACAAAAGAAAATTTCAGCCCATGTAAGACTACAAGTCTCTCCCCCTTGCACTGTAAAGGGAGTAGCCATGTGTTATTTGTTTATAGCCATCATAAGATCAGGACTATGCAGAGCCATGCAGAATTAAAAAAAAGCCCTCAATCCAAAGAGAGGAATTTGATATGAAAAGAAACTCTGAGGACAAGTGGAGACTCTTTATCAAACTACTATGAGAACAATATGCCTTTTTTTTTTTTTTTTACAAAAGCAGAAGGCAACATTATTATTAACAATTGCATCAGTCTCCAGGCATATTGCAAATGTTCCCAAAAGTTACTGCACAAAGCATTTCAGCCTGAGAGAAAATTGAATTTATTTGGGAAGTTCTTATGCAGCTACTGACCATAAAAATTATTTCAAAGCACTGTCTTCATCTCCAGCATTGTTTCCAGCTGTGTTTAAACAAATCTGATTTGCTATGTCATCATCTGCAGCTGCATTTCCCTTCTATTTGCCTTCTTTTGAAAGCAGTCCACTGTGAAAAATTCAAAAATGCAACTTCATTCCATCATTTTTCCATTTCTTCTCCACTCTCATCACTGATCCCAGACACATATTATAAAAAAAGAAGCCGAGTCTGAAATGGTACTAAAGGACAATTAGTTTAATATACACAGGGACTCAGGGGGTCTGTCCTTAAAAGCAGAGTGGATCAATGTCAGGGCACGGATCGACCCTGCTCCCCTCTGCTCAGAGAAATCATGAATCGCTCCAGTGCTGCCTTCTGGAGCAGTAACAGACAGAATACAAGAAAATCTGTGCATCAAAACAAGAAAATTAAACACACCCCAAAGGCTTCACTGAACAGGCAGGATGGGAGAATAAATGTACATTGTCACACGTTAATGCTTTTTTAGCAAACGTTTGGAGGAGTGAGGGCAAAGGGGAGGGAAGGGGACAGACAACAATTACTTCATTATCTGTCATCCCTGTCGTGCCCTCTCATTTACACACATTCATGCACATCCAGGCACACCAACAGCACGGAGGGAAGAAGGAGGGGAGGGGCAGGGAGAAAGAAAAAAGGAGGGGCTGCAGAGAAAGGTAAACTAAGAATAAAAATTCTCTATGAATCTAGACAACAATGCCTGTTTTCCCAAGATATGTCAAAATAGAAGAGAGAAAGGGAGGTGAGAAATTTGCCCTCTGTACAAGACAACTGATACTGTGGTGACACAGACCCCAGCTTCATTCATAAATACCCCTGAAAACCTGAATTAAGCTGCTTATTATCCTAGGACATGATGTGACCAGCTTTACAGAAATCAATGTCTTCTCTACAGATGCTTGCCTGCTCACCAGTTGAGAAATCAATCAGCTAAGCCTCAGTGACTGCCAGAGGAGCAGCCAAGGGCATACAGCCATAATACTAAATTTAAACAGAGATTACAGCACCTATTTCCTCAGCAAAATGTTTCTGCATCAAACCGTAGGAACTCTCATTCAGAGCTGCTGCTACAAATGCCAGGCGAGAGGAGAAACGGGATCTCTCACCTGGTGTGTGTCACAGCTAAACAGCATAAGGTTTTTGCTGCTCTGTATCCCTCTGTCCTTTGTGGACATCTTCAGAAAACCTGACCCAGGCACAGAAGAGCTCTCAGTGCACAAAATACCTTCACCTGCCTTGTGAAAACATTTAGTACTTGTCTTCCTTATACTGGAAAATGAAAAAAAATCCACCAATGTTCAGTGGCCACAGTTACTGAATTAAGGTCTTTGATACCTACCCATAACTAAAGAAAAATTTTTTATAAATGCTGATGGGCTTCTAGTGAAAATCTGAAAGAAAAGGAGAATATGTCATTCAGCTATGACATTCAGGGGCTATCCCTCTTTGGAACTTATTTTGCAGGAAGCTGAGGGAGGAGGAGGGAAGAGAGTAAGAGTAATCTACAAGAATTCAGCTGGGTGAAATCCATCCTTTCAGAAATTAAGAAAACTCCAGTTACTGCATACAGCAACTGTTTTTCAAATGCTGTGCGTTCCAGAGCACAGTACTGAGGAGAGTTCTCACTCAGTTCTTACCTCCCTCTTTCAGGGCCTGGGAAGAGCTGCTGTTACCATGGGCTCCACCTTGGCAGCTGCTGTGCCCTGAACACAGTGACTGCAGAGCCTGGGTCTTCATTTTGAACTCTATGAGCATCGAAGAATTGAGATTTAAAGATGACCATCTGCATGCTGCCCTGCAGGAGAGACACATGCAGGGAGGACACCCTTTTTTGTTCTAATACTCTTCAAGCTGTTGTGAGAGTTACTTCTGATTAATTGAGTTAAACAATCTGGTGTGATTTTCTGTTCTTATAAGTTAATGAACTTTTCGGCTGTGTTAGTCATCAGCACGCAAATCAAACTCCAACATGATTTAGAACAGAAAGAAAAACAGAGTGTGAAGAGGATGCTGGGGTTCCTGTGCCCAGCAGGTTCAAGCTCAGTCAGTTCTCTTCGTGCCCTGTCTTTGCAAAGCCGGTGTCCAGATGCAGTGAGAGATGCTGAGTGCCCACCTGACCTCCCTGCTGAGCCAGTGAGCAGGAGAACCCAGCACCAGTGAGACTCTCCAAGTGAGGTGCTTGTGAGAGCTGAGCCAGGCTCCCAAAGTTCATGTTATATAGGATCCTGAATGGTTTTTATACTCTAATTGCCTGGGTGGAATTCAAATAAGTAATGATATATGCCTACTGTTTTAAATCCATCTAGAAATTTCTATTCACAATGTTCAATTTCCCATCAAGAACCTACAATACATTTCGAAGTCATACAATTGAGTGCATTGTTAAGAAAGCGCACACAGGCAATAAACCAACAACATATTCTTGTGATAAATTGATCCTTATGGGTCCCTTCCAGCTCGAGCTATTCCATGATTCTTTGATATATATAGGTGACTCCTGCAAAATTACAGAGCTCAAGCTCTCTGAGTATTTCTCCAGGAACAAATCCAGTGACCAGAGCTTTTGCACCGGTACCAGAAAATCTCAGCACAGAGAAACCAAAGCAAGTAGAAACAAATGGGTGCCTGGTTAAGGGCTGTCTCCCCAGACTAAACAGACGGGTTTGTATTCCACGGGAAATGACAGCATCCCCCATGCCAACAGGGGTGTGGAAAAACTCTAGAGAATGGGATGCTCTCAGGTACCAAAGAAAAAAGATCAGAGGAGCCCGGGAAGGGAAAAGCAGCTGCTCAGAACGATCCACTCCTTTGTAATGCAGTAATTTCAGTAATTTCAGCCCCTCCTGCATGACATCTGAGATTGCAGCAGTCAGTGTCTGAGGGGGCTCGGTTAGCACAAAGTGCTGCTAAACAGTATTGCCTGCCTTAAGCAGGGATTTTAATAAACAAACAACATGAGGATAAAAACATACCAGAGACAAAAAAAAGCCAAAACCAAACCCCCAAAACAGCACTATAACAGAGGGAGAAGATAGATAGAGTAAGAAAAAGGGGAAGGTATGACTGGACTACAAATTAAAATTAAAAACCTGGGGGTGTGCTTGCCTTTCTGTTACTAATTATAAGAAAAAATATCAGAGGATCAAGGAAAATACTGTTTCACAGCTCAGATATAGGATTTTTTTCCTCCTAAATTTTAAACTCTGCAGGAAACGAATATATCAAAGCTGATCCAAGATAATCAAATAATTCTTTAAATTTCATTTATTTCTTCAGCTTTTCATCAGCTACATGTCCAAGACTTTGAGATAGCTAACAACGTTCTGGCTGATTGCAGATTCAAAGTCAGCCATAAAAAGGCTACTGTATTTTATATGCTGTGTAATCTTTCACTGAGTTTAATATTTTTATGATGTACATTGTGCAGATATGTCTACAAGATAGACCTCGTTTAGAAAATGGATTAAATAACTGCACAGTCCTTGTATTCAAGGCATGCCATCAGTAAAAAAATTTAAAGGGAAGATAATATTTACTGTGAACTATTTCTTCCCTTTGAAGTGGAAAGTGAAGTATTCTGTAGCTAAATGGAAAATGACTCATTTTCAGAGCATAAATCAGTGTTTTAACTAAATTGAATTAATTGACATTTGGTATCTTAAGGAGTAGATTGTAATTTTTTCAGGAATATCTAAGTTTAAATGCCTTGTTCATAAAATGAAGGTTCATAAAAAGCAGAAAAATAACAAAACTCTTTTTTAACTTGTTAATCTTCCTTGCAAATGTTTCTTCCAGGAAATACATAGCTTCTCTGCTAATGGATGCATTCACTCACAGGGATGTTCAGGGCCATAGAGCAACCCCATGTGAACCCAAATTGCAAATAAACCCATGGCGATCATGGAATGAAACAAAGCTCTCTGTATTAATACAGAGCTGTCCATAGAATGGAAAACCGTATTTCAGTGAGAACACCTTTCCTTAGTCCTGAAATGGATGAGTGTTTGGCTTCCAGTTCTACAATGAAAAGACACTTGGATAATCTGGATTTTCTGTGCAGTTCTACAGAAGTAACAGGTGACAGGATTCTGAATCAATTAGCAGTACTGGCAAAACTCTCTGTGGTTTTAATTGAGCAAGGATTTTACTCAACATATCAACTGTATGACTACAGATTTAAAAGATGCTGTTGCAAATACAGTTCTAATTTACTCCTGTGAATCCAGCAGGATAAGTCTGAAACCACAGAGGCAGAACTAAGGTAAGAACATGTTCTATTATGTATAATAATAACAATTTCCAAAGCAGGAGAATAATATCTGTTGACTGGAGACAGAAGTAAAAAGGCATACAGGAAAATTTTTCTCTCACAGTCTCTCTCACGATCAGCTCAAATCAAAAGCTTGGTTTTACTCTTCTATAAAACATCCCCATCTCTTCCCTCCAATGAAAGATTTCTGGAATACAAATCCAAGGTTCAAGATTAAGTTTTGTAATGACAGCAATTATTGCCCTTTGGAACACTGCTCTTCTGAAAACCTTTCCCCTTCTATCAGCACAGTTCACACGACTAAACAGCTCTTGCTCTACCAGCTGAAATCTATGTATTTTAATTATATTTCTGCACTGTATTTCCACAAGACCTGAATCAGGAAGACACTTAGTCACATACCTGATTTTACATGTTGGGGTAATTCCCTTGCAATCAAGTTCCTAAAGTTCTTAAAATACGGCATTGTCTCAAGAATAATTTAATTTTCTTGGCTGATTTTTCAACCTGAATGAACTTGTATTTTCATGCGGTCATTTTCCTGTTCCGACCCTTTTGAATTTGTCTAACTATCCATAATTAACTTCCTGTTCATTTTCACAACATCATTACCAGAGTAATTAGTTCATGGATTGCTTCAGTCTGAATGTGATACATTAAAAAAGCAGCAATGGCCCAAACCATTACTTCATCTCTTGTAAATACATCTTGTGCATTCGTAACTAGGTTGTTTGTTTTTATCAAATGCCTTTGAGATGTGATATGTTAGAGCTTTACAGAAAGTGATTAAAATATCCCCTACTGAAAAAATTCCTTGGCCTGGTCTTTCCTGAATCCTTCCCCAGGTTTCAAGAATTAAAACCCTACAGCCTTTCAGGGAGGAAGTTAGAGTAGTTTTCAAGCTATCCCTGGGCTTGGATAACCTCTGGCTGTTATTCTTTGGATGTCTGCGAGTTTGCCTAAAGCTACAGTAAAGATTGTACAGCACAGCTTGAATCACTGCAGCACTGTACTCTGCATTATCCAGTAGGGATATCTTATCTTAAATCATCCCACAATCTGGCTGTTATTGACAAGAGAGTTTCTCCTTTTTGTAACTCAAGACATATCAGACCTCTTTCACGTATACCTCAGGATTTCTTTCAAATCCTACCGAAATTTTTGTGTAGAGTCATGGCTTCATCAAATTCGACGTATTCCCCTTCACTTACATTTTCTAGCTGTCTTTCTTTCTGCCTCCGACTAGTCAATCATTAAATTTAATTTGCAAACACACTTGGAAAGGAAGGAAGGAAGGAAGGAAGGAAGGAAGGAAGGAAGGAAGGAAGGAAGGAGAAGAGAAGAAAGGAAGGACTTGCTTTCTTCTGGATTTTATTTTTATTTTCATTGCTTGGGAAATAAGTCTAATAATAATTCACTAGAAATGGAGCCATTAATTTAGCTATTGGCAAGTCTCAAGAGAAATTATAGGGTTTTTGTAGCCAGACCTATTAATCTGGAAGTACCTTCTCTATTTTTAATGGTTTGCTTTTGCTTTTAGCACACTTCTCTCAGGAACTGAAGAAGTTATTTGGACATGTTTGAAGACATGACTTTCTACAGAAAGCTTCATCTGCTCATTTATTATTTGCCTTGAAGCTCTCATCAAAGGCAGATGACTGAATGTTTTTCCAGCTACCTGCCCTAAATCGTTTGATGAGGCTTATTTATGTCATTATTAGAGTATAAATGATTTTATTGAAATTAATAAGGTTTTACCATTTGCAAACTTCCCACCCTTTATGACAGGAATTTAAATGCAGGCAGCTGTCAGTTTTATTCAGTTCCAAGAACAAGGTTAGTTTCAAGAACCTCCACAATGAAAATTTCACTGCACTGGAAAGTCTGCTT
This sequence comes from Dasyornis broadbenti, assembly GCA_013397935.1. Taxonomy (NCBI): domain Eukaryota; kingdom Metazoa; phylum Chordata; class Aves; order Passeriformes; family Dasyornithidae; genus Dasyornis; species Dasyornis broadbenti. Next base: position 2,322,326 of record VZRN01002326.1, read on the forward strand.
GGTGAGTCTGCATGTGAGGGTTGCACTGAAGCACCTGAGAGCTGCTGAACAATAAAAAACGGTTTCTCAGCTCCGCCTGCGGGAACATTTCTCCCTGAAGCTCCAGAAGCAACTGTGGAAGGAAACAGAGTGGCTCTCACACAGTTCCCACAACGAGCAGCCTTCATTTGATCCCTCAGTGATCCTCTTCATCTGTCTGGCACTGTGCAACCTTGGATCTTCTCCAGTTCTGCCACCTTCCTCACTCCTTTGCATATGGGAAGAGAAAGAGCTGCTGGCCAAGGTACCTCTGCTGTGTCCACACACAACTTTATTGGGCAGCCCAATAAGGCCCAGTAAGGATGTTTATAACTCTTTTCATTTAATCTCCTACCACTAAAATCCACTGCAAAAGGTTAGTGACAAACTTTACATTCCATTCATGTGAAATCCAGAAAAGGCAGACAGTTTAGTTCATTTCTAGCAGCAGGCAGAGAGTGCATGAGCAGCCCACAAACACATCTCACTGCCGGCAGCACGGACTGTCACACTTGTAATCACTGAGGCCAGGTTTCAGGAGGAATCAGTTACAGCTGATATCAGTTTTTCAATTGTTCATCAATTTTCCAGAGCAATATTTTTTGCAAAACTTCATATGAGGTGTTTCAGCCAGCTTTCTTTAAGCAGAAAACTCTTTTATGATATTTATTATGTTTTGCTTGTGCTTTGGTCTATTAAACCTACCAAGAGCTGAAGATAAAACTCGGGGGGTTTTTCACAGTTGTTAGTACCAGATCTGTGCACTGGTGATCCATTTCCCATGACACAAAGTGCTTGAGGTAAATTAGTGGGGAAAAGGAACGCTTCATTTCTTTGCATGACAGGGAAAAATGGATGATTTAAAATTTGGACAGGTTTGTGGGCTGCCCAATTTGAGTAGTTTTGCTGTGTACCGTGATAAAGCCTGAAAGTGTTACACAGCCGGGGAGAAAATATCCACTGTGTAGTAATTGCAGTTCTGTGCTCGCTTTATGTTTACACATTATTATCTGACTGCCCATTTAGGAGAAATAATTAGAACTCAGCTAATTATAAATAAGACAGATTTGTTCTTTCTGGCAAATTCCTTAATGTAACTTATTACCCTTGGCAGAAAAGTTGCCATGGCACCAACCTCTTAAATAAAACCTGCACGGTGACCTTTCCATCTGTCAAACTATCATAAATTAAGAGATCAGCAGCAAAGAGGATGAGAGCTTTAAGTCTAGTTCTCAAGAATGGATGGCATGTGTCGTTAGTTTGACAGGCAGGCTTATTTGCCTTCATTTCACCATTTTGATCTTCTTTCCTGCTGTACAAGGAGAGCTGTGGGGGACAAACATGCCTGATGGACATGTTCTTTTTTCAGCTGCACCTGCAGAACATTGAACAACTCCGTTCAGTTGTGCCAACGTTCAGCAAAAGGTAAATGTTACTCACTGGGTGCAGACAAATCTAGAGGTTTTTAGTGAGATTTATGACTGTGGCAGACATAAGGGAAATAAACATTCTTTCTATATGACAGAAATAATATACTTGAGTTCTGCCCAGTTTCAAACCAAATTGGACCAAAGAAACCTTTTGGTACAGGAACTTGAAGGAACTGAAGTTTCTGGGGCTATCACCCCAACTGCAGTAATTTGTCACGTACTGAAATGAAAATTGACCTGCGATAAGCTTGCTTCAGTTGCAGATCTACCCACTCATATAGTTCATTCAACACTTTTTGGCCTGGTCATGCCCTTGTTGAAGTTTCAAGTCTACATGCATTCACTTTTAATGTTTTCTCCTTGCCTTGGCCTCTCTCTCTTCCCTGTGTCTTGCAGCAGATTAAGCAAAAAGATAGAGATACCATTCTGCTACGGTGATCCATCACATCAGAAATATGTTTGATGCCCTGACTCAAGGGAAGCAAAAAAGATCCTTCTTCATAACAGAATCTACTGAGTCCTGGCTGATGTTCAGATCACACAGAGCACCTAGTCTTTATTGAAAACGTAAATACAATTGCTTCAGAAAAAGTCAGTAACTCTAAGATATTGGAATTCAAAATTGAAATCCTTCAGTTGCTTAACTTATTTAGAAATCCTGTCACTTTTATTCAGACACTGTCAATATTACAAAGACTTGAGTAAACAACTTTGTCTTAAAATGTGATTTCTTTGTTAACTGCAGAGACTAGAATATGAGGTTGGGTATTAGAAAACAAGATATCAAAGAAGCACATATCCTTCTGGAAAGAGAGGCTGTCTGGGGGTAGAAATTGTGTTTCTGAGCATCATCTAAGCAGGCTGCTAAGGAAGGGTCCTGCGGGAAGGCACTGCCTCCTGTGGTTTGAATCTGACTCGGAAAGCCTTTCCCTGTTGGGATGAGCTGAGTTGGAGCAGGCTGTTGCTCGCCAGCCTTGCCCACCCTCCTGCAGATGCTCCCAGCCCTGCTGGCTGTTCCCGTTGCCAACAGGGAACCTCCCACAGCCCAAACTACACAGGCACAGGCACTGCAAATGTCATGGGCTGCAAAAGATGGCAGTTCTGATCCTGCTCAAAAACACCCAGCTGAGAACTGGCAAACTGATCTGCAGCCTACAGAAAATCTCACACAGGGAAACCTTTCCTGATTGGATGAGGCCTCTTGTTTACACAGAATTTTTAACCTAAATTACCCTATTCGAAGCATGAGATGGAAGGAAAGCGAACATTTAGGTGTGCAGTGTTTTCTTTTTTTCTCCTCACTCAGGTAACACCTGCCTCAGAACGACGTTACAGGTGGCACAGAAAGGTATTTTAGGGTAACAATAGAGAGAAAACTTACCTGTGTAGGTGTTCTCAAGTCTCAAAGTGTTTTGATCCCAATTTTCTTTCTTTGTCAGATATATGTTATTCCAGTGACTGAAATACAGCCAATCTCAACTGGAGAGCCAATAATCAATTGGAAGCAATAATGATCAAATCCATCAAGTACAGAATTCTCATCTAAATTATATTTCCTTTCTATTTTCCTAGGGCTGCAGATTGGCTAACACACAAGTCAGACAGCAATAATTTCCTGCTGTCAGAGATTAAAGACTGGTTTCCTCCTCTTCATCACACTGTTTGTTACTTGTCCTTGTGCAGACCACTGAGCCCCTCGTGCAGCAGCAGCTTCATAAATACAAATTACACCGCAGCAATTTTGTCCTTATTTAGCACTTCAAAACAGAAAAACTGCAAACCTGAGGAGAAACAGTGAGAAGAGGGAGTATATAGTAGAAAAGAGTTCCTAAGCAGAGAGCAGAAAGATAAAAATGGAACATGCACGTAGCAGAAAACACTAAGCCAATCTTCAGATTCCGTGGGTAAATCCAAAGGAAGCTGCTGTGATCCTCCAGACATCTCAAATTGGATATGTGTCAGAGCTTTCCCACACATGCCTTGTTCTCCTTTCTCAGTTCTGGTAAAATTGTTCCAAAACCTCCAAGATTATGTATCTCCCTTCTCCAGCACTTGCTCTGCTCTTCAGCACAAGCTGAGATGTGTGGCTGAGGCACATCTGCCCTGCCTTTCCTGGCTTCCCCATGTGAGCAAGCTGGTCAGTGGGATAGAGGAGAAGGGCAGGCAAGCAAGAGAACTTGCTCAGGTTGAAGGCTGAGTTTGCACAGCAGCGTGTGGCAGCTGGAGCTTCTCCTCCTCGGCCGATGGCTCCAGGACTGCTCCTCCTTGCTGCCCCGTGCTCACAGGGAGAACTCCAGCAACATCCACAGGAATCCTCGCCGAGGGCTCCAGCTGCACCTGCTCTCTCCCAGTTTGGGGAACATGCCCAGGGGAACAACCTGGCAGTAAAGCTTCGTGTGTCCTCACCATGGGCACTTCTCACACACCCTGGCCTGGGATTGAAGGCACTCCCTGGGTGAAGTGCTGATAAACTGGATTTTCCGACATGAAATCCAGGTGGGTTGGCTTGGACATGGCTGCGCTGCCTCCTCCCTCCACGTACTGACCCAGTGCCTGTGTCAGTCCCATCTGTGCACCCTGCACAGCCACTTATCCTGCAACAGCCTCCCAGCAATGTCATGATAAAAATCTCCAGTTATAATGTTAATTAACTTGTGGGTTCTGAGCCTTCAGGTTAGACTGTACTCACACTCTCAGTGCTTTGAATAATACCATAAAGGCTTAATCCTCATTCAACCTATTTATTTTTCAAATGAATATAGACTGTCTAAATCACCTGAAATCAGCATTTTCATCTTCAACTAAACAAATATTTAACTAGTCTGTTGAGATTATTTTGTTCTTTTCTAATATCAGAATAAAACTGTGAACCCAGCAATGCCTACCAGGTTTCTGTATGAATTGAAAATAAACCCCTGTCTTGTTAAATACAATATTGCAAATGGAAATGCATGTGAGCTAACCAGAAAAGAAAATAGTCCACAGATGCTCAGGTAATTTATGCACACGGGAAATTACCGCAGCAAAGCTTATGTTACATTTATTAAAGGAAGAAAACTCCTGGGTCAGTCTTCTAGTTCTCTCCTAAAAACTACTTTTCCTTGTAAAGAGGTTTATGACAAATTCTTTTGAAAGGAAACTTCATTAACTCCAACATTAAATGCAGAATAAAATATGGTACAACCCGTATAATTCTCTAGGAGCAACAGGAAAGGCCAGGACTATTCTCGGTGGGACCTTACTCTTAGTCTCACAGTTGCCTACTGCAATTAAAGCTCAATTGTAAAGCATGGTATCAATCTATTTTCACACATACAAGTCTACAAATACCTCCCACTTAAATACTGTCTCAAGACAGGAATTTCTGTGTATGAAACAGAAACGTGTTTCTGGAACTAAAGAAAAGAATGTAATAAAACTGTGCAGTTGATGTCTGATGGGAGAGAAGCAAACGTAGCCATTTCATCTAGAAAGCAACAGTATTTTCCATGTTGCTTAATGTGCTTCAGAGCCCAGTTTCAGTGTGTTGGATAAATAACAACTTCGTTACTCTCTACTGCAGAGACCAAGCACAGGAAGGATTCTGGTTTTGCAGATAACCATTTACATGAGGCATTAAATTTCCTTTTGACAACCACAATTATAACATCACCAAGTGCATGTACATGTTGGTGTCCTGGGCCTCCTCAGCAAAGCTGGCAATTTAGAACAAAGAATATTTAGGATACAGTTTCAATAGCAGGAAATGGAGACGTCTGTGTTGATGCATACATTTCCAAAGCTGAAAGGACAAGACTTCCGTCTACAGCTATAAATTATTCATAGCATATTCTGACACATTGGGGAAGAGCCCTGAATATTCATACGACACACAACTGGTAAAGTCCCCATAAATTTGGGAAATGATGAGATTGTGGAAACTTTTCTTATTTTCATTACACAAATCTTATGAGACAAGCTGTGCTACAGTGGATTTCACCAATACAAGACATGCAACCAGATGAATCTCTGGAAGGCCTGAGCCTTGACTTATATTTCCTATTTTTTAAGCATTTTTCCCCAGAATAACTGGGGATGTCAGGAATTTGAGAACTGTGTTCCGAAATCACAGACACTCATAAAATATTACTCATCATATTGCACTCATTTGTTAATCAGTTTGGAAATTGTTTTCATAATCTGTCCACATTCAATAATGTAAACATCTGATCCACAATTCTCTGTTCCCATAAATCTTATTTATCTGGACAAAATGAGTGCAAAATGTAACTATTCCAGGTGGCAGGTTACATCTATTGTGCATTAATAAAATTGAATACTTAATGCCCTTGATGATAAAGAATATAAGTGTCCAATGATTGGTTCTCAATAAAACAAAATCACTATTTCTGCAATGTTAGTAATTTTTATTACAGAAATATGCTACAGCACTGGCCAAGCACTGGCAAATCAAGAATGCAGTGTTCTTTTTCCTTTGAAAAATCCTTTGATTTAACCAAGCAGATCTTCGTTGTATCTGGCACTGATCATACATGTTGTGTGAACATCACAGACTTTGTGTGAGCTGCGATGTGACGCTCTCACACAGCTTTAAGCACCTTTAGACTAATGCTAAAGTGCCCTTTTATTTCTGTGAGAAGTAAGTAGAGTTCAGATACCTGTTTTAGGGTGAAATTAATTATGCCCTAAACCCAGTGCCTGTACTAGTTCAGTCTGTACTGGGAGTGAGGATCACTGATTCAGGTGAATGCACTCACTTGAATCTCATGCTGGATGTCTTCTCTAAAGTCACACAGCAGCAAATCAGTGACAGAGCCAGGATGGAACCGCAATTTCCTGGCTCTTCTTCTGTTGCCTTTGCTGCTGGATATTACTTCCTTGCTTTTGAAACTCATGCAGAACAAATTTTAACTTAGTCCACGGATACAAAATAAGGTTTAAAAATGCCAAAAACCAGAAGTCCGCACTGAAAAGCCGTGTTTGTAACACCGACTTCTCGTTGCTGCACACATAATTCCCACTGACACGAGCAGTAACGTGGCATTTCAGCCTGGTGCACTGGGAATTACGCTGCTGAAGGAGTGGAAGCACACAGTCCTCAGGTGAACCAGCCTCAGGTAGATTTCAATTACTCTCTGCTCTTTCAAAATGACAGTTTCTGATCTCTGATTTTCGCTGGCGACCAAGCTTCCAGAAACAAGCATATTGTGGGCGGCGAGCAGTTACTGTGTGCACGGGGGCACCAGCCAGATTGTAATGCAACCTGCCTGTAGTGACAGCACACTGTGCTCCTCACACACACATCCACTGTCTGCAGCACTTCAGCCCCTTTTAGACAGCCTGATATTCAGCTTCAGAAACGCACAGCAGGGTGTAGATGTTGTTCTGGTGACAGAAAAGAATCCCAAAAATCTGCAGGATTTCCCCATGTAGAAAAAAAAGTTCCTGGAAAGCTTGGAGCTGTTCAGCATTCCTCAAGATTCCCACCCTTTCTTGGGCATCTCTCTTTGCTTCAGGGTACGTGGTTAAGAAATGCATGTGGGGCACTCCTCAGGAGGAAGTTACAAAAGATAAAAAGCGTCTCTGAGGACAAAGAATGATGCATAAACCAGAGCAGATTCTGACTTGCATTTTTATGCATGCAAACTAACCAGTTACATACATCCATGCCCATTTCATGGTCCTTAAGCCAGGAGCAGTCTTTCACCCAGAGCCCTGAACTGCAGCGTGCGCCCATCCACAGAGACCCTGCTGCAGCTATAAAAGAGTGAAAGCATAAAAAATCAGTTCATATCCCAATCAGTTCTGTACAGATGCAGCAAGAGGGGATACACAGACTGACAAACAGAGCGAAAGCACTAAGCAGTTATGTAACCTCCTCCCTAAAACTCTGTAGAGCAATATAACCTTTTAATTTCTGCAAAGGCTGCAATGATACTCACAACTTGTTTACAAAATAGTGATCCCTCTTTAATCATTCTGTATTTCTCATATGTTGTACTGCATTTTAAAACATTTTAGCCTTTCTAAAATAGATCTTGCTTATATAACATCAGGCACATGAAATAGAGTTTTGACTCTACAGCAGTTCACACCAAAAGTATCTCTATGATTCCTCCATGGCTTCAAGCAATGCTGTCTTCACTGAAAAGCTTTTTCCAATTAATTCTCAAAGTTCTCAGAGAGCCTTCTGAAAATAAAGCAAGCAGCTTTTTGTCCCATATGTATACAACTATATAAAGTTAATTCTTTGAATTTGATAGCATTTTGGATTATATTATCCATGCATAAACAGAGAAGCAACAAGAATAGAACCCAGACACACATCCTCCTCCCATAAAATCACATATACCACACCAAAAGCACAGCTTCTAAAAACCATAATTTTGTGTAAGAGAAACAGTAAACCGCTCTGTGGCACATTTGTCTGCTAAAACTGACAAAAAGCTATTGGATGTCAAACGAGAGCTTAACTGATTGCTGAGCCAGTTCCCCTTGCTGTTCGAAATGTCAGCTTTTTCCACTGAAAACATATTAGATTTTATAGAACGGAACGTTCCTCTATACATGCATGCACAGACACAAAGAGACAAATGCAAGCACAGATTTTTATTCCATAGCGTGATGCAACTAATTTGAACTTGTTCACGGTAACGCTCAGGAAAGCTAATACGCTTTCAAATTAGGCTCTTGAGGTTTGATCGTGCTCTCATTAGAGGCATTAACAAAACTCTCAGTGATTTTACCAAGAGCCAGGATTTGGTCCTTAGGAAGATAAGAAAACTTAATATTAAGTGTTGCAATCTTCTTAAAAGATATTGTCACTATTCATTGGTTTTCAGAACTAGCATCTCATAAGCAGTAGGATCATTTGTTGTGATAAGAAGTTCTGCCCATGCCTCCGGCTTTTCTGAGTTTCTTTTTACTTTATATTCTTGTGCAGTAGAAAGATAAATGCTCAATGAACAAGGCTGTTTTAAAGTAATTTTCTTTCATTTTAATTTACAGGGGTTTGCAAGATTGCAGTGGCTGTGTGTAATTTCTAAAAACACAATAATTTGCATACATTAAGAAGGTATGTGTGTGAAGTATGCCATTACCTCTGTCTCCTGCAAAGCTTTTCTATATGAAAAGAGATCCTGATTCAGAATTATGAAAAATGTCTATAAATACTGTAGAGAAATTAAATTAATAATACTTGGCAATTATGTCTTTTCCTGAAACATTAATCATTGGGTCTTGTTCAGAACCTGTCTAATTCTGAGTATAAGTGAAGACCCACTGGAGCCAGAAAATTTGTCATAAATTGTAAATCCATTTAAGTGACAAGCAAACTAAGAACTGGAAAGTTTAAGAGACTTGCAGCAGTTTTTCAAATTTTATCTGTGTTCAGAAAAAATTAGGCTTTTTAGAAGTCTTCAACGCTCATACCAAGTTCTTTCTGTCACAAAAAAGGAGCTACTGAGTATTGAACAGTTTTATAGTCCTGCCAGTGCCAAGTCCCCTAATGCAGAGCTATTGCTTATTCTGGACTGTGCGTGAACCTATTTTGTGCATATTCAGTTGCATGAAAAAATAATGAAGTAAGTTGCATTTATTTAAGAACTGATTACATGAAATAAACGCTTGAAGGTAAATCAGAGCTTTAAAAGGGAACAGTCATTATAGCCAGTGATACAGATATCCATTATAACTCAAAAGAATACCAGCAAAATGTACTTGTATGTAGCTTCCATCTCTGTATATGGTGTTTTCTGGCTTGGCTGGCAACGCTGCTGAGTGTAGTAGAGGACAGTTCTTTCATGGTGCTTCAGTGCTGCAACCCCAAGATGAACAGCAGACCAGAGCAGCTTCAGTTATAACCATGGCAACAGTTCTTCATTTTGGCAGCTCAATTCTTTTGCCCTCTTTTAAAAACAAAGATGTCTATATTGCCTGCAAGTCATTTTTTTTTTTAACCTGAGTGATAAGAATGGTTCTCAATTTTCCAAATCAAATCTCTCTAATGCCTTATAAAATGACATTTCTGTCACAGTTCTACTGGAGATTTCTTGCCTGACATAGATCTCAAGTTCTTCTTTACTTTGTTTCATGGATGCACCAGACTGATGGCTCACAGCAATCCTGTGAGTCAAGGATTGCAGTTGGCTTCTTCCTCCTCCTGTTATTTTCTAATAACTTCTTTCTGGCTTTAATCATATATGTTTATACTTATATAGTCGTAGGCAGCATACAGGAATTAATAAATAAGGTTTTCTAGCACGTGTTAAACAGGTTGTCTGATTTCTCCTGCCTCGTGGCTTGAAAACATAATTCCATAAACCCATGTAATGCAAGGTCTTGGTCTATCTCTAACAGAACTGATTAGGAAAGGGCTTGCCTTGCTCAAATTACTCCATAATTAGCCCCAGAAATGTTCCTTGGCTCCTTTGCTAAAGCATTTTAGCATAGCAATTTCAGAGCCACAGTGCTGGGTTAACATTCATAACAACAACATTTGCACTTGCTTGAGTCTCCTGCTCATGGCACAGGCTGGTTGGAATTTGTTCTTGCTTCTGCAGAAACAAGTAAACACTGAGGCAGATTAGAAAACAGACTTGCCCTTAGAATCTTAATCATTTCAAGTAACATCTTTGTTACTGTGTTAGTCACATCCTTCCCAGAGAAGAGGACTATGAAACCTACTGCAGTTTCCAGACTGTCTCCTTCCAGATTTTGTTTAGTTCAGAATCATTATACTATTGACTGTATTTGCCTATTAACACTTTTCATCTGTGTTCTATTGTGCTTCCTTCCAGTTTTTCACTCTGGTTCATCTCTAATTCTGTTTCCTGACTTTCATGGTTGAACTCTTCTTTCAATTCTCATTGCTTTCACTATAAAATATAAAATAACAGGTCCAACACTTAGATTTGGTTTTTCACTTGTCTTATCACTGAGCAGGATCTTCCCATTAATTAAATTCACCCTTCTGCAATTTTGGTCTTTGTTTTGGTTTGAACAATTGTCTAACTTTTAGTCACTTAACAAAACCTTGTACTTTTCATTCACATCTTCTGGTATTTGCTGTTAGAAAGAGCCTCTATACCACGGTACATCTTAGAGGAATGTATATGAAGCCTTCAAGGTTTGACATTTCAGAAACCTCAGGGACATATCTCATTCCACTTCCCTTGCTCACCTTCAAAAGAAACCCCCAAAAGAGAGATTTTCTGTATTATGCAATGGAAAATTAGATCACCTAAAACGGTTGGCTTTAACCTTCATTAATTTAACATCTAGTTCATATCTGATTTCTGTGTCCCTGCACTGTAAGAAAAAGAGTAATATGAGTAGTAAGCGCCCTAGTAAGCTCCCATGTATTTAATTTTTGGTCTTTTGGCTAGGACTGCCCCAAAGATACCATTTTAATTTCATTTGCCTCTTTCAGCCTATGTTATATTACTCATTTCCTTAGCATGAGAATTATCACCAATTATCACCAAGCTGGGGACTGGGACCCTGTGCTAGAGCCGTGTGCCTACCAGGACTCATCCCTTTGCAGCAGAAAATCAGAGAACCAGCCAAAAACCACAGCCCTTCACCTCATCCCCAAACTCAGATCTGCTTCCTGCCTGGAACATGCAAACAGCTATTTTGGGCACAGCTCTGGGGCTGCAAGGTGGAAAGGGCAAGCCTGTCTCTGACTGAAATAGCTGTCATAATGATTCTTGCTCATTAAGCTCTAAAATCCACCAGCACAGCACATCCAGGCAGCTCCCTGAAACTTTCCTACAGTCCAAGGCAACTTTCTATGTAAGATTTTAGTGTCTCATCCGCCAATTTTGGCAACAGTGAGAAGAGCCATACCCTGGCTCTGTGGTACATGGTTAAAATAAAATAGGAAAAGCAGCTGTAGGTAAGGCCTGGACTGAAAATCAACCCTGTCCCTTTGCAGGCCCATTTCACCGTCTGACACTGCTCACCTCTGACACCGACCATCACACGCTCAACTCAAGCCCCCTCCTGTCAGATGGCAGCAGCTGCCAAGGGTTTTGCACATTCTCAGTGCTCCCAGCTTTAGATGGGAGACAGCAAAATATCTAAATATCTCCTGTAGTCAGACATTTCAAACTCAGAAGAAAAGCTCATGCTCTGGAATATTAAATATAGTCTGGTGGAAAAATACCTGACTCCTCTCCAAAATGCTGCTCTGCTAAAAGAATGTGGAACACCATTTCCTAGTTCTCTATGGGTAGATGACCTCTACATCACTTCTTACACACTGCTCCATTAGTCAGCTCTGCTTTTTCTGGTTCTAACCCTCAGTGAAGAATTCTGCAGACTCCAGCTAATTGTTGCAAAAAAAAATTACAGTCCTGAGAATTATTTCTGGATCATCACAATTGCCTGTCACTGTGAGTAAAGCCATTACCTGGAAGCACTTTTCATGGAACAAAGCAGTTCTCTACCATGAGTATGGTCTTGTATGAGCATACAAATACAGTGCATTTGCTGGCAATATTCTTGAAGCTGTTGTTCCAAAACTTGCACAGGGAGCTCCTACAGAAAAAAAAAAAACATCACTGCACTGCTCCTTGCCTTCAAAACCATCAGGTGCTACGGGATACCTGCAGTGTGGATCACTTTGTGGGTACCAAACATTTAAGGGAAATTCTGCTGACACAACCCTCTGTCAGGATTTTATGAGATAGATTTGCCTATAAACAATGGGCTAAAGTTTGTCACAAAAGAATACAATTATGTCCCGTGTCAATCACTTTCTTCTTTCAGTTACCCCTTCTCTCCTTTGTTAATAGATAGATAGATAGACAGACAGACAGACAGACAGACAGACAGACAGATAGATAGATAGATAGATAAAGAGAGAGAGAGAGAGATGTGCAGCCAGAGAGGACATCTTGCTACACATGGAACACACGTGTCACCAGACTTTGAAGATAAATATAGGAAGTGCCAATAGTTTGTAGCAGAATATTAAAAACTGATGCATGCGGAGATCACTTGAGATAAGACATATAGATTAGGTGTTACTGACAGAGCAGGAAGCCATTTTCGTACTGTTGAGTTGCTGTGCTATTTTTCTAAAGTACTGAGAAATAAACAGCGGAGACACAGAAGTGACACATGAAAGTCTATCACAGCAGTGTCTCTGGAGCTCTGTGCCTCCTGGGATCACTTAAGAGCTGGACTTGGAAAAGCAAGCGAGATTTATTACAGAGATTCTAAGAAACCAGTATTTTTTTTTATCATAGCATTATTATAATATGAGCTTGAAAATATATATTGGCTACTGGCACGGGAAGGAAAAAATGGTTAATGTGACTACTGAAAGAAGTGAGTTGTGTATATGGTATTCATGGGCAGGATCAGTTTTGTCCTTAGGTTATATGAAATATTTACAGGACAGGAGTCTCTGAACTTCATTTTGAAGTTGCAATAAAAGATGCCAGCTCTACAGAGAACTCTGGTCTTTGTGAAGAAACAAAGAATGTAAAATCCTCAAACACAGAAATGGTTTTACTTTTGAGAAAAAATTTAAACATTAAAATTCCTGAATTGTATGACTTTGCGTTGGAATACATCTTTAACATGTACAAATTTCTCATGATTCTGCTGTCAGATAAGCCTGACCTGCCAGAGAATACTCTATAAAGTAAATTTCTTAGTTTACAAAAGAAAAAAAAAACAAAATTAAAAATAAGATTCATAAAATACATATTAATTAAATGTATTCTATTCTTAGTCCTATTAACAACAGCTCAAAATATCATTTCACTCTGTGGAAAAACATTTGCTAAATGCATGTCCTATGACAGAGACATTCAGTATTAATCAGAAGATAATCACAGACCATTTCACATGCCAAAAAAATTCATTAATTTTACTGGTAAACTGTGAGTAGACAGAACTCAAACTTCGTTCTTTTGTTAAAACTATGTTTTATCAGGTTTTGTATTTTTCTCATTCCCTTTTCTCTAATTGTTTCTAGTTTTTGACAAATCCTATCTGAAGTTCCATATTTCGATTTTTTTTAAAACCAATTTTGTGGAAGTCCTCCCTTTAGCAATTAAGTAGTTAAGTTTAGGAGTTAAAACTCTAAAGTTAAATGACAAATAATAAATTATAGCTCATTAGGTAATCCTGGTCCTGCACTTGTTATTTCTCAATGTATTTGCTGCTCTCTTTTTACAGCGTGGTTACTGATGCCTTATTTTTATCATTTATTATTTACAAAGGACCATGTGTTCCTCATCCTTCACAAAACAGCAAATGTTCCAGGTCCCTGCCCAGAAAAGCTCAGGATTTATGATCAAAAGGATGTGGATTCTTCTGCTTTGAAATGTTATTGAATGTTACATCACAGAACAAGAAGCAGAAAAGTTAACAGAGCATCCCAGCCCACTGCTGGTCAATAAGCCCAAAACAACACAGGCCTTATTCGTTACCATAAAAGCCCCAATCCACTCCTTTCCATGATTTCCATTCCCACATTTCCAGCACAGCAGAGCTGATGTTTCCATCACAATTTGGGAATCATCTCTAACAGGTGTTTAGATGCTGATCTGTCCTTCCAGCTGTTCACTGAAATCTGAATGGGCAAAGGACCCAAAAAGTGACCGCGACCCAAAGCTGGATTGCAGAGCATCAATCGAATTTCTTTGTTCTTTTCAGTGAAACTCAGCAGCACACCCTGGATATCTGGCTTATATGAACTATAGGTCTATAAATATAACTTACAGCTCCATAAACTTGTTCATTCAATCCATGCCTTAGTGCCAGACACATCTCATTAAAGTCCCTGATATGCCAATGAATATGATGAAGAACCGCAAGAACATGCAGAATTGATTTTTCACCCATCTTTTTACATTGGTTCATGAACAGTTCATTGTGTGACAAAGTTAAAACCTTTACCAGCATTCTGAACTATTTTGTTCTTTGTTTAAGCATTTCATGTTTCCAATAAGCTTGAATTTTGTAATTTCAGGGATGTGGAAACCCCATGTACTTGAAGTTCTCAACATTAAAACCATCGGTAAATGCTGTTACAGCCACGATCATCCAGGATGAGAAGCAGAGCTGGCTCTTTTTCTCAAACCAAGGAGAGTAGCTGTAAAAACTAGAGGGGCTTTCAGGTGTGCCAAGTTTTCTTGAGGCCTGAAATAGGAGTTAACTTTTAAGGCACATCAAAGCCCTCCGAGAAAGGGAGTTTCAAGTTCATAAAACATGCAAGTGTTACTAATAAGAGGGAAAGGAAATTTCCCAACCACCCACATTTATTCTCAGATATCATGCAATTGTGCTCCTCTTCCTAGAGAAAGAATTGATCTTTCTGAAACATCTGGTTGTGATTGTTAAGATATCTTCGCATCAGTTGTTAAATTGCACAGCATTACGTGAGCCTTATCACTGACTCGGACAACCACATTATTGCATTTCTTTTCCTTATTATTGTCCAACAAAGACCTCAGTGTCAGCTTTGTTTTGCGAAGTGCTGTGAAAATGAACTTGCAGGTTATATACAGGAATCATGACTAGAGCTTCACAGCCTGACAGCTCACAGTAACTGCTCAACAGGTTGGAGCAGAAATAAAGGATAAGCAGGGGAGCCGAAGGAGCGCTGAGTGCTTCGGAAGGAGTCGCAATTAATGTGGGCAGACCATAATTTTTTTTAACTGGAATTTAGGCAAGACAGCAGAGCTAATACGCCAGTAATGTAAGAAAACCGAGATGCAGGTACAGTAGATATTTTGATCACTATTAACTCACTTCACAGTTCTCCTAGGGTGATATCACAATCTGCTACCATGAGAAGAATTGTGAAGCTTTAATTGAACACATTAAAGTCTCTTTATCCATCATTGGAGCAAAGGCTTCAATATTATACAGTCTAAGTGCATTTTCTGAATCCTTAACGGAAACACCACTCAGTTTCTGAACCAAAGTTTGCATAAACAGTGCTTAAACAGCAATTTCCTTGCTCTGATTTATGAAGAGGCACTGAGACTGGAACATCAGTATTCCAGAATCAGCTGCTGGAAGGATTTTCAGCACATCAGAAACAGACACACTGTCACAAAGAGCAGATACACACTAGGCAAGGTATCTTTAGCAAAAAGAAACAGCAGACAAGGAATGATGCAGAAAAAAGAGCAAAAATTCAGCTGGAAATCACTCCATACTTCAGAGAAAGACAAGAGATTTCAGAGCTTCCAAAGTAGAGAAAGATGAGACCCAAACTTTTCTCCAAAGTGCCTCCATCTATTCATTTGGTTACAGAGCAAAGGAAGATGATATGCAGTAATCCAAATTAAGTGAGTAAAGGGGAATGCATTAAAAAAATTAAGCTGTTTTCTCCTCCTTGGACCTATCAAGCAGGTTTTTTGCCAAAGTACAAATTCTCTACAATCTCTCCAGCTTCCACACATCAGCAACATTTTTGCTCTTAATCAGCCAGACACTTCCCAAGTTAATTCTTTTCCATGAGCTTGTCTAAATAGATCTCCCAGCACACACTGCACCTTCCTCCTTGTCTCACGAAACAGGGATCTCACATAATGCCTGTTTTCTCCCTTGCATCTAAGCAAATGCATATGTCTGCTACACATGATATCTTAATCACTAGCACCTTCTGAAGAAAAGTTTCAACATCTGCTGTGTCTTAATTATACCATCTCAAGGGACACCAGCTGACTTTCACATTAGTTAGCAAAGCCTTTCCTATTAGGAATTCTTTGGAGGCCAAATCGTTCATCTGAACAATGCAACAACACAGCAGGTGAAATACTCTGATGCAGCAAAGCAGCACAAGACCTGTCTGGCTTCCAAACCCCCATGCAGGATTTACGTGCTAAGCCTGCACTAGAGGAGGTAAATACGTCCCTGCAAAAAGATGAATTTGACTCTGAAAGAGGTGGAGTTGTTCTGTAAAGAGCAGGCCTTTGTCAGGTATAAATTATCCCAATGCTGTTGTCATGGAGCTGTGAGAATTTATCCCTGCTGAGGATCTGCTCCAGGATTTTCCAGCTTTTATTGCTGTGTATGTATTGTTGTAGTGAGAGGTTGTCTGTCATGATGAAAGCGAGCACAACACAATGATTTGTTTGTATTTATAGTCATTGCTCTGTGGTTTTGTATCTGTTAGTCACTGCTTTCCCTTTCCTGATCACATCTGCTCTTGTCACTTTCTGAATCTGAAATCCCCTATTAAGATGAGTTTTCAGTAACAGCTTTTTATCAGAGTTTATAACTCTCTGCTGGCCCTGGGACACGTGCAGCTGATGACATGCACACACCTCTGCCCCAGATTACAACTGAGAAAACAGCAGCAGGGAGGCTGTGCTGGTGACAAGTCCAAGAAAAAACAGTGCCAGGAAAGATTAGATAAGTTCCTGGTCTCAGCCCTTAGTTCAAATGACCGGGTAACATCCCTGATGAAGTGAGGAAGTGTTTCTTTTAGAAAATCATGAAAATTCATCATTACTGAGAATCAAATACTCACTTTAAAAGTAAACAAAAAGTGAACAGTGAAAACTTGCAGCAACTGTCCTTTAAAGCTTTATTTTAACACTTTGTTCAGTTGCACAACTGTGCAGAGTCTCTTTTACACAGTTGTGTGTAATGAGAAGGCTTATTTTTCGGGATGAGATTTACAAAAGCACCAAGAGATCTGTAAGTGCAAATCCCATGTCTTTCTCTGAGTCTTGTGTTACTGTATCAGTTGTTTGCTTTGAAAATAGCCTCTTCTTAGTCCAGCGGGGTTTTTATTCTGTTCTTGACAATTGGGACAGGTAGTCAAATTGGCCCAAAGCCAAAGTAAAAATATTTCCTCTGCACTGGAGTTTTATATTTTCATATAGACATGAAAGAATTCCTAAAATAAAACTGGTTTCCCTGACACTGACAAACCAGAAGGCAGCTTTCAAAGAATCAGTTTTTCAAAAGACAGACTTCAGAGCCCAGTGGTGCACTTTAATCACTTGTTCTACAGAGATATTTCTCACATAAGCATAAGATGTAAATGATTATTCTCGCCCTATCTCAGCCTGTTAGACCTGATTGCTGTTGATGTACATTCTTTAAAGAACTTTAAAATCCAGAGTGAGCTTTTCATTCTCTCTTTGACACAGAACTCCAGTCAAATTTTGTCTGTTACATCTATACATCCCAATATGTTAAGATAACTATTTTGTTAGCAACTGAAGAAAAGACGCCTTTTTTCCCCCCTCTTTGTAGTCAAAATGAATATCTCTGTTATAAATATGCCTAGAACCATTAAATAATGAGCCTGAAACACAGGTTATTTGTGAACGACAGAAAATCCAGAAAGAAAAATGCAGCAGAATTTGTTTGTGGCAGACTTGTCTGCCACGCTGAGCCTGACATTTACAAACTCTTGCTATTTAAAAGTTACTTCCTCGCTATTAATCCTGTCTTGCCAGTTTTGTAACAGCAGAAAAGATGAACTGAAGCCGGTGCATTACCATAACTGGTGACCCTGCAGCCTTCCCCTTGGCAGGTGTCCATCCCAGCTCCCTCCACCAGCCTGTGCTGGAATCAAATGGGGATCTGTTCTCTTATCAGCGAGGTGATGTACACACTTCTCTGCATGGCTGCCTTTCTTGCTGTGAAATGCTGTAAAATTCAGAGATCCTTGTGCTGCCTCTCCACATGACGCTACATCAAACATAAAGAATACCAAATGACTTCAGGAGTGACACTGAATCACTCTGGAACTGGCCCAGCTGGGCTGAAAAATTTCAGAGCACCTCTCATATTCAAGCATCTGAGCAAGGACACAAGGATTTGGCCTTCTGAGCTGGTGGGACAGACACACATTCAGGATTCCACAAAGACAGGTCTAAGAAGAGCCTTTCCTTATATCCTCTCTTTTCAGTGGTACACATTTTCTGTGTGTCAGAAAACAATTCCTGATCTGTGTGACAGGAACTATTTAACCGAAACAGGTATTTCAGTAGGGAGAAGAGGAAAAAAAAAAAAAAAAAAAGACTCATCATTAATAAAAAATATTGTTGGGGTTGAAATTGAACACGCATTATGAAAAATCAGCATCTGAAATGCGAACTTCCCGCTCAGCAGAAGAAAGTAATGACTTGGGAGCCAGTGCAGCATAGGAAAGCCAAAAACTGTAATGAAAAAAGCTTTGATGGCTCCAAGGGAACTAAGGAAAGCACATTCTTCATCTGATATGGGGTATATGTGGGAGATCAGCCCTGGCTTCCAAGAAGAGCCTTCCCAGAGTGACATCAGCTATCTGGAGGCAACAGACTGAGCTTCAGCTTGGCCCTGGGCGGGGTTTCCACGCTGCTGCACTCACCCAGCACAAGGTACAGATTGAGAACTGTTCCTGGGCAACGTGCACAGATGGGGAAAGAGTTCCCTGTAACCTCCCACACCAAGCATGAAAGCAGGACTCCCACATGCACATGCATGTGTAAAGAAATTTATATTTAAGAAATTCCAGCCTTTCTCTTCTTTAGTAGGGAGTTGTGTGTTATAGAGGAGAACACCCTGTGTTGGGAATCAGTAGGAACAGGTGCTGTCCTGTTGCTGTCTCACTGGGTAGACTTGAGTAAATCAGTTTAGAAATGACAAAAACAGTACTAACAATGACCAATAACACAATGATCAATAACACAAAACAAGGTCCCCATAACACAACTACAGGTTCAGTCTAAATCAATTCCTACTTGAAATAGAACATATTTTTCAGAAAAAATAAAATCCAAGGAATCTTGATTTTAAAGCTCCAGGCAGGGAACCCACAATGATCCTTTAAAAACAATTTCAGGGGTTTATTACCATTATTACAGAAATGTGCACCTAGGGTCTACCTTTGGCTAACTTCCAACTTCACACCATTTTATTTCCCTATAACTGCTATGTCGAAGTTTTCCAGCCTCATATTCTGCGCCTTATATAGACACAGGCTGAGACAAATTACCTCTTCTTAAACTGAATAGGTCCAAGTCCTTGAGTATCTTGCTGCACAGAATGTCCAATCCATTAGTTATTCTCTAAGCCTTCACAAACTCTTTATTCCCTTTTGACACATGAATCTGCAACTTCACACAGACTCAGCTGTTGGTGAAGTTATCTCATCATTCCTGGCACAGGACAGCTCCATCATTACTGCTGGAGGTTTCTCTTCAGGCCACCTTTAGGTCTTTGGTGTGACAGTAAAAACCCACATTCCCCCAATTATCTATCATGATCTCTCTCACACTTTTCATTTATTTTTTCTCAGTTCAGTCATTCAATCTGCAAATATAATTTAGAATCACAGATCCATATAATAGCTTGAGTTGGAAAGGATCCATACAGATGATCAAAGTCCAATTCCTTGACCTGCAAAGGACAGGGGTTTACCTTCAGTTTTACTGAAGTGTATATGATTTATTAATCCCTTCATACACTAAATTTATTTCCAAAGTCGCAAAATTTATTCCATCTACATAAATTTACCATTAATTATTTTTAAAATAATTTTCTAGTCTTTAAAAGAAATGGGAAACAGAGCATGACCCAACGATCCCTAAGGGAGTCTATTAGATAATAATTCCCACTTTGCATATTAAGCATACCAGATAAGCAGTTTTAGGTCTTTTTAATATGTTGCCCAGCTGAATTTGCATTATTCTCATTTCTTAATCAAAGGTTGTGTGGTACCATGACAAATGCCCCAAGAAAGTCCATTACATCAGCACTACAACATTCATCAACCAAACCTCATACATCAGAAGAAAGTTACTGAGTTAGTCCGACAAGATATATTTTCCATAAACCAATAAGAACTGCCATATATTACATTATTCTTGATTATTTTGCTAATAATATCCCATATCAGTCTTCCATTATTTTGCCAGAGATTGGCACCAGGCTGAAAGGCCTGTAATTATGAAGCCATTCCATTTAAAATTCTGGCACAGTATTTGCCTTCCCAGTGCTGCATCAATTAATAAAAACCAACATTAACAGTCCAGAGACATTCTTAAACAGTTCCTTGAATACTCCCTGATGAATATTTTTGGAACTGCTGATCATAAAATGTCTCAACTTGGACAGCAGCTGTTTAACAATCTCCACAGCCAGTGATGGAATTTCCCAATCCCTCCCTCTACCTGCACAAAATGCTGATAACAGCACTTACTCCCAAAATGCCTCGAGATCAGTAGTTTGAAGACAATTCTTAAGATCTAGGTATTTGAGTTTTCTAACTCCTCTGTGTTGCAGTACCTCTCCAGTGAGTAAGAATATTCCTACTTCAATAAAAATCCCTCTTTCTTTTATGCTGGACAGGATCTAAGGCACAAAGTACTCTCACATCTTTTTCATGCTGCCTACCCTGAATTTATGTGGCAACATTAAACCTTTTGCTGCCAGGAAGTCCCTTATGTCAGTAACCATGTGGGGTTGCTCTAAATGGACGCTCTGCTCAATCCAGTGATTTCTGAAGGTTTGTAAAGTACAACAAACAGTGAAGCAGTTAATACGGTACGAGGACTACGTCTCATCTATATCACCAGCAATCACTAGCGGATAAAATCTAATTAAAGCACCAAATTTTCACTTTGAGATCTGGAGAGAATTTTTGTAATCAAGAAAAACAATGATCAGAAGAAAATCCTTTCAAATCTCCCTTTCATTTGAGGGCCAACATGTTTTAGGTACTAGTACAGCAGAAACATTTTTTGCAATACTATGCCATTTAAGCCAGACTTTCATGAACTCTAAAAGCAAGTTTTCTATCTAAGCTATTTTTCCTAATTTAGGGTAAATTTATGTGTTTCCATTGGACTCACTGATGTAATGGCAGTGCAGTGCAGCTATACCAAAGCTAGCTGTAAATCACAGCCAGGCTGGATACTGTCACCCATGCAGCCACAGACACCAGGAGCTTGGAGCAGATAAATGCCTGTAAACTTATGCAGCTTCTAAAACACATTTTGGAACTTCCAGTGAGCAATATGATGTTAAAATGCTCTTGGTATCTGAAAAATAGACAGATTTCAATTACCTAAGATGGCCAGCTGTGATTGGAAGCTCCTCGGCAAACAAAGAAATCCTCCTGTGCTAGGAATTGACTGTGTGGCTGGACAAACAGTAACTATGGTGCTGAGAAACACAACCACACAGGGTGAAGGCAGGACAGCCCTACTGGGAGGCAATTTCCTGTCCTCATGACTTGCAGATTTGCTGTGAATGATGTGTTACTCCATGGCCATGGCTTGTTTCCTCTATCAGTGGCTGCACTTTGCAGCACCAGCTCTTGCTGAGCTCGTTACAAGTGGGAAAAAGTGCGCTCATTATAAGCACACTAGGACATCACCTTTCCCAAGGAAGCCACAATTTCTCCACAGATTACGGGCAGGAGTGGCACAGACCAAGTATAAACTAAACCACAAGAACTTCCACCTCCACCTGAGAAGAACTTCTTCACTTTTAGGACACAGAGCACTGGAACAGGCTGCACAGGGCATGGAATCCCCCTCTCTGGAGACATCCCAAACCCACCTGGGTAAGTTCCACGTGACCCTGCCTTGGCAGGGAGCTTGGCCTGGATCATCTCCAGAGGTCCCTTCCAACCCAAAATATCCTGTGATACGGTGAAGCAGTAACCTTGCACCAGCACGTGCCACCACCTGCACATCAGGAGCTGACCAGGACAGGGCTGGGCTGTTCCCCCACTGCCCACTGACGGCTCCAAACTGGGGCAACAAGGGACACGCCACACATAAAACAGGGCCACCAGAATGGAAACTCCAACTGAAATGGGACTGGGAGTTTGTAATTATGCTGATTACAATCTATAATAATGTATTATTCTTCATTCTGCTGACAAGTTCTAGGCTGGTATTTACTAACAGACACAGAGTTACAGGTGAATAAAACTGGTGTGGCTCCAACACAATGAAGAATTATACTGTTAGTATTCTGCTCACACTATTTACAGTCTAATTGCCATTTGTTACTGTGACTGGTGCTTTCTACATTGAGTCTTTTTAATTAAACATTGTATATGCATCATTAGCAAAATTTTAGCTTTTAAAAATTAATTTTTGATTGTGTCTTGTTCAAAATTATTATTCATTAAAGCATGTAAAGAATCTCAAAAACCTTCTTTATATGTATTCCCTAAACACATACAAACACGTTAGCACAGGAATGTGTAAATACACATAATGTAATTAGCACTTTCACTAATGTGTGGTTGTACCACTCATACCTTACAACTGCCACTGGAAAACAAAGTAGAAAGTGTAATTAGAACCTGTCAGAACTAGTAATATTACAAATCCTAATTGTATGTTATTGATAAAGTTTAATACTATTAATATTTTAATTTTGACAGTTTTTGCACCTCATTTGAGTCTAAGAAAAAGCTAGGTTATTTTGAGTAGTTAATTTTTAATCAGCTCCATATTTGCACAAATTAGGCCAATTATTCTTAGTTAGCAGAAAATAATATTAACAAAAATATTTATTAGTAATAATGTTTGTAAAGATCTATTTCTTAATAAAATACAGGCACTAGGCATAAATGAACCCAAAGAGTTTCCGTGTTTGCAAATTACTTATCTCCATGGTTACATGAGCTAATAGACTGATGCTTTATACAACATATATGCACCAGAACATTAATCTATTACTGAAAAAAGCAGTAAATCTGTGTCTTTATGACCAAACATGTGCTGTTGGTGGGTGCTGGCAACACAAACTGTTGTCACACATGAGAAACACCCAGAGATTCAGAGATCTGAGAAGCACCATCAAGTGATGGGTACAACAACCTGCTGGGCATTCAGAGGCACAGCCTCCCCAAAGCGGCCCCTTCAAGTCTCACTTCTGAAGCTGCAGGAGTAAATCACATCACAGGCCATGGCTGCCTCCAAGGCTGCAACTCATCCCCCTCGATTTGAATTTAAAACTCTTCCATGGAATACTTTGCTGCACACAACACATTGAGGATATATTCACTTTTCTATATGGAGTGTGCAGGCCGGTTTATTAGTACAAGATTTCCCTGACAAAAACCATGACTTACCCTTGCCATGTGGTTTCTTGTTATGGAAACCACAGAGCCTGCCATTCCAAGCACTGTGTTAATGAAGGATGAAAAATAACTGGTGTTAACTTCGAATCTACATAAATTGTCTTGTGCAGTTTCACAGTCAGTGATTTAATAACCATTTTTTAAAGTTTGCAAGATGACATCAATATCAGTAAGGCTTAAGGGAATGAAATAGCTACCATCTCCCAGGGGTAGTTAAGTGCCAGAGGTTCAACAGTAGCTAGGTAGTTGCCAGCTTCTCCAAATCACCTTGTGCACCTTGTATTCCTGAGAATGCCCCTGCACTCCCATTACTGTCCTCAGGCTTCCTAATAGTCCCAATTGCCCAAACAATGTAGTCAAAAACAAAATCTGAGCATTTATTTGTAAAATAAAGGATTTTTATTTGACTTCCTTCAAAATTTCCCCTGGCAATTTAATATTAATTAAAATCTGTTGAGCCATATGGTGACTCTTCTTTTTCTTAACAAACATTATGACTTTCATATTTTCTACCATAATTTTTTCCATTTTTGCCATAACAAACAACAAGGCTTAGAGAGTTCATAGCACACAGACATCACTGGTTCAAATATTAATGTAGCCACACAGACAGACCAAAAGGGACAACAGTAGAAAAATGTTTTCAAAGCATTTTAAGCTAGTGAACTTTGTGTGATTCGCTATGCCCTGCGACAAAACAGATTTTCACACTCATAAACAGAGCGGCGTCACAAAGATCATGGATCCTGCATTCAGCTGTTTCTAAGCTGTAAAGACCTTGCCTTTACATGTATGGTACAGAATTACACATTAATGTTTTCTGTGCCACCCATCACTGCATTTTTTGAATTGCACTATAACTGAGCAATAAATATCATGCAGTGATTCCAGATTAGACCTAGATGGAGAGAGAGAGACAATCTCGCAGAAGCTTCTTCTTGTGAAGAGCAAGAGCAAAGGCAGAGTTTACAGCTGTGGAAGCACAGCACTGGGAGCGTGGCTTGGGCTGAACCACATTTGAGGAACAGTTCCTTAAGCAGGAGCCCCTGCCAGCCCCCTCTCTCCCTGCCCACATCTCCCTCCGTCTCTCCTCTGCACCGACTGCTGCCTTGCCAGCTTTCTCACTGACCAGTGCCAAGCGATTTAGCCCCCGCTAAGGAAAAAGGCAAAAGCTGGATCTATCTGGCTTTACTGGATCACTCAAATCCTGCCAAAATGTGACATCAATATGCCACTGCATCAACAAATTGTGCAACGAATGCACCTGCTTCAGATGCATTAGGAAAAATGCCTGTAACACACTATACTATTAATCTCTAGCATTTGGATCTTGACAAATTCTACCAATGTTTGTCCCTCACTCACAAATAACACAGCGTGAATAACCATTCCTAAATTAACAACTCTTCTACTGTAAGTGCGCTTTTCCATACCCTGTAGGAAAAATTTAAATCATGATGCATATAGTTAGATTTAGAAAAAGGAGATATTGCTACACACTGGCATTAACAAATTTCCCCCAGCTTCTTTCCCCCCCAAAAAACACAAGAGCCTCAGACTTCAAACAACAGTAACAATAAAAAACAATTTTAAAAGGTATTTTCAAGTGCTTTAGAAACATGCAGCTACTATAGAAAGCCTGCACACTGACACAGGAATGGATACGGTGTGAAAAAGAGAACCTTCAAAATTACTAAAAGCTAGAGTCTAATAAATCTGAACAAACAGCAAAGACACCAGGGCTCCAAGTTTAAATAGGACTTGGTTTTTTTCATCTAGACCTAAACTTCTAAACTGAGCACAAAGACAGCCAAATACTTACATCTGAAAAATCTGTACTCCATATTTTGTATTTTAAGTGAACCCATGATAATTCAAATCTGATATTTTCACCTAAATGCAGTCACCTTTCATGAAGTTTTACAGTAATATATGTCTAACATGTATGGATAATCCCAAAAAAGTATTTTAAGCTCATCAGCTCTTAATTGAGATTTTCAAAGAGGCTTAAGGGATTTAGACAAAAAATATTCATTTCTTATTTCCTTTTATCACCAATATATGGCTAAACTCCTCGGCTGCTCTGAAAATCTCAGTGAGCTGGATACATATTCACTGGATGGAAGAGAACTGTCACTTTTGCTATCTATCTAAAAGATAAAACTCTTAAGCTGAAGTGAAAAAAATAATTGGATAGATTTTGCTTGTGCCATCACTGACGACTTTAAGAACTCATGTTCTGCAAAACCTCATTTTTTTATCTGAATGGGAACACTTCAAAAAGGCTTATTTAGTCAGCTGAAATGAGAGCTGTGATGATACAAATGTGCTGGTTTCAGGAATAAGAAACCTGTTTTGCATTGCTCTAGTACAGGAACACGCTTAAGGTTGGATTGCTCTGCTCTATCAAAAAGCATCATAAAGTTTTGTGTAGTTTAATAGTAAAACTTGAGAGCTCAGAGCCAAGAAATTACACAATCCAGCAAATTCCAGGCGCTGGATGTTTTCTGTGCTACCGAATATAGGATACATGGGGTAGGACTGAAATTTACGATGAAATTGAAGCAGTTGCTCCTTTCAGCAGATTTGGAGTTTAAGGTTTGAGGTGGGGAAGAGGAGAAAAAAAGCTGGATCCAAGATGATGCAAGTGTCTCCTGCAGGATTTAGCCAGGCCTGTTGTGCCAGTTTACAAGGTCAGAATTTTGCATGTACGGGCCAGTGCCAGATTTTTGTCTATATAACTGTGTCTTTGGCAAGCGCTGAAAAACGCTACCAAGCGATACTACCAAGCCGGAACAAGAGTCTCCTGATATTTTCTGGGAATCACAACAGATCACGTTCGCTCTTCATACGCAGAGCACAAGGTAGGGCCAGGGCCGATGCTCTCCCTGAAACCCGGTTAATTGCGGCGGCGGGAGCGGCGGGGAAGGGCCGGGAGCGCGGCAACGCCGATCCCCGCTCGGGAAGCAGCGACCATTCCCGGGATGCGCCCGCGCGGAGCCGCTCCCTGCGCGCCCCCTCCGCTTCCCCGCGGGCTCCGTGTGCCACATCCAGGTTTTGCCGTGTCCTGGCTCCGGGACGCTCCAATTTTTTGCTGTTATGCTCAGGAGGGCTTTTTTCGTGTTGTTTTGTTTTGTTTGTTTTTTTTTTAACGTCTGCGATGGGAGCCGCCAGCCCTGGCGGGGCGGTGGGGCCGGGGGAGCGCGGCTGCCCGCGGGGCTCCGCGCGTTCCCTGGATGCTGCGCGCTCCCCCTGCGGAGGGAGGGAAGAAGGGAGGAGAGAAGG
>VZRN01002326.1:2349536-2529168 GCA_013397935.1 Dasyornis broadbenti
CCTTTCTTTCTTGTAGTCGAGCGGCCGGGAGAAGTGCCCCCAGCGCAGCGCACACCCGACCTGCCGGCCTGAGGGGCACCCGAGCAGCCACGGCAGGATGTACCAGGGACACATGCAGGTAAGGGCTGCGGGCTGCGCACCGCGAGCCTCGGAGCGGGCTCCGCTGCAACGCGGCTCGGGCAACTTTCGGTGGGTTGAGCGGAGGGGAGATGCCACCCTGGCACTGTGCAACAAGTGACCTGGTGCGGTGTGACCGTGGCACTCTGGCTTAGGGCCAAAGGGAGCAGCGTGCTTGGGGCTGGCGCTGCTCAAGGGGAGGATGGCAAAGGGGTTCTTTCTGTCAACTTTGTAACTAGGTGAAGTTCTCTGTGTATTTTTCAATGTATGATGCCTGCTTGTTCAAACAGATTCAAGGGAGTATTCCAGGGCAAACATTGTTATGGCATGCTTTAAGTGACACATGTCTCCTGCCATCCTCTTGATGCATCTCTTCCTGTATGTCAAGTGAAGGGCAAACAATAAGGGAAAAGACAGAGCACTTGCTTTGCAAAATCTGCAAAGGTTTCACACCACACTAAAACTGTCGATTTGCTCAGTGTGTAGTGTTTAAAGGTGATGGATTTCTATTCTTCCCTCCCAACACGGGATGAGGATTGATTTTACTAAGCCACGGAATGACTTTGTAGAATGAATTCAAACACATGGCGAAGAGACTTCAAGATTTTAGGCAGAAATCTTGTCTCATGATCCTAGCGATCTACATTGCCTTGGCAGAATACATCCCTCCCTGATAAAAACATTCTACTGCCTTGGGCGTGATGGCTTTAACCTTGACTCCCACTCTCCTTCACATGGCTCTTCCTTGGAAAGCCAAGTCTGTTTTGAAGAAGGAGGAAGGATCAAAGTGGAGTAAAAGATTTACACTGATCTCCCAAATCCTTCCTTTGCTTTGGACCCAATCTGGCTTTGTGTTCTTTGCCAGGAACGATCAAATGCTTTTATCACGTACAGTGGCACCAGCCTGGCGTGTGGTGTTGTGAGCACTGAGGCTGTTTAGAGAGGAGCCCCAGCCTTAGGAGGTGTGAGCTGACCACTCTGTTTGGTGTGACTGTGCACAGCATTTAAACACTGACTGAATGCTCATGGGGGACACCAGGCAGTGCCAGAGCCGCGCTTGTGCGCGATGTACACGAGTTTAGGGAGGGCTCTGATTCAGCACTGCTTTCCAGAACGGAATGATACCAGTTACTCTTTCATGTTTGTGTTATCTGATCGCAACAGTGATAAATAATGTGTCATAATACTGCTTGTAACAGGAGAGCAAACAGGTTTTAACAAGAGATGTAATCAATGCAGGGAGTATGTGTATTACCGTTTATTTCTGATAATGAGGTTAAAACACAAAAACAGTCCTTGTAACTAATGCTACTGGATTGAAGGTTGCCAAATAGGTATTTATACCCTTTAGAAAGTAGAAGTTCTTTGCTGTGAGTTATATATTACAAGGTTTCAACAGATGTACAACACTTCTATAAAAGGAAATCTAATGGAATCTTGAGGTGTCTCAAAGCATTGTAAATTTTCTGAGTCATTAAAAGATTGAAATCAAACTTGCAATAGGAAATAAGGTCAAAACACGCAAATATGTTGTGAGTGGTGTCCTTTAGTTTTTTTCTTTCAAAATATTTTTATTTTTCTAGTCCAAAGAGAATCAAATTCTAACCAAATTCTCTTAAAGGCTTACTGAAGTAAAAATACTGTTCCTATTGAGTACACTTGTCATTGTTAAAAACAAAAGCCCACCTGAGTTCATCACCTAAACTTTTAAATATATTTTTGTCCTAACAAGAAAGCATTACTGATCTTCACATAACACCTACAAAGCCTAAAGCCTTAGGAGAGTTTTTCATGTTTAGTGTATCCTTAATTAAGCCTTTAAGTGAGTCAGACAAAGACAATGAAAAGCTAATTTCTTTGCAATGAAATGATCTACTGTAATGTTTATTAAACCATGTTGGAACATATACTAAGATACCATAAAAATACAGTATCAAAGCTCATGCTAAGAAAAATCTTGGTACATTTTAAACATTACAGGTCCTTTCTTACTATCTCCACAACTTCTTGTAAGACTTGTACTAATTTAGGGAGAACTGTTTGCAATTACCTGTTAATCTAAAATAAGGTGAACCATAAACCCATCCCAGTCTGGGCAGATCAAGTCAGACACGTAAGTCAGCACCCTGGACTCCTCAACAAAAGCAATCTCATTTTGAGAGCACTGAGCCCTTAATAGAACCTATGCTTCTTGAAGAGCAGGTGGAATGTTTAGCTGGGTAAACTACACTACCTGGGTACGTCCAAATGCAAAATGCTGTGCCAATATATAATGCCTGATCCTACAGTCTTTCACTCTTTAGCTCTTTAACTTCAGCTCTTCTGGAGTTACAGGGATCAAACGTAGGATCTGATTTAGAATTCCAGTAATCATTTCCCTTTTTCCTACTGTTCTATTCTCAGATGTAAAAATAAAATCTGCAGAATTAATTCCATAGTCCGATAATTTTAAAAGATGTTTGCAGAGCTGTGTTTCACTAATAACCTGCTGTAACTCAGCTAATTTGTGGAATACTCTTAAAAGGGGAGAACCTTAACAACCATAACAAGGTAATAAGCATAATTACAGAGATTGGGAATTTACCTGTCTTGGAGAGGCATCAATCATTATCAGCTTCAGTGGGGAATTTCTGACTAAGCTTAATAAATTGTGCAAGTGTAGATGAAATATGCTTTACATTTAAACTCTGCTGAAGTCCAGCACTGAAAGTACTTTACTGCATCAGGCCATAATGTCTGTATCTCTTTGTAATTTTTTGTTTATAAGGTTTGCTGGGGTTTTTTTTGCCGAAAGCCAGAAGATCAGTTTGTTTATTCCAAAGACCTAGGTTTCGATTTCCTTCATACTGTTTTCTAAATGAAGCCTCACAACGGAGAAATACTAGAGAGGTCCTAAGCTAAAATTCCAAAGGCAGCTAAGAAAAATCTAAAAGGAAGGTGTGTCCTGCCGTCACATTTCCAGGTGCCTTTCTGTAGGATTTGCTTTTGTGATACTTGCGCACTACACGCATTCAGGTAGAGCACCAGGAGAGAGGTGAAGTGGCCTTCCACAGAGCCAGCACCACGAACAGCACTAGCATGCAGAGAAGCACAGTGCCATGGAAGCTCTTTCAAAAAACTCTTTCACCATCCTAATAAGCTTAAGCATTTGATTTCGCTGTGTTTACCGAGCAGTTTGGTTTGCATAGTGGCCGCGCGAAGCAGAGCAGGGACTGCCCTGGTCCTGAGTCACCTCCTGAGCCCCGGGGCTGAGGCTTTTGCATGAGAAAGAGAACTTCAGATGAGATGCACTGAGGGTTGTTCGTCTACAAACGTACAACCTCAGTTATGTAAGAAGTCCTGTTTAATTCAGTAAATGTAGGCTCTGACAGGATGGAGCCTGATGGATGCAGGAGCACACCCTGGGATTCACCGATAAGGCAGAGGAGCCAAGTGTAAATGCTAAACTGCACAGGTGAAAGAGAGAGAACTTGTCTCTTAGGACAGTGTGTGCAATCCTGTGTGTGCTGTTTTCCGTCTTCAACAGAACAGTAGCAGACCAGATGGAAGAAGAACATAAGCTGAGTTCAACCCCCAATCACTGCTCTAAAATGTCTGTCATTTTAAACTCTAAGATGTTTTAAAGTTTTTACAGTATATTACAGACCTGGTACCAGTCCTCCTGTTGGCTTTTATGAGAGTTCTATAAATGAACAGGGGGCAAATTTCAATCATAGAATGGGATTTGCACTGCATTTGGCTTCCTATGAAATTTAAAATAAATGCTTTCAAAACTGTTTGCCCTGATGCTGTATTTAGTCAGCTTTCCCCAGCACAAATGCCTGAACAGAAGAAGTGCTTTGCCAAATGTTGGCATGGGATTTTATATATGGCAGTTATGTTTCGAGATGGCTTAATTTAGACAAAGCAGGAATCTTGACCACACGTGGCTATCAGAGTTTCTCTGGCACTTTTCTGCAGGAGCAGGCTCGTTAGTCATGACGCCTTGGCCAAGTTCCAGATCAGATAGTTTGTCTCCTAAACTTTTAATTGCATAGGCAGTCAACTTCATGCCCTTAATTCTTGTGTTGTGATATTTAACATTGGCATTTCATATTTACATGAAATGATCCATATTAATCACTTGCATTTCAGTGAGAATTCAGTTGTTAAACACATACCTAAATGATTGCAGTGGGTCTACAAAAAAGTAAATATGTGTGCATGAAAATTCTTGCAAGGTGGAACCTCAAGGGCTTCACATGTTTTAGTGGGCCTGAAAAGCATTGCTAAATATTTTATAAAAAACATTTTTGCACTGATTTCTCAACATTTAAGACACAGGTAACTCACTGTGTAAAGGGAAGCAGAGCAGTCTCGAGATCAACTGCGGATGCAAATCCCATTTTGGTTTATTTGGTGACCTATTAAAAATACTGTAATAGTGTTGGTTACACTGCTACCTAAAATAAATAAACCCCAAGCTATTAAACAGTTATGAATAAAAGAAAAGGGTAATGTGCATTTTTACATTAATAAAATGGCCCACAAAGAATATGCACAACATAAAATGGAATTCAATGCTAAATTGAATCTCTGCTCAGCTGTTAATATAAACATAAACATAATAACTTTAAGCTCCAAAATTTTAGAAATCTGGGCACATGGCTGGAATCCCAACTGATCTCTGGTGGTGTCTATGAATCATAACTCCTAGCCTAGCTAAAATTCCATTATGATAAACTGATAATATTTTATTTTTACAACTGTTTTCTAAAAGTACTCACAATACTAGGGCAGTGTTTCTGGTGGTATGTTTTCCGTTTTGCCTTGATATTTTCCAGTATTTTAGTAGCAGCTCTACAAGTTTTGAGCAGCAGGTTATGAACTGCTTATAAATGGGAAAAAAAGGTAAAAATAATGAGCTCACTTTCCTAGAATGAATTTCATTGAGAGAGTAGATGATAAACTGTGTTTGGCGAAGGCACAGACCGAAACGGTAAAAATGGTGAGCATTTGCAATGCTGGGAGAGAGATGTGTTCCGTGAAGCTGTTAGGCAGTTTTACAAGAGCCTCGTAGAAAATCTTGCAAAGGCTCAGAAATTCTTGGCTCGTGGTTTATTTCTACTGGATGTAAATTAGGAAGAACTCTTACTAACTAAAAAAGGATCCACCCCTCTACTCTGGAATTAAATTAATTCAAAACATAGCAAAACAACAGTCCTAGCGTAGTCCCTGTCATATATTAATATAACTGTTAGTCTAAGCCCAGTATATAACTCTCACCAAAGAGGCACTTCTTACTCAAGAATCACACTGTACTTTCTTTTTTAAGTCTAGCACTATTGTCACAATTTACAGTGCAAAGGAGGAGGATAAAAAGTTGGGATAAAGTCCGTCAGCTGGATCAGGATGAATTGTCCAAATAGAACATGGGGTATGAACGGATGGAAAAAATAACGCATACAGAAATTTAGACTTCAGGAAATGCAGTCTCATAACTTGTCTGTAGAATATTTCATAATTTATAATAATCTTGTTTCTAAGCAAGCTTTAAAAAAAGGGCATTGATGTACCAACCAGGTCCATTTAAAACATCTATTCAGCTTGATTTGCTACTCTTTTTGCAAAAGTTAGAAATGAAAAAAGTAAAAGCATTGAACTAGCACTTGGAATGAATCTACCCAGCACACAAAGTATGTGCTAGTTGTTTGTATCACAGAATCTGATTTTGCACAGTCTATTTCAGAAACAGGTGATACTGCAAAACTGAGAGAAACCAGTGTCATGGCATGTAAACTAGGAGGTGACTTTCTGTAGCCATGGATTTTCATCATTGTCCAGTAATGTTACTAATAAAATGCCTAAGTTTCATAAAGACCATATTCAGCAAATTCTTCTACCAGGTTAGAATTATTACAAACAGTCTAATATTTCACTTCTCTGCTCTCACGCTTTTGAAGTTCTGAGTCATTGGTACATGAGTTTTACTTCCAGCGGTTTATTTGCATATAAATAAAGTAAATTCTAAAATATCAAGTAAGTGAAACTCATTATACTGAACAGGAGAAAATCCGTGTCTCATCAGTTTAACCATGCCCAGAAACACAGATCACAACCCAAAGTTTAACGTTAGCCCCTGAATATGATTTTCCCAAAGTTTGCACAATTAATCATGTATCAGCATTACTGCAGTTCCTCTCAAAAAACATTTTGTGCCAAAATTTTGTAGGTTGGCATAGTAGATGTAAGCATTAATTTTTCTTCCTCTATTTCTCCACTGCCTAGCACGACACTCAGATTTGCCTCTGTTGATCCTCTCACTGTCCTGTTTGTTAATTTTCTCCTGCTTGCGTGAGTTCGAAGGCTTTCATGAAGCGTTTTGCCTCCTGCCACGTTTGTGCTGTGGTTTCCTTTGTGCTGCCCAGAGCAGGGCAGCCAAATCACCCAGGTCATCGCTGCTGCAGGCAATAGGGTCCCCTTCCAGCAGCGCTCGGTCACAAGGCACAGATGTTCCACGGTGAAGTTCGCTGCCACGAGTAGAAGGAAGTGAACTTATGGTGGAAAATTTGGTTACCAGCAGAGCTGCCTGCTTGTGAACTATATTGGGTTTAGGAAGAAAACAGGGGACAACCACAAGAAGGCTTTTTAAAGCTAGCTTTAAAAAAACCTCCTGACTTTTGCCCACAGTTGCTACAATGGTTGCAGGATAGACCTATGTCCATGAACTCACTGTTCTCACATGCTTATCAATTTTGGCAATCCCTACAGGAAAAGAGCCACACTACAGTCTGGGTGAGTTTTTCTTTAAAATGTGGAACTCTCTACTGCGTCATATTCACTTGTCTTAGAGCAATCTGCTGGTAACTTGGACTGTTCATTTCATATAAGTCCTTAAAACACCCCTTGTCTTAATATGGATGTTGAATACAAGGCACCAACACCTTTGGACAGCATTTTTCAATAAAATGTGCATTTAGAACAATATAACATTTATGCATTTTGAACAACAGCAGTAGCACGTGTGATAAGGAACGCACTGGGCAAAGAATTCAGACAAATGATCTTTCTTGGTCACATTAAGACTTCGTTTGCTGTTATGAGATACATAAAAGAAATTCAGATGCTCTTGTCCACTGACATTTAGAAATGAAACCTTCAGAATTATTTTGACCTGCATTTATTATCAATCATTTGGCTTTATAGACTTTAATACTTTTCAAAAGCTGAAGAAACAAACTTTAAAATTTATCTTACCGCCGTTAGAGCGAGCTGCATCTTACGTTTACATCAGTGAATGTATGTGGAAATTACACTGATGTAAAAAACAGAATAATTTGCTTCCAAGCCTTTTTCACATTAATTTTTATCTTCCCCATGTCACCAGCTGGGTTCCAAAGCTATAGTGTCAAGTAGTGAATACAGCATTTCCTGGATAGGGGCAGGAAAGTTGTCACACAATGCATTTTCAAATTCAGCGTTTTCTGACTAGTAGGTGTATCAATGAATGGTCCAGGAACTCTTACTCACTGTTAATTAAGAATCAGTTGAGGGGAGGTACTTGCCCATTTAAGCCTACCCTGAAATACAGAAATGTGTTTCTTGATAAGTAATGCTGAATATTAGAGTTTGACTTCACAGAATTTCCTATGGTCAGTTTCGCTAATATTAATGTAGGAACAAACAAAGACTATAATAAATAGAAGCTTTTTGAGTATTCCTGAGTATTATGTAAAACAGAGAGTAAACATCACATTTTGATATGATAGTAATCTGTCAGAACCTCTTAAAATCTTAGTGGGAAGATACAAAAAAAAAAAATCATATTGTACACAGATTCTTATTATTTATGCTAAGAAGGAGATGGCCTCAGTCTTCAATATGGCCTTGGACACCATTGTCATAGGCGTAATGACAGAAATGTGACAGAAGAGATTAATGAAATAAAAACTACAGCTTGACATGTGTCTCATCAAAGTGACAGGTTATTTCTGCTGTCATTCATGGAAGTTTAACAAGGAATGTAATTTTCCAGTTGCAGGCTTGAGATGTAGATGAGATCTTTTATCTTCTGCTATTTGTTGTCTAATACTCCTTTCAAGAACCAGGACAATTTTAAGGAGGCTTTGAAAAGGGAACACAAGAAAGAATATTAGATAAAAGAAAGAGGGGAAATTATGATGTACAGCAGAGAAAACAATGTAAAAGAATGGAAACTAGGAAGTAAGTGAGTGCTGGTTTTGTTCTGAACAGTAGAAAACATTCTTAATATTACCACTCTACTTAATCCAAGTAACGTACCCAGTGTGACAGGTTATATACAGCTGGAAGGGATGCATAGGATTGTCTGAACCTGTGCAAACAAAGA
Organism: Dasyornis broadbenti; assembly: GCA_013397935.1. Lineage (NCBI taxonomy): Eukaryota > Metazoa > Chordata > Aves > Passeriformes > Dasyornithidae > Dasyornis > Dasyornis broadbenti. Next base: position 2,358,001 of record VZRN01002326.1, read on the forward strand.
AAAGTGAATTATTATAAGACACCTGGATACTACGTGGAAATAATGTAAGAACAATAATCCCTGGAGCATTCACAATAGAAGATTACGTGCTGTGAAGGAAAGACAGAAAACCAAAAGTTTTGGTCATATTAAGAACCTGGACCCAAAGAAAATGGGGAACAAATTTTTAAGAAGCTTCAGAACTACTATTTTCAATTGTTAAATTGTTACGGTTATGCCTTAACACAGGGAATGGAGAACACCCAGTGAATGGAGATAGTTCCTCACAGGCAGAAGGAAAAAGTATGATTTGCCTAAAGTAAAGATATTTCTATCTATTATTATCTATTTAGATATTCTATCTAAATCTAAGTTATTTAGATCTTAGAAATATATTGAAGTATATTAAAACAACCATTGGGAGTTTTTTTTGGTTTACGTGATGAAAAAGGGGGAAGGAAAGCAAAACATACTCAAAGTGGCATCTGTGTTATCGATAACCTAATTTATGGTGCAAAACTAAAATGTCTGAGAGGGTATGAATTCTTCATCTATTACAAATGTGTTACATTAAATTGAAGACTTAGTAAACAATATGCTATAGTCTGCTTACGAATCTGAACAGAACAAGACAAAACATACCAGATTTAAGATAAGGTGAGAAAAATGGTAAGACAGCTAACAGCCCAGATACCCATATGGCCATCCATAATCTTCAAGGTTTTAGGGAACAGACCTTTGTAAGGAAAACTAAACAAACCTAGACAAAAAAAAAAAAAAAAAAAAAAAAAAAAAAAAAAAAAAAAAAAAAAAAAAAAATGCTATTTGAATTTATCAAGAGAACATAATGTCAGACTAACCTGACAGCATTTTCTTTTATCGTAACTGGAATTTTAGGCGAGGGAGGTATGACTGACTTGATCTATATGATCTTTGGTAAGCATCTGTTATGGTGTTACGAAAGAAATTATTATTGAAGCTGGAGAAAGTAAAGAACAGCAGTAAATCTGTAAAGAGGGCAGGAAACTCATTCATGAGGAAACAAAAACCAGAGCATTAAAGGAAGGACTATCAGACTGAGGAAAGTTTTATGGGGAAGGTTTTTGTGGATGACTGTTGGAAGTGGTTGTTTCTGGTGTTTCAGCCATAAACAGCGGAAACAGGGAGATGGTGACTGCATTTGTTGATTACTCAGTGCTGGAAAACATTGTCACTATTGGGAAACATTCAGTACTGCTGAGTTTTGGTCATTATACAGAAGCGTCTGTACCTCAACAATAAAAATACAATTTCATTTAACAATACAATGTAGTGCTGATCATCAATAACAAAAAGTCTACCCTAAGCCATGAACTATCATTTACAAATTACTGAGAAAAAAAGACTTGCATATACATAATGACTGTAAGTTATCAATAAAATATATTCATAAAAAAGACAGATGCGGTTCTAGTTTTAGAAGAGTTTTTTCCAGAATAGTCGGGAAAATATCAGTGCCAGTTGACAATGCCAGCAGCAGATTTTCAGTTGAGATCTTGTACAGAAGAGAGGCATGGAAACAAGTCCAAAGAGGGATGATCAAGGAGAAGGGAAAGTCTATCTTATGAGAAGAGACCAAAAGATTTTGGCTTATTTTATTGCACAGAATGACAGCTCAGCAGGACCATAATCACAGCATGTAAATGCATCAGGGAGATAAACACCAGATATGGAAAAACCTAAATTAGCTAAGAACAAAACTGGCACAGAAACAAATGGATATTAACCAGCTGTGAATAAATTTAGGTTGGAAATTAGAAGAAAGTTTCTGATCATTAGAGCAATCAAGACTTCCAGTAGCCTTCCAACTGGAATAATGGAGGCAAAAAAACTAATTACTTTAAAGATGAAACACAGTCAATTTCTGAGAGATTTGGTATGACATGCTGCCTATGAGACCAGAAGATTGAACCTCAGTAACCCAGGAGCTGCACCCTCCTGGTCTTAACAGAGTCACAGGATGGTTCAGGTTGGAAGGGACCACAGTGGGTCCTCTGGTCACACTCCCCAGCTCTGGCAGGGTTTTCCCAGAGAACGTGGCAGAGGATTGCGTCCAGACGGTTCTGGGGTATCTCCAGTGAAGGAGACTCCACAACTTCACTGGGCAGTCTGTTCTAGTGCGCAGTCACTGCACAGGAAAGCTCTTTCTCATGCTCAGGTGGAGACTTCCTGGGCATCAGTTTCTGCCCATTGCCTCTTGTTCTATTGTTTGGCACCACCAAGAAGAGCCTGGTCCATCCTCTTGACCCCGTCCCAAAATACTCAGCTTCAAGAAGTCAAAAGTCTTCCTGTTACAGCTGTGGAGGGCTTGACTGTCCTCACAGCTTGGGTAACCTCCTGCTAAGAGACCCACCCAGGCAGTGACAAATTAGTGCCACTTTGCCTAGTCCAAAACATCATTTTGAGCAGAGCTGAGCTCTGAAGTTTGAATACTCTCTCTGCCAGCTTTCTTATCAAGTCTCCCACTCAGCTGAACTCATGTTTTTGCTTCATATAAAACCTTCATAATCAGAGGAAATGTATTTCCCCATATAGCTAAACTCAGTGGTTTGTGTTAGAGACACTGAAGCCTTTCACCACCTCGTATTCATGTTCCTGCAGGTGGGCACGGAGGGTTGGAATTCACCAGCTGTGTCAACATCGTGTAATAGGAAGCTTAAATTTATTTCAATAACCAAATTTTGTGTGCATGAGGATATAAACTAGAACCCATCAGAACCAGTAGGGATATTTTCCCTGACGTTGGCTGAGCCAGGACTAAGCTCTTTTTCCATACTGCCACCAGCACACTTTTCTCTCCTGAGCTCCAAAGACAAATGCATTGGTTATTACTTAGAACATGTGGTCTTAAATAAGAGAACTCAGTTTTCTATTTTGCAGTCCTAGTCAGGAAAAACTACTGAACTCACTGTTCTTTTGGAAGGGATCACAAAACCACATCTTAAAGTCAGTGCTCCATCCCTGTACTGAATCAGAAAATTATTTCTGGATTGATTCAGGCTTATAAAAGTACTTCAGGATCTGATTTTTGGAGTTCCTGTCCCATCTCATATCTGTGATTTGCATCCCACAATGTATCAGGGAGACAGATGTTCCTGAACACTCCATCACAATCTGATAAGATCATTACAGCCTTGCAGCTCTTGGTCATTATCAGTTCTGTGCTGTAGTGTACTGAGCATCACTCTGCTACTCAGATCGTGGAATTTCAGGAGTCATACCAGCAAAAAAGTTTCCAAATCGGTGAGATCACTGGATATTGGCTAGACAAAGATATGCAAAAGTGTAACAACTCAACTTACTGAGCAAGGGAATAAGTACTTTCCCCTGCTATTACACAAAAAATGAATGTTTATTTCCAAAGTGTTTTATAATTGTCAAAGAGAAATGAAATTTCACTGCCTTTTTCTCAAGTAGTCACTGCCAAATACCAGAAATAAAATTTCAAATAAAATTCCAAATAATTAACTGAGACTCATTAATCATCCCAGAAAAACTGTATATTCAGGTTGTGCATATAGATTCTGTGTATTTGCTAAGCACCAAGCAAAGCCATTTTATGTGAATTTACAAACGAGTATTTACTCTTCCTTCTTGCACACAAACATGGTCGAGTTCCATCCTGTGTTATGTGTCATTTGCAGAATTAGAGAGATGTGACTGGTGTGGTCAACCAGACATGATAGACACAGATTGGAGAGACCACAAATATCAAACTTGAGTTTGGCAAATGGCTGAAACCTATGTGTTCCCATATTTGCATATACAAAGCACAGGACTAGCAAGGTTTTTACTGACTTTTATACAGCTCTGTTCACAAGGAAATAGAATTCTTGGCTTACACTAATGCGCAATAAACAATCAACATCATTTTTCAACTGTGATGAGTTTGATATCTGCATGGTACTTTCAGTATATCACTGCCAACAGGCTGCCTTTGATTTCTGCTCTTTCTTGCTAAAACAACGGTTCTAAAAATTAAAATGCCATCTAGCATTTCAAACAAAAATGTAGTTGCATCAACGACACATTCTCTTGGACAGTCTGCAAGGAGTGCAGTAGAAACATTTACACTGATCTACAGGTAAAAACTTATATAACACATTCTGGTTAATGTTGTATTTTGAAACCATAGAGATGATGTTCAGACTAACATTCCCACTTCAGCTGATAATTAAATACACGTATCAAAGGATTGCAAATACTTTACAAAATATCTTAGTTTACTAGTCAAAGACAATTTTGTTTCTAAATTTTTTCATGGATATTTTTGATTCTTTATAGCTGACGCTTCTTGAAAAGGAGCAGAATCACTGCTTAAGAGTTCAACTGCCCTTATGCTTTGTTTTTCCTCAAACATTTTCATAAAGGAATAATAAATATACTCCAGATATTATATTTAATTCTGCTCTGAGTTATGTTTACAGGTTCTCACTAATTAAGAGGAGAAGCAGTTATTTCGTGTGTCTGGTTACCATTCATTTCACTGCAGCTTTGGTTTTGTGCAGTCCCTCAGAATTTGTGTTTATTGACAGCAAAGTAATTTCTGAAATATGAGAAGCCTAGTTCCCAGAGGAAATCCATTGCAGATTTCTGTCCTGTGTTACCTTCTTATTAATACTTAGTAGTGGCAGAGAACCATGGCAGCAAGTACTCATACACTGCAAGATTCATTTACAAAGATGCTGCTTAATATTTATCTGCTCACCATCCAGTGAAATCCTGAAATCCTGGTTCCAGTGAAATCAGTGATAAAGATACCATTCATTCCAGTGCAATCAGAATTTTATTAACACTCTTTCACAGTAGGAAGCATTATTCATTGCCTCCAAGTACTCTAGAAAGGGATATGATCATTCTGCAAACACAGAGAAAAAAGCGGTACAGAAGTAGGCTAGATCCTACTTTGAGGATTTGTAACCGTTAGCACTCCGTTTGTGGTACATGCAAGTTCTGTCCAGTAACTTTCTGGATCCATGAGTAACCTCCAATGGTCATGGCAGAGCTACAAGGGGATCTGAAGTTCCTGCTTGTCTGTTGCCACAGATTTTCTATAGGAACTTGGACAAGGCACTTATTGTCAACGTGCTTCTGTTCTCCATCAGTAACACAGGAATAAAAGCACTTCCATCATTATAGGAATGTATAATGTATTAAAACATATAGGTGTATTAAAACATGGAATCAAATGTTCATCCAGTTATGGAGAGCACTTTTGTTTTATTCTTATAAAAATGAAAAGTCATTTTAAAAATAGCTTTCATGTTTGAATCCAAACTTTTTGCCAGATTTCACTCAGAAATTATGGTGTAACCGCAAGGTACAGGATTCAGTGCCCTCCATATAACTGAGTCCGTAGGGGAGTTGAAAAATACGTCCCAATAATGTAATCCCAAATTCAAGAGGGCTCTCTTCAAAACATGGAAACCTGGCCAAGTAAATTTAACTCTTCCTTCTGGGATATTGCTGATATGACGTGGACAGAACAATAATTCATGGAAGGGAGGAGAAGCAGATGAGTGCCACAATAACACAGAACCCTGAATGGGGAAGGAAAACTAAAAACAACAAAAGAACTCCGAAGCAAAGTCCAGTCAGGAGCATCCTGCCCAGTAACAAAGAGCACTGGAAGGAAAAGGAGGATGGCACGATTGAACCCCCATCCCCAGGGGTGAGGAGGAGGAAAATCCCATTCTGAGCCAGGCTCAGCACTTTTGTGAGGGGTCAGTTTTAGGAGTGGAGCTGGGTGAACATGTGTTTCAGCAGATAGCACAGGAACCCCCTGTGATTTTATCCATTGGTTCTGTGAAAAGTACAACAAATCTTCTTGCTCCACAGTATCCCAGTCTAATCCCATCCATGTCTGGCTAATCAACTGTAATGCAATTCATTCAGTGCATTACCTCATAACTATTGTATACTCCAAAAGCATAACAAAAGAAATAGATTCAGTGGAAAAGCACTGTGAGGCCACTCTTGATTTCCACAAATCAGTTTGCTGCACTGGGTCACCACGCTAGCAGAGTCTTCAGGACCGAGGTGACCTTGCTGGATTTGCTGTTGCTTACAGTGGAAGATAATTCTGGTTTCTCCATTTTTCACATGGAATGCAGAAAAATTACAATGTATTGCCCCTGGTGTTTTTTCTAAAATAAGGTGATTTGGTTTCGGGGTGTTTTTCTAAGTCTAATATCACATAATATGATATTTATAAGAGGACAAGGAACAGACTGGTATTGAGCAATTGCAAAAAACCAACTACTGTACTGATAGCTATTGAAAGTGGCTTTTCGAGATACAGGGTTCTGAAAAGGTAGGGTTCATTCAAAGCGCTAGAGTTCATTCAAAGCAGTAGAACCAATTTGTATAGCTCCAGAAAAAGGCCATAAAGTGGGCTTCTGTCAGAAACAACAGAGCACTCTACTTGGAGCAATTACTGTGTGAAGGGATCTTGACACAGTAATTAGCACACATATCAGCTGGAAACTTTGAAGAATATAGTGAGGTAACCTTCTCAAAGACTGATACCTACTGAAAGAGATAAAGGCCTCAGAAAGAGGCATTCTGTAGAGAGTTAAAATATTTTATACTCCATAACTACATTCAGAGGAAACACTTCGGTGGACACTGGAATTTAAGATTAATTCTTTATATTGCTTGCAACACGTCCTTGCTCACGTGATTTTCAGTTTATTACCGTGTCAAAAAGCAGCTGTGAGAGGGGCCAGGCAGTTGAGACAGCTATGAGACATGGCCCCAGCTGCTGGAGCACTTCTACAGGAGAAGGAATATGCCAAAAGCATCCTAAAAATCACTGTGGTGACCAGCTGCTTTAACAGCTGGTCTAAATCTCAGCCTGCCCCATGGGCAGAGGATGTGTACATTCACTTCACCCTCTTTTCTCAAGCAGTGTTAGGAAAGACAGTTTCAACAAAACCTGCTGTTAAAGACCATCGTTTCTGCTCTAAGTTGTTCCCAGTTCTGAACGCAGTTCTTTGTCATTAGACTGCATGAGCTGTGGGCTACTGCTTGTAGCCTACAGCTACAAGCTCTCCAGGGAGGATCACCAATATCTCAAAAAAGGTAATAAGGAAAGCTGTCATAGACCTCAATTCCCTGGGGATTCTTGTTGAGGAGAAAGGAGTCCCGAGTCCTTTTTTCCTCATTAGGCTGCACTGCCTTTAGAGCTATTAGTACTAATGATACCAAAAATTATCTGTAGTGGATCTTAGAGATGGAAAATAGAATCAAATCAAATAGATCTTAAGTTGAATGGAATAGGTCACTGCAAGCTGCTGAGCTATACCCCACCCTGGCATCTGCACAGTCCCTTTTAGTTCAAGGGATGATACAGATGTAATTAGAAGAGAACTTGATGGAAAATATTAGTAATAAAATCTAAATAAAACAATGTCATGGATTAATATTGAGAAGCTATTTATGAATAAAGGATTTTTTTTCACAAAATGCTGAAATAAAGAAACCATTAAATCCAATCATTTTAAGAGAAAGCTACATAGCTTTTTTAGGGAAAAAGAACGAACAGAGGGCACTGCTGCTGGCTAGGTGTTTGTTAATTTTTCATGTGAATTTATTGCATATGTAAGTGATTGAATTAGTAGCACTGACAGGAACCCAGGCACAGTAAAAGCTTCCTGCTACTGACACAGCAGTGCTCAAGCTGTGCACTCCTGACCATTAGCAGTCCTGCTGTGGAAGCCCCGAGCCTGGCTCTCAGCAGAGGCTGCAGAGCTCACGGGAACAGGACCGAGCGCGGCGCCCTCCGGAACTAGGGCTAGGATGAGACCACTCCACTTTTTTAGATTAATGACCTCATTTGGACTCTGATGCCAGGCTCCAGGGAAGAAAGTCCAGTGCAAGCTAATATGCTGCCAAAATACTGCAAGGTAAGTTTGGGGGAAAAAATTGTTAAGAGGATTTTGTATTTTGTGGTGAAGAGACTAAACGCAAAAGGCAGTCAGAAACGGGCATGTTGCAGGAGAAACTGTAAGATACAGGAATCAGAATGTTTTCTCACCTTTAAAAAAAGAGGGTCATTTCCATACACTCAGAGGCTGAGCAGTGAGATCTGGACCTTCTGTCACCGAGCAGTACATTGCTTCAGAACAGCGAGGCTTGGAGAGCAAACTAGGGGAATATAAATTGCGTACCTAATAATTTAAGCATGCGAGTGCGTTGCCAAATATTACCATCTAAAAGGAATATAGGTATCATGGCTGCTGTGAAGTCCTTAGGGAGGCTCATAACCTTTTGGGAACCCTTTCCTCCTCCCGTGCAACATATTAACCTTTTGACCACGTCGGTGCTTAGGTGTACATAACACAGTGGTACATGCAGGCAGTTGTAGTTGGGGAGCGGTTGGAACAAAACATCAGGGATGCAGGATGTTGTGTGAATTCTGTATCAAAACCTCATAGCCAAGAATAGATACAGAGCTAAAAAAACCCCGTATTTCTGATGTATTATGAATGTGCAGATGAGCAGCGATGGAAAAACATTTCATCGCTGTCTTACAAACTGTATTCCTGTAGCATCAGATTTTGACAACTTAAAAGAACGAGTATGAGCTTTCTGTATGAGTAGCACTGCTGGATTTAATGGTGCTGCTAATGCAGTAAGATTTTTCTTGAGTTAGGGTGCCATAAACCAGCCCTCAGCCACCACTTCCTGTTTACTTGTGGTTTGTTCTCTAAAGAAAACCCGTGTTTCTCTCACTGCAAACTTCAGCATGTTACACAAAAAAAGAACTTCTTGCTTAGTATTTTCCTTTTCATACCATTCATCCTCATGGAGGGTTTTCTTTTCAAGTCAGTCATTTGACATGTAGAGGAATGAATGAATTAACTGTTCTTTGATTAGAGTGGTACTCTGCTCTACTCTGCTGAGAGGTAGAGCTTCGCTTAATGTGTTCTTTTCCAGTAGGTCTAGACAGCCTCTTCTAAAATTTCATTTAGTTATCATTTGTAATTCATTTGAACAATTTTAGTAAAGTTGCTTCAATATTTTCCTTTTTATTGAAAATTGTTTCATTGCTGAAAGCAAGGTATTTTATTTTATTATTTTGCATAAGGTGGATCCCAAAGGAGAAAGGAGAAAACACAAAAGAGTTCCAAATTAAATTCTAATCCAATTTAACAACAGCTGTAAGGGAAATGAGGAAATATTAGCTACTCTAGAACCCCAGCCTCATGGAAAAATGAAAAATTAAGCTGATCATACAGAAGTTTTTACTAGTTTAAAATTTCACCTATCTACAAATGTTTTGTGGGCAGCTGGAGACAAAAGCAGGCAGAAGCTCCTGTTGAACTATGACATTGTACCAACTAAAAGACTATAAATAAACATACACTGAGGTGCACTAATAATAGTACAACTAGCAAATGTTTTTGACCATTGGACCACACTTAAAGTTACAAAAAAATTATGTTCTAACACCACGACAGATTTTGAGGTGGGAAGGATCCATTTATTGGCATAGCAAATGAACTGTAACATAATACAGGCTGGTGGGCTTCACACACTGACACAACTGATCTTCATTTGATTGGGAACTGCACATACTCTGGAAAAGCATCTATTTTAAGCCTAAAGATTTAAGTGATGGGGAATCTACTATCACTTGATCAAGATATTCCAGCAGTGATTCTCCAAGCTGTTCAAAGTATTCTTAGCATCAGCAGCAAACTTCTTTCATACACACACAAAATACATTGGAAACTATCTTAGAGTAATACAATAAAGCAGACAATACTTTTAGAATTCTCAGGAAAACTGTATTGTAATGAAAAGGCTTGAAACTATGTTTATAGTCACGAAGGTGCAGCTAACTCAGGACCTGTGTGAATAAGCACATGAAAGAATCAGTCAAAAGTGTCTTCGTGTTCCCAACTCAGTTTTCCAGTTCACTTACAGTGGACAAAACTGGCAGTTTGAGGAGCTGGAGGAAAAACCCTCAAGGCATCAGCAGCCTCTTGCTCTACGTGGCACAAAATGATCTTGCAGTGTAAAAGTCTCCATTGCCTCTGGAGGAACCAGGATTTCACTTCTAGTTCCGAGGGTGGGAATTATGATCAACTCTTGGAAAACACCTGGGTCACATAACAGGAGGGCTGCTCTGTAGAGAAAATTTAAAATCTATTCACGTGCCTAGCAGGAATGCATATCTATATTATAGTAGGCAAAATGTAGACGACCTCCTCTGAGGTAGTTTGATCATACATCTATTTTAGCATTTTCTCAGAAAGTTCCTGGCAATGAGAGTTTTTACAGTCCAGTTAACACAACAGGGAGTGACAGTCTCTAAGCCCGAAAACAATTCTCACTAACAGTGATTTGGACAAGGCTACAGATAAGAATCTCCTTTCTAATACATGGAAGGGTAGTAAGGTCATTCCACTAGCTGCAAAACAGGGAAGAACCATTTTTACCCACACCAAGAAGGGAAGTGAAAGACAAGGAAGTTTGTACTTGTCGGTGAAAGAAATAGGTTAGCATGTGTCCTGATTTGGGAAGAGGAATCAATATTTAAAGACACTGAACAGACTACAGCTGGAGACAGCCCTCTCTCCAGGAGAATGTTAGAAGCCAAGAAAAGACCAGAGGGAGGCTGAAAGGGGAAATTGCTCTGTGCTGGTAAATCAAGGTAATGATAAACATAGGTCAGAACAGCAGAAGCATTGACTCCACCACCAACCTCTCATTTCCCTGTTCAGTGGAAAAGAGAAATTACATACAATACCACCCACCCCCTCTGCTTTACTTATGATAACCAAGCCAATGCTCCCAGCACTTACAACAATATTTCATGCTTTCCAGTTGCGTTCTCTGGATTCGTTTCTGTCCTGTTAACTCCATGAAGACACCAGTTTCTTCGGTTAATTGCCTTCTCGTTTATTGATATAAATCGTTTTCATTTCTGTGCAAATAATACCAAAATGAAGTGCACTGATTTGGAAATGTTTTGTGTACACATGAAACAGAAATAGAGTGACCTTGCCTGAAAAATACATTACTAAATGCTTGAATATTTATCTGGACTAGTCAGCTACGAAATACTGAGTTTCAGAAGCTTATATATTTCAGAGACTATGATGTTTAGTTCCTTTCACAGGAATTATTCAGTATCATTAATTCAAACCAAAATACATCTACCATTTTTAATGCTGGACTGGGACTTAAGGGATGTTTTTATTATTCCTTCATGACAATACAAAGGCAAAAAAGAAGCCCTCTACAGGAACTAAGTAGATGAATCCACTTGTTTATGAAGCAAAGGCTACTTGTTTTATTTAGAACAGACTCGGCACACCTCAGGTAGTGCAATGAATCTCTGCCTGGATGCTGTCAGCCTTACTTGGCTAAAGCTGCACCTTACCTTGAATTTCTAACACTTTGACCAACAACATTTTTTCTCCCAAATGTGTTATTTGTATTTATCCAGCAGCAAAAGTTGATACTTAATAATTCACTGTCAAGACTGTGTGCCTGCACCTTTCCCTTGCAGCTGTATTTACTGAAAACAAAGCTATTCAAATGAGCCTTAATCAAGACACATCATTCTGCTCACTGCGTGAGCAAACCCACTCGGATCCCCTCAGCTGGGAATGCCAGCAGTGAAGCCTCAGATTAGAATTCTGGGCAGTTCAGTGGCAGGGCAAACTGGATTCCTTGGGATGTGGCATTAATGTCACATTCAGCTGATTTAAAATTCACCTGGGTCCCCTAGGTACTCAGCAAAAGACGTATTGTTCCTTCTGTGCCTGTTGAGCCATTGTTCGGAAGCTGATGGAGGAGCTCCTTAGTGCTTGACCGTTTGCCGTGGCAGCACAGCTCTTCCCACTGGGCACAGTGGAGGTCACTCTGTGTCCTGCCCTCTGACCAGCTACAGCTGGGGGTCACAGGAGCAGTTCCACATGGAGAACGGTGGCAGTTGTTACCTGGAAATTCCCAGGGAAAGATAATCTCTTTCTTTTTGAAGCTTACTTTGGTACAATTAGGGGTGAAATTACAGTTAAAAACATTGGAAATGGAAATGCTAGAAGATGAAATAATTAAAAGCTTTATCAATAGCTACTGAGTGCCAGGTGTTTTGCTTAGGGGAGGCCTGTCTCCTAAACACTATCCATCAGTGTTCTTTAAATAACGTTTTAACAGCTCAGCATACCAAGTTACACTGAAGAGTTTTCACAGAAACTGAGTGGGATATGTTAATGACCCAGACAGCCTGGGAGGTGTTTGTGATTCCCAGTATGTCAGACTTATTGGATCCTGCCAGGCTGCCCCGTGTAACTCGGTCAGACCTAACTGCTCATGGCTGTGTGCGAGTTAACAAAACACAGGTGTTCTTAGGAAAACCCCACTTTACTGGGTAATACTGCATGTTCTTTTAAATGCTTACACTCCACTTTCCGTCATGTCCCGCAAAAAATAGTGTCTGAAGTGCTTTCTGTACGGAGTGACTATGGGCTGGAGTTAATTCAGTGCCTGAGATTTGCCAATACATCAAGCAGTGACAACACATTGGAAGGAAATAACAAATTTCCACTGGCTCCAAGAAAATAGCATGAGCACCCTGCCACAAGACGCAACCTTTTATCTTTTCCCTTGAAGCTGTGGGTCCTGTATATTTTGTGCTCTAAGCACTAAAGAAAAATTAGAATGGGCAGATGCCAGAAGGAAGACAACCATTTTTTTCAAACACGCAAACCCTGTGCAGTGAACTCTCTTTGCCAGTCTGCAGCTGGGGGAACTTTCTGGTTGTTGGCATCGATCTGCACATCGAGCTCATGACAACGAGTGGGCAAGGCCACAACTGCTGCAGCTCACACTGCAGAGGCTGCACCCTTCTGAAACTTCTTAAAATAAATCCCTATATATTTTTATCAGTACAGTCATCTGAAGTGAAAGTGTCTTGAAGGATTTCTTGCTTTATCTAAAATAAAAAATGTATTTAAAAAATGAAGTTTTCATGTAGAAATGGGAAGAAAATGTGAGCCTTGGGGGACATAAAGCTGTTTGTGTAAGAAACCTTTTCCAACCAGTATATTTTGAACATACTCAGCTCTATAGCCATAGTTACTTGGAAAATGTGGCTTTAACTATGTGAATAATCTCCAATGGTAGCTTTAAGAACAAACTATAGAAATCAGTCAAAATCTGTTTTCACATGAAGTATAGGTCATTTGTATATCCAAGAAGTAAAGAACTTTTCTAAATAGGCAACTTGTGTGACTAATGCTTTCTAAGGCGGAGAAATGCAGGATTAAACAGAATCATTTAGAAGGTCACAGAGACTGTAAAAAAATTTCCATTCTCACTTCCTACCAGACTTATAAAAGAAAAATATTTTGTGTTGTTATGAAAATTTGTAGGACTGCAACCTCTACATAATAAGAGTACTCTTGTCCCCAGAAAATCAATAGCAGTCTCTTCACTAGAGGTAATCACTAAGGCTAAAATTCTAAGTGCATTTTGGAAAAGCAAGCTTTTATTTGTATATGTACTTTTATATACATAGCCAGAAAAATTAGAGATCTACGATATTAATGCAAAACTACCAGCAGACACCAGAATATCATCTCCAAAACAATTCTAAAAACTATTCTTCTCTGTGTATGGACTTTAATATTTTCTTATTAACCCCTCTGTCTTGAACATGAACTTTTAGTGCCATACTGGAAGTTACCCCATACAGACCTCAGAGTCAGCAAATCAACATTTTGTACCAGTATGTGCTGGTATATTGTCAGCCCAGCATATACCAAAGATCTTTGATTGGGATCCCAAGGCGTTTGAAGAGTGGGTATTACTGGACACATGGTTCACTGTGCCTGTTAAATACAGTCCTCTGCTTTCTGAGCTGCTCTGTGCCTTAGTTCCTCTCTTTATAAAACACTTCAGGGACAGTACCAACCCATCTGACAGAGATAATCATGTGGTTAAATTCACTGATACCTGTCAAGTTCTTCTCTTGGATCCTTTGATACAGTCTGAAATAATATCTCGGAATAGTGGGAATTATTAGCTACTACAATATAGCAAGTTATTTAATTTTAAAGCATAGGACAGGAAATACTAAATCCTGCGCCATTAAAAATTATTCTGTACATGCATAGCCCTAGTCCATGATGAATATACACACATACACTAAGAAAAATCTATTGTTTCAGCACATCCACAGGGTTATGTGGGAAAACAGCTCAACCTGTTAAGAAACAGCTCACATCAGCACTTTCTGCACTGTGACCCAGCTACTTCATCTTTGTGAGCTTCAGCCTGTTTTTCTGGCTGGCAGTAGTGAGCAAAGAGATACTGAGTGAGAAAAAATAAAATGAAAGTTGGGGTCAGACATTAGCTTGAGAAAGCTGCAGAGGGAATCTCCTTAACTCCACTTCTCCCAGGTTTGCAGGCGCTCACCAGTGAACTGCAAAGGTCTGCTCATTTTCTACATATATATGCAACAAAAATTAAGTTGTGTAAGATTTAATGTCTGTTAAAAAATACGTGGGGAGCCTCAAGCTACATTGTACCTAATAGGAAAATTATTGCAAAATTTCACTATAGTTGATAGACTTATAGACAGATGACCTGGATATGCTTATATGTGGTCTCCTCCAAGTTGTTTTGGGACTCAGACTCTTGGATCAGGAGAAGAAGCCCTCACTAGTTTAGTTGGTCTGTGGGTATGTTATAAATGAGTTTTTGGTGCCTTTAATTCTTCCATTTTTACCATTATCCCCATAATGACCTAGAAGAAATTGACAAATATTCACTAAATACACACAGCATCTCATTCATACATGGGCAGAGAAGGGCAAGGGTGACAGTGGTCAAAGAGCTCTGCCTTAAAATGCTCATGGGAGTAAGGAGGGAATGGCAGAGGGGGAGCCCAGGTGTGATTAGAGGCTGATGTGCAATCTCCAGGGGCACTGAGGTGCTGCAGAGACAAGTGCACCTGCTGTCCTTCTTACACTTTATCAGGCTTTATCAGTGGAGTATCTTGAACAATCCTCACTTACTTCCAGAATGTCAGTGGAAATCGGGTCAGTAGTTTTATCTCCATCTTGTAAACAGTAAAAGGTGCAGAAAGAAGTCACTTTTTGATTCTGCACAGCAGACTGAGAGGTAAAACACATCAGAACTTGTATACCTGAATTTCAGTACCTAAATTAGTTCCATAGGCGTCTTTGAAATCAGCAGGTTCCCTGTGAGAGCAAATGCAGACTGTTCCCCTCACTGCATCAGTGAAGTGCCTGTTGCTGCCTTGTACAAACAGCCATCCACTGACTCCAGAATCCCACTCAATAATGCTGCCCTTTTTTTCTTCAGTCAGTTCCTTCCCTTTTCCAAGAGCCAGTGCCTGAAGGAAACATGGCATTTGCAATTCCAGTGAGCCCATGACATATGTGAATGAGGCTGATCTACAGAAAACCCCAGCAGTCCCCCATGAAGCAACAATTCGTGTGACGAATTCATGCTTTTGGAACACAAATCAATTTGTGGTCAGCGATTTTAATCAAAAGTACAAGTTACATTTTCTATTGTAAACCTTACAATTTCTGGCTCTCCATTCTGCTGCTCCAGTATGCAGTTGTACTATAAATCTTTCTGAAACACAATGTCTGTCTGCTTTAAAAGTGGTTCACAAACACCAAGTCATGGAGAGCCATCCCAAGCTGTGAGCAGAGAAAGCAGCATAACATGCAGCATTTTCCCACCTCTAAGATTTACGAAGCAGTTACATTAAAGCAGCCTCAAAGAGCTTTCAAGCCTCATTTTTCAAAATCTAGCCTCTTTTTAAAATAATAACTCATACATGGCTAACAAACTCCAGGCAATAATCTTGAGCACAAAGTCAGAAATGAAGCTAAAGCTGTTACCCTACAGGTTATAGTTATGTCAGTAAAAGGTCAGAGACAGGGCTTGGACACTGGACTGTGATAATCTGTGTTAGGCTGCCGTAATGGTCCCTGACATGCTTTCACCCTGTGTTAGCTTCCAGTCTTTCCAAACGATTCCCAGGCAGGATTCAGAAGGTGGCAGAGGACACTGACCACTTCCAGTGTCAGTGCAGTAGCACAAACTAAAGAATGAGACTCCAATTCCTCAGCTGAGCCCAAGAGACTTGTGTTCAGAATGCATCTTTCAGAAAGCCAAGCAATCTTGACAGAAATAAGAGAGAGACAAGCTGCTGCATTCCTCAGTGCAGTCCCAGTTAAAGAGGATGCAGCAGTCACTTCAAATGCACATGGCTAGGTGTGTTTTCAGCACTGTTACCTGCTTTGTTTAATTAGTTATTCCTAATTGAATAACCCAGCACTAACTTCATGGTAATGATGACTTTGGAATAGGCTTTTCACAGCTGAAACGGAGAGAAGGTATTTTGCTTTAAAATCTCCAAACTGAAAATGTACTCACAGAAATTATAACATGCCCATTATGCAAAAATATGCAGAATTATGTGAAAACAAGCAGTCAGCAGAGGGCAGGTAGACTGTGTTGATGTCTCTGGGTGATATGTATGTTTTGCTGTCTTAGCCATTCTCAGCAGTTTCTTTTGTCAAAAAAATAAGTGATGCTCTCTGGAAAAAATCAGAGGCAGTCTAGGGCTTGTTGCAGATTTGTCACTAAGAATTTACTTGACATACCTTTTCTTCAGACTAGGACACAGGGAGGGTTTATTCCCTACATAATTCTCGTCTGGAAAACACTGATACTACGTGAACATTGGAGACTTAAAGACATGAGTGTTTACAAAATATGTGTCTGTAATAGTCCATTCATATAGTGATTGTGTGTCTCAAAATACCTGCTTAAGTTACACCAGTCAACTCAAGACAGTTATTGTTACCAGTCAGCATCAGCTTCTGCTTTCTGTGCACAGGTCCTGTTACCAACAAACAAGACTTTTTCAAGATTACCTCCTTGCAAGACTGAATCCCACTCCTAGTAATTAGATAATCCTAAGATCTCCCCAGTTGTCTTCTAAAAACAAACAGACAAACAACAAAAATGGTTGTCCAAGGGGTCCAATCCAAATCAATGCTCTCAATTAAAGCTCTCAAAGCTATTCATGCCTTCCCTAGTGATGGAAGTGCTTGGGATTCTCCGTGCCAGCAGTGTGAAGTAATGTATCTACTCTAGCATAGAGCATGACATCAGATCTGTCACTGCAAGCCAGAAAATCCATCAAATTGAGCCTTTGTTCCCTCAAATAGTCATTTACTGCATATCATTGAGCTCCTTATTTAATATTTATGCAAATTCTTCAAGATATTGTACTGGACCACGTATCAGAGACAATTTATGCACAGGCAACTCATCTAAGAGGATGAGAAAAGTCCTAAATACATGAAGGAACACTTGCACCTGCTTTAGTTGTAAGTCCATCTTCAGTACATGGCTGCTTTTGAGAGCTCCAACAGCAATACTTTGGAAAGCCTTCACCACTCCTTACTGTCTAGACTGGCATATGGTGCTCCAGATCTTAGGATTCACAGTCAGTGATGAGCTTGAGGTCCTGAGGAGGGAGAGTGGAACACAAGGACAAAAGCGGTGTATGGTCCTAAACCCAGAGTAATCCTTGCACAGGAGGAGTTTGGATGGTGCATTACAGGGAGCAGTGCTGTGAGCAGCCCCACAGGCACAGAGGGTGTGAAGCAGGTGGGAGCTCCCAGCTAAGCTCAGGATTTTTCCACTGATCGAGAGCCTGTGGAGCAGATGTGCTGTTTGACAGAGGACAAGAAAAATCAGAGGGAAGTCCTTTCCCCTTATATTCTCCCCACTCCCCTTAAGGAAGGTTGTCTGGATATATCCAGACACAGTCGCCTAACTGTGGTTTCTCAATTACAGTTTCCTCTCCAGCACAATTCTCTGACAGATTTCTGAATTGGAAGCCCAGTACAAACCCAATTACCTTTCAAACTGGTCTGCTCGGCACAGCAGTAAGAAAAAAATCTCGGATGCCACACTGTCAATCAACCTGGCCCTTACACAACTGTGAGCTCCAGTCTTACATAAATGTCACAAATGCCATAATTAGTATCAGTTCATGCCATAGGAGTGGATCAGAATCTGTGTTATTTGATCATTTGTTTTTGATCAAAACTCACTTTTGGAAAAGCAAAAAAAGAAAGATAAAAGTAAAAAAAATTCACTTTGATCAGGATTTATTTTGCATAATCTTGATTACAAGACTTCATCTGTGTTTGCAAACTCAAACGGTGGTATCTGACTTACACCTTACTGTACCAAGTAATTCCTAAAATAAGCATAAAATTAAAATCCCCTTAACTCTTGAAGTTTTAAAAGTATTTGGGACATAGACAGTGTTTAACTAACACTTTCTCTCCCAAAGTTATTACACTGACATTATTATTCCTGTCATGTTCTGTCAGTTTAATTGGATAATAACTGCAGTCAGATTATTGCCTTGTAAGTGCGTACAAGCACCTAACAATGTTTGTGCAGAGAACTCCATATGCCTTGCTGGTTAAATGGGAACATCGTATTGTGGATGTGCGGCAAGGGCTGGTGAGCTGCTTCACGAGTGCAAATCACAGAGGAATGAGCAGGACAGAGGGTGAATTAATGAGAATGCTGATATCTGACCACTGATCACTGCTGCTAATGAGACAAGTGAGAACTAATGCTTTATAGCACTGTCCGCCCCTGATAGTGGCTATCCATGATCCATCTTTTTCTTTCTTTCCTTGTATTTGTTGGGTTCATAGAATAGGGAGCAGAGAAGAAACTTGAGCATAGGCACTGGCAGTTTGGGCTTTCCCCTCCACAAACTGTGTCTGTGTTGTATTTTACAACACAACAGGTTTCCAGGTCACCTGCCAGGGAAGAAGAGGCCATTATAGGGTTTTGCGCCCTAGTCTGGGAGAAATAAAACAGGTCAAGTGCAGTGACCTCAGTCCAGCTGCTGGCTATAGGTCAGACCCAAATCAGTCAAAATTCTCAACAACTCCGTTGATTCTTGTAGCTTATTATAAACATAGAAAACAGATTACACACATTTCTTTTATTGTAATGTCCTAGATGCTGAAGACACCGGGTAAAACCCACGACAGCACTTTACCATCATTTATATTAAAGTTAAGTACAATCCGAGAGCAATAGTACTGAAAGCTCTCACAGAGGAGTTATCAAATGCTCATTTTGTATAATGCAGTATAAGCTTGATTTGCATCAGTTTAATGTTTTATATGTAGGGGAACTCTTTCCAGAGGGTTCCAGATAGTGTCTCACAGAGAAATTGGGGGAGAGCTATAATTTTAATTACAATATCAATGTAAACACTCTTTTATTTTAGGGAAAAGTTTCTCCTCCCACTGTACACTGAGGTAGATTTAAATGAAGAAAGGGTTCAGTTGACACACTCTAAACTTATGTGTTCCCCAACTGAGCTCATTCTACTTCACAGAAGTCTGAACCCTGCTGGAGAAAACTGAAAATGTAGACCAATCTTCAAGCACTAATGTAAATGATTGGTTCTGACACCAGTAAAGGCATGTTGTTTTCCCTCCAGGTTGCCTACTTTTCACATAGGCAAGAAGGATTAAAAACAAGAGATCCCTCTTCATGTAGGGAGTTGATAACCTGCCTTCTCAGAGGGGTTTGATTATCTCAGAATATTTGCAAAGAAAAAAAACTTCAAGCAACTTCAAGAAGTAGGCTGCTTTGTAAGAGGGTTTTTTGTCTTTTAGTTGAAATATTTTTAAGGGAAACAGTGTTTCAGTATCTTTTTTGAGGATGAAGGTAGATTTCTCTTAATTCATTGTAACCAAGTGACTTCAGTGGCCAATGCAAAATGGAAATCGGAAAAAGTCCTCACTCATTGGTTTAAATCCTGACTAATTGCACTCAAACCATAACTCCAATTGTGAGTTCTAAGTACCAACTAATGAAGAAAAAGTAAGAATTTCAGAACCTCAAACACTACCTGTAAGGACAATATTCCATCCATATGTCTCAATCAACAAAAATCTCTGGATAACAGGACAACACATGCTAGGGAGGTTCAAAACCAGAATATCTCCTAACAGATATCTGCCAAATATCTT
Source organism: Dasyornis broadbenti (assembly GCA_013397935.1). Taxonomy (NCBI): domain Eukaryota; kingdom Metazoa; phylum Chordata; class Aves; order Passeriformes; family Dasyornithidae; genus Dasyornis; species Dasyornis broadbenti. The sequence continues at coordinate 2,378,109 of VZRN01002326.1, forward strand.
TCAATGGCATTTGGTGGGCATCTCTCTCACTGCACAAGGCAGTCACTATATGACCCAAAGAAATTTTGGGTTTCTGAAGCACTTTGCAGTTCCTGGTGATTAAAAACATCCACACTGGTCTCATTTACTGTGGTAATTGAAGAGTATTTTGATTTCAAACAATGGACGCTCAATCAACAGTGGGAGATGAAACATTTCAATTGCCTATAAAACTTCTGACATTCCCTTAGAAGGTTTCACTTAAGAAGCTGAAAAAGGGGAAGGAAAAAAAGAGTAAAATAGTGTGAACTCATGATTTATTTTCCATGCAAATAATTACAGAATAAGCATTTGTAAGATTATAACCACATCTCAGAATCCTAAATATTCAGAAAAGCTAGATATAAGTATGAATATTTTCATTACATTGTATTAAATTCAAGGGAATAGTGCCTTATAAACTCCAGGAGTATGGATTAGTCAATTAAAAGTTATTTGCTTGAAAGCCTCCAGCTTACACTGAAGAAATGTGCTTCTAATCTCTTTACCTGCCATGTATTTCATTTATTTACAGCAATACCAAAGTGTCCAGTACAAATCAAGCACACAGGAATGAAATACATCTGCAGTATCAGATGGTGTGTGAAATTGTTCTGTGCTGAACAGTTACGCTCTTAGGAAAGGAATCAGTAAACAATTTACCACGCCACTTCGCATGGCTCAAGGATTCGGTGTCTGTACATAAATAAGTCTTTTATGCAAAATGAGAAAAGTTACATTCTACAAAAAAAAAAAAAAAAAGTCAGGTCCTCATCTCTGCCTTAGTTTTCTTCTTAGCAGTTGTCTCCAGATGAAATAGTGCTGAGCAGATGCACAGCCAGATTTTTAAGGTATTTTGCATGGTATGCTTGGGAACCTGCCACAAAACAAGCCCCGTTTATTTTTAGATACCCTTAACTTTATTTATTGATTTAGGAGGATAAGAGGAATGGGCATAAGCAAAGAGAGTTTTGTGAAAATGGTATCTTTTATTAGATTAGCTGATACAGCTTGAAAAAGCCAGTCTGCTTTTGGGTACAAGCTGCTTTCTTCAGCAAAATCTAGCTCAGTATGGGCAAAATTTCAGTTTAATCTTATTACATTGATAACAGCGCTATTATGAAATAACCGTGGAAATGAGTAAGAAGAGGGGCATTTTGAAAGTTTATTTATTTATTTTGAAATTTCAAACTTCCACATAAAGCCAAAGGAAGTTCCTTGGTCAAGATTATGGGGGGGAAACCACAAGATTTCTTCTAACCCCTCCCATGCTCATCCCCTCAAAGCCCTGGCTATGGCTGTTGCTGCGAATGGGAACTCCTACAAAAGCAATAGTTTCTCTAAAGTTTCCATACAACAGCACAGATTCTGTTGCCAGTAATGTTCCGTGCTTACTAAACGCAGAAAATTACTGGTGAAATACCATTGCCTTGCATGGTCCCATTCCTTTTGCAGATCCTGTTAGAAAAAAGACTGTGGAAACAGCATGTGGGAGATATCCAAGTCTGGGTTGCTGGTGTGACTGTGCCAGGCTGAGAAACAAAGTGCAGTGAATAAAAGGCCATCACGTAGCTGCACTATTGAGAGATCAAATAGTGACAGAGAGCCTGCAGTTAAAATGAAGGGAAAGAGAAGGAGCCAAGCAAGACCAGAGAGAAACTGCTGAGGCCAGTAGGGAAAGGTCAGGAGAAAAATAAAGGCAGATTGCCTGAAAGCTAAGAGGTGTAAATAAAGACTTATAAATTGATGAGGGTAGAGGAAAATGATGAGAGTAGAGAAAATACCAGATAGCAATCCCATTAATAAGTGGAGACCAGCCTCCATGGTGATTCCTGGCACTGCCACTAAGAGCTGACAATTAGATTTGTCCACAGCAAAACATAACTGTACAACTAAGCAAAAATAAACAGTTTTTTATAAGTCAGCAGAAAAACAAGGCAGCAGTGCCAGTCAAAATTTTCCTAATTAATTTATATCTAATTAGACGTGAGAGTTCAAAGAACCAGGTATTTATTAGACAAACCACAGCAAGCAAATTAACTGCAGCTCTGATTATTGCACCAGCATGTTTTTACTCATCTTCATCAAGCGTAAGACTTTCCTGTCTTCTAATTCTTTCTGTCTCTGTTGCTAGAAAACTCCTTCCTGAAGGCAGGACCATGAAAGTGGCATTTAGACAGAGACAGGCTAAAGGCTCTGCAACCTATCTCAGCGATATCATCCTAAGCACACAAAGCTGCAGAAAAAGAAAACGATGCAGGCGAAAGAAAGGATCCAAAGAAGCATCAAAGCTGTCAACTGTAGGACTGCATGGGAGGAATGTGGAGAGTCAGTGCCTACAGAGCGCGACACTATTCTCTATTTTCTTTCCATCCTGTTCAGGCTTCAGCTTCCATCGAAGTTCATTAATAGAAAATATTTCCATTCACTATTCATTAAGTTGAAAATGAATAGGGGGGAAAATTCTGGCTGGTTTTATTTCTGTCCCTGGTATTAGCGAGCGGCAGAAACCGCAGGCGAGTTATTTATCACCTTGTAATGAGACACCGCCTAAAATAGTGAGGGAGAAGGCAGTGCATTGCAAGTGCCTCTAGAGGCTACCAAGGGAAAAGAGCAACATTGCATCTAGATGAGAGCAGAGACAGGTTCACTCAGATAGGTCTGCCCAAATCTGGTTCTACTAGAAAACAATATCAGAAATAGATATGGCCACACGTCCCAGCTCTTCTCTGCCCTTGTACACCTAGCGGGATTAATGGTATGGGTTTAGAGTTTGCCTGTAAGCTAAAAGAAACAAAGGATATTTCTACATCTCCTCTGCTTTTGTACTTTTACTTCTCTTCACTTTGAATTATCTCATCTGTAAAACAGGACCAAAATAGTTCTCTACTGTGTCTGCAAGTGTTGCTGTGGCTGTGCAGCTCAAGTACTGCAGAAGGTCATGTGAAGTGCTGCTTAACAAGGAAGACAGAAGTCAAGCTCTTTATTTACAGCCTTTCATCCAACAATACTATGCTCTGCTAGCCTAAGTGGTGTGATCTTCAGTAAGCTGTTTCATTTGTGTTTTGACATGTGCTTTTCAAATTGCATCGTTAAAAGCACAGCTTGTTTTCTCCATGTACTATTGGCAGTGGTTTTGGTCATTTGAGCAACCATTTTATTTTATTATTGTGAATATTCTGGAAATTGTTTTCGATAAAACAATGCTTTAAGCTGAAGGGGAAAAAAAAGGAGGGGAGAGATGAAATCTGCAAAACTCTTGCCCATTAGGATTCTCATCTTTCCATCAAGCACATGGTCAGGGTAGGAGAAGCTCGGAGGCACCGTGGTGCTGAATAGGGCATCATCTAACACAGAAGTGTTGCACTGTGTCCTGAAATCCTCAGCTCAAGCTGTGCCCCAGACACCTGAGGTGAATGCGTGCCTGAAATCACCATTCACAGTCATTCATAGCTGGAGCTGCTTAGGAAATCCAGTGCTCAGAAAAGCTGGGTTTGGCTTAATAGTGAGCCACAGGAAACATTTCTTCAGACCCCCAACATGTTAGACTGAGGTGGCCTAAGTCCCCCTCTCAAACTACAGAAAGCAGAGGAGCAGCAGGGCCCTCTCCAGCACTCGGCTCTCAGGCTCCAGGAGAGAGGGACGCTGTTCCAGAGGGTGTCTGCGGAATCCACAACATCTGCCACCTTCAAGGTGTCCCCAAGCTGGCAGGTGTAGGACAATCTGCTGTATTAAGGGAATGTTCATTCCTTCCTGCCGAATCTGCTCCACTGTGCGTGGAGTTGATTAAATATTCATAGCACCAGTCAGAAAAGGGATAAAAGCAAACTTGGATATAGCCCAGCGGCCAAAGTAGTTATGCTGGAAAGAAAAAACACCTGCGTTTTAGTCTTCCTTTTGCTGATTATTTGAAAATAAAAAATGAACTCTTCAGTAAAGCAAGGGTCTGAAAATCAGGATATTCCCTCCTTAGTTTTTCACCACTAGGTTTTCTCTGTATTGATAAACAGCCTTCCTACAGTCCACTGAAAAAAAATATTTATTCCATACAAATTAGAGGTGCTTCAAGAAAATAGTTGCAAGAATGGCTTCCCATTGCTCAGGGTATCCTACAGTTTGGCGTGTGAGCACTCTGATGGGGTGAGGAATCTTAAATAATTTTGGGAAACAGAAAGAATGAAGCACAGGCTGATTATTTTAACCATAGCACTCCAGGGTGAAATAGAAGGATGCTGTGGCTGCGTGGGCTTGATATGCTACATGAAGGTATCCCAGATTGAACCAAGCAGGCAAAAGAGACACAAGAACATTTATTTTGTGAATCTTACAGATGCAGAATGAGACAGTTCAGTACTATGAAGATGGGACTGTCCAGAAGTAAAGCTTAGGTAATTGAGAAACTGAAACATAATTAATTTTAGTGTCGAACCTCCCTTCTCCATCAAAAAACCCAAACCCTCTGAAACAAACAAAGAGCCTTTACCTCATTTAGAAGCTCTTTGGGCAAGACAGCATTTGTTTAGACAAATTAAATTTAGAATTTACTTGATTAGGGTAGAAATTTTCTATCTAAAATCTGCCCACCTAAAGGAAATTGTCACAGCAAAAGAAAGGCAATGCATAGAAGAGGACATATGTACAATATATAATTAATATTTAATAAATCTGGAAAATGTGCCGTCTGTTGACTCAGTTTTGGAGACTGTAAAGTTTAAGGGACATGGACCATCTTGCTCTAAAGCCATGTAACAGGGGAGAAGATCTCACAACACTCACAAGCTTTGCAGCACAAACAGCATATGGATGTCACACACATCCAACACACACGGCCAAGCACAGGCACAGGCAATAAAATCATGCTAACATGTGTATTGTTGGAATCTGGGCTGAAATGGTAACAGGTGGGGCCAAATACCTGAGACTGACTGTGAAATACAGCTGCACCAAGGAGAAGAAATAACCTTCTTAGCACTGTACGTTGTACACTCTGAACTTCAGCACTGTATTAATTGCCCTCATTTGTCAGTGTTTAACACATAAAGTGCAGAACAAAATCATTTAGGCAATTCAGTCCAAGTAATTAGCTATTTTACATCCTTTTTATTGTAAAATAATCTGGTCCTTCATTTTATGACTTGGAAAACCATTCACTATCAATTTAGTGGTAATATATTAATAATTGTGTGATGTTCTGAGTAGTTTCAATGGATGATGTCACATCCGCAGAACAGCTTATTATCAAGAGAACAAATCTGAGATGCAAATCAGTGGGAATTTAATTATGTTGAAAAAGACAGATGCTCTGCCTTTCACCAAGCCATCTACTGACAGCATTCAATAAAACAAAAATTGAATGCACATTGTTACACACAACTCTCACTTCCTCATCTGCACCAGTTGCCCCCTTCCTGTGCACGTGCTCTTGGCTTAATAAACAAAATATCCACATAAATTAATTCCAGTTGACTTCCATCCATAGCTGCATAATGCAGAAAGGAGCTCTCTTCCATAGATTTCTTTTTTATTGTTATGGTATCATATTCCATTTTCACCAATTTACTTTTTGGTCTCCTTCTGTTCTTTTTAAAAGCCAGCCAGCCCCTGGAGTCACACCTCTTTTGATTCTGGAAAAATGTGTTTAGCTTTTTTGGTTGTTGAAAGGAACTTTAAAATGTAGACTTAACAAGTCACCAAGCAAGTAGAATAATTGACAGTTTTATTTTTACTATCTCATTATTTTTAATGAGTTGGTTCGTATTCCTAAAGAATTCAGAAATTCTTGACTTTTGGTGCCACATCAGGACAACACTGAATCTAAATCTGCAATGTTCTTTTCAGAGAGCAAATTTTCAGAAGATACAGATCCACAAGTAGGACTAGTTCAGGAATTTGAAAGTATAAAATTCCTCAGATTGAAAATACTTGTGTGGGCAAAGGGAACCACAAACATACTCTTAGAGTGTTTGAGCATAAACAAAAAAGAATTATTTATTTGTTTGCTTGTTTGTTTAAAAAAAAAAAAAAAAAAAACATGTTTTTAAGNAAGGATATGTATAAATAAATCATCAGCAATCTCAATTAGATAGAACTCAGTGACCTTTGTTTAAAAAAAAAAAAAGACAAATCATGTTTAAGCTGATTTGATTTTGCTTCACTTGGAACTACAAATAAAATACACTGAAAAAACCCAGAATTAATTTTCTTTTAAAACCGAGAGTAGAAGTACCTTTAAACTTAGTGACTGAAGAGAGAGTTACTAAAGCAACAAAATATTTTTATGAGAATGTTCATTGAAACCTGACTGGTGTCTAAATCTAAGTAACAGCAAGCTAAAAGATCTCTTCTGATCTTTTGCACTGTAAATGTGCTTTTCCACATCCACATCTCAGTCAGCAGAAAGTTGCCTTCACAGAGGTGAATAGAGCATTCATTCTTGCCGTGACACAACAGGACAATCAGGTTACTTCTTCCCTCCCTAGAATTGCCTGGATCCCTGTGATCTCTCCTAGCCCCCAATTCCAACACTGAAAAGCATCTTACAGTAAGCAGCCCTTCTGTACTTAAGTCCAAAGTGGTCAGATGTGAATCACTATTCAAGGCTTTTCTGCAGCTTCTCTCAGCTGTTCCACCAATATTTGGCTTTGAAAGATGTCTCAGTGTACATTAAGCTGGGGAAATGTCTGGGGATTGATTATTATTAGCGAGCTGTAGATATTTTTCCTATCCATCCTGTTTAGTTTCTCTTCATAACCTGAAAGACTGTGTAAAAGATTAGCTACATAAACTAATTAGCTGTTACCAAATCTGCATTCCAAAGAGGGATCTGCTTCTTAATGAAAGCTGCAAGAAGCAGGTGACTGGTTGTGTCTTTGAGCAAGTTAATTTATACTGGGCTTTAATCTAAAACAGTCTTTTAAGTTCTCACGTCTTTCTTGTGGTTGGTACATAAAGCAAGGCACCCCTTGTTGAAGGGGACAGGAATGCCAATAAATGCAAATCACCATGCTGTGAAAAGTTGTATCAGATTCATTGTAATACAGAAAGCATGGATGTTGAGATTTGTATTTAATATGCAGAACAGTTTATATTAGTACAGGCTGAGCGCAGATAGATTAGCGTGGCTTTTGGATATTTCTTTTTAAACATTTTTCAGCCATTAGAGTCTCCTCATAACCACCCAGTGACTTTCAGCTTCGATCTGTGCTTTTCTGACCCTGCGCCTGGTACCAAGATCCAAAGTTTCCAGCCCCTGCACTGTTCATGTCCTAACCAGACACATGCACGTGTGCAGCAGACATCTCCTTTAATATTGCCTTTGCTGTCCTTCTCTTTCATGGTGCTGAAATCAATAACCAGCCTTAATGTGAATTGAAAAAGCAGCATGTGAATCTGAGAGCAACAGACAGCTCTAATTAGGATTGGAAGTACAAAGTTTTCTCTTTTGTGGCCAAACTGGTCTCTCAGTTTCAACTCTTCCAAGCTAAGTCCTCATGACAATCCTGTATGACCGAGGTTTGAACTATATCATTAGGAGAATTCACATTAACAATCATTTAGTTGAAAATTAATATACATTAGAAAGCTTGTTATGATATATGTATTAATTTTTTTCTTAGCAGAGTGGATATATTTCAGTATGTAGACTTCAGCTGATTTAGGAGAATAAACTCCACAACTGTGGAAAATATGTCTTCTTGCTATGTTTTTTCCAACATAATAGTGTGTGGTTTCAACAATTTCATGTCCTCTTTGGTAAAAACTGCAAAGGCTAAGTGTATTGTAATCTACTGTAAATTCAGCATCTGTTTGTGATATTCTCAACAGGAAAAGTTGTTTCTTTTCATCACCTGCAGATGCAATTATACCAGCAAGGCCTCCAAAGTGCTCAGATAGATGTTTGAGCTTAGCAAAAATCCCGGAATTAAATGTTGCTTTTGTCATAAAAAAGATCCCTTGGGTTCTTCTGTTCAGAGCCTTTTAGCTTGAGTGTAAATATCATGTAACTGTAATACTTTGCACTTTTTATTTCACCTTCCATCCAAGCCTCTCAATTCACTCTGCAAACATAACTGGATTAAGCGTTCCAACAGGGAGAAGCATCCTGCCAAAGCAGAACGCCCTAGAGGTCACACTTACACACTGAGCTCTGCGTGTCTGCCACTGTTCACGCACAGATATGCTAACACTGTACATAAAAAAATAGAAACTTAAACTTTTCAAAGCTAACATGCATATTTTCAAAATAAATGTGAGAATATATGAAGATTTTGACATGCTTATCACAAGAAAATCTGAGAGTTCTTGAGGAAGTGTCAGTGAACGGTTCAGGGAGGGTTCAGAACCATATTCCCCACAAATAAAAAAAGCATTCCCACACTGACAGACTTTAGACAAATTGGTCAAAAGTAACTGTATACTTAAGGACACTATAGGCTTAGTGACATGAAATTATCATGAGTTAACCCATCACACTACAAGGATTCACTCTCCTAGACTGCACCAAATAGAAAACAACTCAAGTTACTTCAGCCATTCCTCATCAGCTTCACAGAATCACGTAAGTGCTGATGTTGGAGGAACCTCTAGAGATTACGTAGATCTTCTCTGCTAGGAGAAGAGTTAACTAAAGCAAGTTGCCAAGGATGGTGTCCATTGAGATTTTGAATATCTCCAAGGATGGAGAGTCCACAGCCTCTCTAGGCAACCCATTCTGGTGCTCTCTCCAACCATCCCTCATATTTTAGATTCTCCAGTTCTCTTCATTGTCTTCACTGCCCTTTGCTGGACTCACTCAATTTGGTGCCCACCAGGAACCCCCAGGCCCTCTTCTGCCAAGCTCCTTTCTAGCCACACACCTCACAGGCTGTACCGGTGCAGGGGGTTATCCCTCACCAGATGCAGGACTGTGCAGTTCCCTTTGCTGAGCTCAGGAGCCCATTTTTCCCGCCTCTTGAGATCCCTTTTGGTGACCCAGCCATTCCCAATTTAGTGTCTGCAACCCTGCTGGGCTCACCATGGCCCATCAACGAGGTCATTAATGAAGGTGTTTAACAGTGTTCATCGAGTATTGATCCCCGGGATAGACGAGCAGACATGGAGTGTTTTCCTCCAGCTGAAGCAATTTATTTCTGTCTGAGCCTTAGTCCCACTTCATTAAGTGCCTAAAGATGAGGCTTTGCAGTATTCACAGAATCACCAAACAGCAGCTTCCCAACTTTCTTTGGGATCAGCAACCTAATCTTTGTAGATTATCTGTGTAGTACTTTGTAGATAACTTTTAAAATAGCACTGACCCCTTTCTGCATCTTTTGGTAACCAAAATCTTGGGAAAAATCTAATGGGAATTGTGTTTTAAATGAAACATCCTCTCCTAAAAAGACTGTCACTTTTGAGATTTTCATTCTTACTTTGTAAATAGGCAGATAGCTGCCACTGTCCATTTAGTGGTGACAAATGGGAACAATAAGAATCTGGGCAAAATTTCACAAAGATTGTACCAGTGCCAGGAGCTGAACCTAATCACATTGATTTAAACATAATTCCTCTCAGAATTAAGTTGTGGGGAAATGACTGAAGATATATGAAGGTTATACAGGTTATATATATCCATTCTTATTACAAGAAATAGGCAAATTGGGTTTGACTGAAATTATGTTTGTACTTTATCTTTGGACATCTCCTTGCTGCTAATTTTCTCCAACTCTGCCCTCCTGCCTCATGTCTGGTTCACAAGTCTGCTACAGGCTGGAGTAGGGGAGTGACAGAAGCAGCAATCAGAGGAAGGTGAGCAGAAAAGCAGGAGACATTGGCTTTGTTTTTCACTTTCTTGGTGCTGAGTTCATGGGGTTCCACATAGGAAGTGCAGCCCAAAAAAGACCTCTGAGAGTACAAAGGCCAAGTAAGCGAAGGACAGACTTTAAAGAGGTGAACTGGTAGAAATTCTTGTGTGCAAGACAGGCGACTGTTGCGCACCTCCAGATTATGCAATCTGGGTAGATCCTAAGATAGTTTGTTCTGTCACAAATTAAAACTGCCCAAAATTCTACTGTCAGTTTTCAGTGGGCTGATTCCGCAATGAGGAGAAAGTGTGAAGTTACAGGAAGCAGAGTGGTTTCTGATCAGATGGCAGATAGTTACTCTCAAAGATAGATGATTTACTGGAGAAGACCTCATCTCATTTCGTGCCGTGCAGTAGTGGTCAAATTTAGATTAAAAACTGTATAAAGTAATTAAATTTTACCATAAGGGTCATAAGGGTTTAAGTAACCATTTATTGCAAAGGAACACATGAGCCAGGGGCAATGGTCCAGAATGTCCAAACAACTACAGAGTCATCTGGGCAGCAGTAGAAAAATAAAGAACAGACACAAAAATACCCCCTTTACTTCTTAGCCCACACCAGTGGTTTTCTACCTGTGGCCCAGAGACAGAGAAAATTCGCAATGAAGGAAAATTCATGGATAATATCTAGAGAGACTGAGAAATGCAGTTAACAAAAGCAATTCCACAACAACGTTGTTAGGCCTAAATTCCCTCTGCAAAGGTTCCTACCTCCACTAGAAACACACACACGTCTGCAAGTGGCAATGATTTACAAACATTTACAAGCTCCTACACCAGGAGAGCAAGAACAATTCATTGATTAGAAAACGAGCTTATGAGCTGGAGAAAAATATTCAAACTCCTGCTTTGCCGTGCACTTACACGATCCTTAGAAAATCAATCCCTCTGTTCCCCAGCCTCTACCTGCAAACCAGGGCATGCACTGCCCTGTCTCTTCAGATCCTTGTGAATGGCACTGAAGATGTGCACTTCAAATGGATTTTTGTCAATAGGTGTCACCGGGTGGGGGAACAGCTGTCGATCGAATTATTTTGGAAACATTCATAAAGGAAGCTCCCTGTAATTATCAGTGGATTTATTGGCTTTACCACACTGTGGAAGAAGGAATATTAAAAACAGCATCTAGTAGACTGTGTAGTCATTTATGAGACAGCTATGAATAAATGAAAGGTTTTTGTGAAAAAATATGGGGGAAAAAAGCCAGAAGTATCCCTCAACTGTCATATATGAGATTAATCACAGGATAAAATCAGTCTCTCTGCATTCCACTGCTCAAACTATTTATTAAACCAAAGAGCCTACAGGAAGCAAGAGAAAATCAATCAGTAGCTTAAAATTATGTGGGATATGCTCAGTCACAGCATAAAAGAATTTCATTTTGCACTCGCAAGGAAGACAGTACTTATATAGGAAATTGTTGCTTCACTGTTTCTAGATACTAAAGTATGATAATAAAACGCTTTCCATAACTACTTAAAAGTTCAAAGACAGTCAAAGCTTCCAGTATTTAAACAGTACTGCGTGGGCAATTCTAGGATACTCTATTTCCTCCTCCAGCAGAAATGTCGATGCACAGTGCCAAAAAATCACCCCAATTCTGTGAATTCACCTCTCAGTAAGGAAATACAAGCTAAAAAGGGGTATAAATTGCAAGATGTCGCCAGTGGAATTATTACAGGTAACAACAATCAAGAATTCTTTCCCAGATGCTCAAGATGAAACATAAATCTACCAAGTGCACAAAAATAAAAAACAAAATAACATAAAAATATCATAAATAGGGGCAGAAGAAGTAAAATGTAAGGTAAAATGTTTTGCAATGCGCTAAATAATGCTGAGGATTCTGACAGCTTTGGTTGATTCAGATGCTTCAGAAATGCATCTAGTCACTGAGTCATTCCAGGCTGCTAAAGACTTAAATATTTATCTCAATATCTCTGTGCAGGGTGTCCCTGCCTCTTGGCCATGCTGTGAATTCAGAAATCTGTGTTTGAACAGGCAGCTCTGGATTCCAGAAGTGTTAGATAGTGCAGGCCAGACCATTAAAATTCAGTTTGCATGATCTCCAAGTGCCCAGGTAGGATGACGTCCAGTGCCAGCACTCGTCTGCTGAAACAGGCAGGGTTAATGCTGTCCTTGTCCGGGTCCAGACAGAACTGGTAAGGGTATGCAAAGATAAATATTTGTGAAGCATTCACACACTGCAGTAACCACAAGTAACAGAAAGGTGATCACGAGAATAACCTCACTCATAAAACATCTTTACAAGCAATAAAAATCTCACAAGAGTTTATCTTGATTTATTCAAACAAAAATATGTGAGTGATATTACATAAAACACACAAAATTAAAAACATCTTTCAAATCTGTGAAACAAAGTACTGCAATAAATCACATTTACTCAGCAGCTTTATGTCTAGGCCTTCTCTAACAATCTTATTTGCTGCTTTGTTAGGGGGCTACATTTCTGAAGTGGAACCCTTTAGGTCTTTAGTGAAGGTTTCCTGAGGTTTATCTTTGAAAACAGTGTGCCCTGTCACTGATCAATTTCTCATAAAACTGTCTCTGCATCTTGGACAACACTATTAGCTTCCAGTTCTATTTCAAATCATATACCATAGGCTGGATAGTCTTCAGTGCGATGACAAGTCTTGGAATAACATCATTTTCTCAGTAGAAAAACAGGAAGAACATAAAAAGTCTATAAAAGCAGAAGGCAATAAACAATGCATCGCTTCATGGAGCATCTGCAAATAGTCTTGTCATTTTGAAGGGGATGGTGCAGCCTGTTTTTGTGGGGTTACCTGGATCTCATTTTGCCTTCCAAAGCACAACTGCTTTTGACGTTGCACACAAAAATGGAAACCCACACCTGAAAGCTGCGTGTATAGTCACTCAACACTCGGATTCAAACCAGCAGAAACATTTGCCTGCACATTTTTCTCAAAATTCTCAAAATTTTAATGCATCTGCAACTCAAAAACTTCTCTGACTCAAAGCTTTCCAAGGAATAAGATTGAGAAGTTTTCTAATAAATTGCTAGAAATTGAATGCCAATCCACCTAGTATCGCTTGCACTGTAATGCATTCCACAACCCAAATCACATTTAGGAGACTGCTAAATTTCAGTAATTAATACAGCAATTCCTTCACAATCTGTTTATAAAAGTTTAGTACCGTTCCTAGGATAAAATTCATGAAGAATTGAAGAAACATGTATTATTTTCTTTAAGTTTCTTCAAAAAAATTTCTGTATCTGATTTCCAGTATAACTGGTTTTAGAAGGATTCTACACAACGTGGCTGTGTGTACAATAGCAACCCTGAAAGCCTTTAAAGAAAGATCATATGTCCAAAATACTCAGCTTCAATAAAATGGCAAATACTCAAAAATGTTTTAAGTAGGTGGAAAAAAGCCCCCATTCTTGGAAATGGGAAAAAAAACATGGCCTTTTTTCAATGAAAAGAGTACATGTGTTCATATGCAAACAGTTGCACCAAGCCTGAGCCCTACTCACCCTATAAGCACAGAACCACTTTAGGAAAGAAAAAACTTGAAAGCACAGTAGAAATTTGCATTAGGCAAATCAGTAAACAAACTGCTTCATAAAGTTTCCAAGCAGATAAATTCAAGGAGAGATTAATAGCATACAAAGCCAAGGAGAATTAGCTTCTCGCAGCAAGTTATCAATTTCATCAAGTACATCCTAGCACATCTCTTTCAGTTTTTGGCAACATCATCAACCATATCTTATCCTATTAAATATCATTTCCCTACTCCCTGTATTTTGTCCCAAGACAAAACAAGGTAACATTCATACCCGAAGTGTCTGAGCATAGACAGCACCAGACCAATACTAATATCTGTGGCATGGTAATGTGAGTTATATCCACAGAGTTAAATTTATTTGCTTGGCAAACTCTTTCCTCCTTCATGTTTTATCACCTTTAGCTTACAAAACTTGGTGATGATTAACAGAGCACTGCAAAGGCTAATGCTTAATGGATTTAACAGAAGGGCTTGAAGAAGTGTCCGCAATGCCCGAGGCTTAAGTCCTGACACTGAAATGCATACGCATACACATGCTTTAAATTTCACCACATCAAATATTATACAGGATATTTTCTCCTTGTAACAATGCCTCTAGCAAAATTCAGCTCAGGAAACCCAGAACAGAATATGTAAAGATCCCTTACTCAGCCAGCCTTACTCTATCAGCTTTTTAAAAATGTTTATAGCTCTGATAATATTTCTCAAGGCTTTGCTAGAGCTGCTTTCATCCAACCACGAAAGAGAGAGAGCCAACACCACATCCTGAAAGTAATAAATCACGCAGGAGCTGAATATTGAAATGACATTTGTAATTCTTCAGTAGACTGAAACATGTTTACATGAGAATCCATTCAGTAATTCTGAATAAAGAGTCTGCAGCTGAGAATGAAGAACTGTTCACATGTGATTTCTCAAGAAGGACAGACTGAATACTCAACCTATCTCTAGCACTGTTTATAAAGTAGTTCAGGATACATTATTTATATATAATACTCACTAGAGAAAAAGGTTTGCACTCCAAGCTCTTAGCCTTTTAGGCATGCATTCTTTATTTTGAAGATTTATTTTACCTCAATGGTTATGTGGCCAACACACTACTAAGTCAAAAGATTGTCCAAAATTTGCAGCCTAACATTGAGATTTGGTTAGTTTTAGGTTATGCTTCATCATGGATTTCAAGCAAGAATGCAAACAGGGGCCAGTGCCTATTTCACTGTTACTATGAGTGGAAAGAACGTGATGTTTAGGAGAAGAGACAGAGCCTGGCTGCTCCAGGTATACAGGAAATGGATAGTTTCTTGTAACAGCAAGAAAATTCAGTGAGTGTGGATCTGTCACAGTATTTCTGTGATAACACATAGCAAATGATGTGCAGCAACACGAAGAATTTATGGTCTAAATCAGCTACAACACAGGAAGAGATGAAAATCAAGAATTGTAACCATGTGGCCATTTTTCTTGTTAGAATTTTACATGTGAAAAAATCAAATTGATGTAGACATGAGTACTCAAAGTGCTGCTTGAAAACTGAGTCTGGAGACATTGCTGTTCTCATACAAGCAATAGAAATTGATTTCTTAGTTCAGTGATTCTGTAAGGTACTAAGAATTTTCTAGAAGCGT
The DNA here is from genome assembly GCA_013397935.1 of Dasyornis broadbenti. NCBI lineage: Eukaryota > Metazoa > Chordata > Aves > Passeriformes > Dasyornithidae > Dasyornis > Dasyornis broadbenti. Next base: position 2,393,144 of record VZRN01002326.1, read on the forward strand.
GGAAATGAAGATGATCATTATCTCCTAGGAGACAATAATCTTCAGTAGAATCATCCTCCTGAACATAGCTAGCAATTCGGTAGGGTTCAGTTGTTTTAGAGGAACAATTCAGAGTTTACCTGCACTTTTAAATGTTTCTGATGGGTGGATAACAAATGAAGCTTTAATATAGCTTTTGAAAGATCAGTAAAATGAAATTATTGGAGAGGGACCAATACCATTTATGATTATTTCTTGTTTATAGTCTTCTGACAAAACATAGAAACCAAATGTATTTCTTCAGCAGTCTAATTTTCACAGTCAGATTTAATGCTTTAGTCTCTAGAGCCATTATAGTTCATCAACTCCATCAAAAACCATGTAACAATTCCGCTTTTCAAAACAAGGACACACATTCAAAACTCCCAACAGAAATCTAAAGGTCAGGCATTTACATTTTCACCAGTTAGCACCTTGCCAGCAAAAATGTCCCATTGTTCAGCACATTCCTCATTATTCTGACATTTTTTACCCTTTAGAGAATAGAGGCTGATGTCCCTCTTTTAATGAGAATATCAGTGGAAAGCAACTATTAAACAGAGTAATTTTCTCTTCATACTGAAACAGTTTGTAAGTTTAAAAATTATTGCCTTATATAACAAACACAGAATGTAACATTTCTTTCCCCTGAAAATGCCCTAATGAGCACTGTCTTCTCTGCACCAGAGGACTGCTCCTGTCCATTGATCTTGAAATGTGTCAGAGATTTTTGTTTCTTTGACCCAGGCTAATCTTAAATCATCAGCTTTGACGCTGGAGAACATCTTTGCAAAAATTAATCAAAGTGACAGAGACAGGAAGAGGAGCTGATCCAACAGTGACGTTGCCATCTGCAATTGGAGAGAGCACTCCTGGAGGCCTGTTCCTGGGGGACCCTCTTCTGCTCTGGGCTAACAGGGCCCTGACCAGAGCGGGAGGGTGAGCAAGGAGAGGGGAAAACCTGCCATCCTGATGGTACTTGCACCTCCCTGTGCTGAACTGACTCAGTTTTTGCATTTGAGTTCAGTAAAAGGGATGGGGTTTCATACTCTTCCCTTTCAGATAAGTAGTTACTCACTCTATCAGTTTGAGTGTTTTCATATTCCCAGCTCATTCACATTTCTTCACAGCAGCTTTTCCCTGAGTCAGGACCCAGCGTGCTGCAGCAAATGTCTTCAGGATTATCACGCAGTACATACTTTATATGACACATTGGAGATTAAATACTCCCACTATTTGTAAGAAAGTAATTTGCCAGATGGCATCTGCAGAACAGGAACCTCGGACAACTTGGTAAACACTGTCCCTCAGCTCCTACCCAGGTACTGAGTGACTCACACCATGGGTGCCTGTGCTCCCTCACCTTGGGCCTACTATTAAAATATGAAACTTCTTCACTTAAAAGGGAACAAAGATTAAATTCAGGATAAGCTAATAGAATCATAGAATAATTTAGTTTGTAAAAGGCCTCTGGAGATCACCTGATGCAAACCCCTTAACCCCACCAAAGACGGTATTTATGACACACAAAAAATCTATAAATATGCAGAAGATAATCTTATACAGAGTCCCATATGATAATATTCTTCATAGGACATAGAAATTAACTGAACTTATAACAAGTAGAAAAAAGCATTGACAGCCTTTGTATTTTTGATATCTGGTGGCTTGTCTAATCATAGGCTTTATCTGGTAAATACATTCAGGCTCCTGGGATAAGCATTAACAATTTCCTTCCTAAATATGAATGATTATTTCCTGCCTCTCATGTGATCCAAGTCCCACGTATCCCATAGAGAGCAGGAATGAAGAGTCACAATAAAAGAACAAGTATTTTGCCTTGTCTTCCTTCCTACAGTAGGCAAAAAGGGAGCTTCTTTCAGTAACACCACAGCACAGCTAAAGGAACCAAGAAGTTGTGTCATCCCACTCTTCCCCACCCAGACAGCAGCAGCCAAATGCAAAGGACATTTAATTAAAACTCTCAAGTTAGTTTAAGTTTGAAGTGCTTCCACTGAAATACATTCTCTGACATAAAAAGAAAATTATAATCAGCCAGTATTGTGGGACCTACTGACAAGAGATCAATGGGCTTTCTGATGCTGCCTGCCGATTTCATTAGTGCTCTATTAAAAAATACTACTAAAAAATTATTTTTATGACAGAAATACAGCCAAGTCAAGATAAAAAGCAATGGACAAGATGGTTTTTAAAAATCCAAAGCTCCATCATTCACTGAGACAATTTTGCCATAGCTAAGAATGTACCCTGCCACATGGTCAATTAAATGCTATGAAACCAATAAACATAATGCAAAAGTCCAATGCCAGGTGCAGCCAGGGACAGATCTGGTAAAGCTCATCTATTCCTTCTAGTGCAAATTAATTAAACCAGATTCAAAGCAGAGATCAGGATCAGAATATAGCCCTTGAGTTAAGCACAAATTTTTTTGTCATTTGTGCCTACAAATCATAGCTGTTACACCATCAGCAGTATTCATAAAATTGGTTATAAACACTCTCAGAGGGAACTCTGTGGAAAGCTGCACCCCGACAGAGCTGTCTGGGCCACCACTTCAGCTGAATTTCTGTGCATCCACACAAAGTACAACGCTCTGAAAAAGATGAAACCCTTTACGTGCATCTGGGCACCAAAGCACGCTCTATGGCAAAGCAGATTTAATAACTCCTTTGCAGAAAGCTCTTGAGGAAGTCAGAGGAGCCGCTGGTGTCTTGTAAGTGGCATTTCCAATGACTCAATTCCAGCCCCATGCTGTGGTGCCCCTCACTTGCACTGAACCCAATGCCTGATCACAGTGTCAGCGGGCAGGTAAGAGTTGCGTAGAATGGCTTAGACCAGAGGGAGTAAAAACAGATTATTTGTGCTCCTATTGCTTGCATTAGAACCTGGAGTTTTCCTAACTCAGCTCTTCCAGGAAGGGGATAGAGAAGACAAGGCTCCAGCTGTTTCCAGAATCCACACTGGGCAGTTGTGATGGTGACAGGGTGGCTTGGGACAGCACACAGTTGTCTTTCCGTGTCACTCATGGACACAGGGGCTGCACACATCCATGGGCAACTTGGACTTCAACTCACCCATCCACAATTCAGCCCCATTCCAGTTTCTATGTCAATGTCAAAGTCTACCTACGTTTTCCAAGAGGAGGATATAGAATCACAAGTACTTCAAACAGGTCTAAAAGACTCTGCAACAAAAGCACAAGTACATTTTCCTGACAAAGATATACCTGACACCTGAGGGCTACCAGCTCCAAGAAAGGCGTATTGAAAAATTACCAAGATACAATTAGGAGGAAGAATGCACCTGGCATTCCAGGTGTAGCAGATTCACAGGAGATATCCCATCACACCCCAATCTTTCAAAAAGAGGATCCTGAATTTATAACATATGTACAGTAGAAGAGCCACACAATCTGATGTGCCAAGACATCTGATTAGTTTCAGAAGGTGCAAAGATATAGACAGGAGAAAAAAGGGGGAGGAGACAGGGAAACCAACCCAAAAAACAAGCAAAAAACCCCTCTACATTTTAATTTGCGCCATTTTCCTCCAAAATTAACTTTAATCTTTGTCAGTAAATTGTCCTTTAGGGGAAGCAGGGGTGGAGGGATGTTTCTAGACTAGATTTTAAAACTTTGTTTTTTGGCATTCTCAGTGGGGTTTTTTTCAGCTGCTGGATGCCATCATGAACAGCTGCTCCCAGCCACAGTGCACTTACTGCTGCCAGACTGCATGCCGAGAGCTAGAAATCTACTGTAAGGGGAGGATTGTAGAGACTAAACCTCCACAGACTACTTTTAAGGCTGACTTAGAACTCCAGAGGTTAATAATTCAATTCCAGTTTTTATTGGAATTTTTACTTCTATGTGTGTTTATGTGGTAGACTTTTAGTCTCAAGAGGAGAGGTTACGCTGTGCAACTTATCTCTATTTGGTATTTACACATGCAGTAGGTAAAATAACACGGCAGCACGAATCCTGCAAAATTTTGCAAATAATGTGACTTTTCAGTTGAAGTCTTCCTACCTATTTACATCCTTGTGTACATTTAGGAAAGCATGATGGATAATGTGATTTATTGCAAATGTGTGCATGTTGTTGAAATACAGTCATCCAGTAGTTAGAAGCTTTGAAACTCTGATATTTGTGTTTCTGCAGATGCTGGATTTTCTTCCTAACTGGTGTTTTAAAAAGATTTCAGTCTACAGAAATTAAATGTCTCACTTCACTGAGTCTTTTCACTAATTTAAGCAGTATAAAAATTTCACTATACAAGGTAGTTCACAAATATTTAAAAGCTTAATTCTCTAGATTATGACTTCTGAAAGCCTATATATTTAAATTCAGCTAATGTATCCCTATAGAGAAATGTTATGCCTCAGAATAGAAAGTCTTTTGCAGGCAGCAGCTGGAGACAATATTTTCTTACCACGTGCAGAGTATGGAGATGCAGAGCTGTAGGATTACTGCAGGCCATATTTGTGCAGCATGGTTCTGGAGTTTAGGACAGTCAGTTTTCACTGTTTACTACCAATTTGAACTTTATATCTCAAAGTGGAAGCTCGGGCTCATTTGTAATCCAGAAACTACCAAGGACTGGACACAGGATGTTTCTGAGCTTTAGCAAAACACAGCAAAGCTTCTATTGAAAATGAGCTGATAGGAGAACTTGCAAAGGCACCTTTAACCATTATAATTCTTGGATGGTTGGGAGCAAACACCATCCCTCCTCTCTTGTGACAAGGTCCTGATGGAGCACAACTCCATATACTCGCATATGTCTCATAAGACTGTCAAACACAGGAGATCTAGCTCCCTGAAAATACAAATATACAATTAAAAGTAACATAAGAAAGACTAAGAAAGACAACACATGGACTAGGAGACAAAATAGAAATTGCACAAGCATATTTCAGTTACCTGTCCACTTTAATAGAATTATTAGTTATTAGTTATTAAAAATACATTCTTACAAAACAGATCAACAGAAAAAGAGACAGATGCAACTACACACAGAACAAGTCCAAAGCCAGCCAGCTCTATTTCACCTTCCCTCAAAGTAAGTACATAGGACAAGTTGCAAGTGTGAGGTGCTAAATTAGAGCAACCTGCTGTGCTGGTATTCCAATTTCCAGCTGTGAGACTGCTCTAACTTGAGTGGAATTCTTCTGAAATCCACAGGTTTTAATCATTACCCATAAATGCAAAGAAAAGTGAAAGTGCTCTGCCATGATGAATTACTCATAACACAGCTACATTTACCAACCTTTACTTACAGGTTCTTGATTGCTCCCAATGCCTTTCAAGCTCTCTGCTACAGGTTCTGTGGTAGACTCTTTGGAAGGTTTAGGCTGTAAAAATCCATGGGAGAACTGGGGTTTTTTCCCTCTGAGCCTTTAATAATAAACACTGATAACAGCCCTGCAGAGAAGGACTTGGGAGTTCTGGAAATTCTTTGCTCAGAAGGTGGTGAAACAGCAGCACAGGTTGCCTGGAGAAGCTGTGGATGTCCCTCCCTGCAAGTGTTGAAGGCCAGATTGGATGGGGCCCTGCATAACCTGATCTAGTGGGTGACATCGCTGCCCATGGCAAAAGGGTTGGAACCAGATAATCCGTAAGGACCCTTCCAACCCCAACCATTCTATGAACATGCTAAAAAATAAGTGAAATTGTGCTGCAGATAAGTGAATGTATAAGCAGAGAAAGTTTCAGTGTATGGTGTGTTCTTGTTATCTCACTTCATCATGCCAAACACCTTTGACACTACATAACTTCATAAGGGCTGATGATTTCATCAGTCTCTTCTTTACTTCTGACATTTTCCATTATCTCCGTTCTCTCCTCTTCTGTCTGATGTTAGCATTTTTCACAACAGCTCTCTCTATTCTCCTGAAACCAAGAGACAAGTATTTCTCTCTAAGTATACTTAATCCCTGATGGTATTTGGAACAGGGAGATGTGAAACTGATAATAGGATTGTGAACTTCATCAACAACTCCTCCATTTTTTTTTAAATCTCTACAAGGAACAACTGATAGGAGTATTTACCACCCAGGAGCTCTGGCTTGCTGCAGCTGTGCACACTGACTGGGGCTACCTCCAAGGCTCTCCCAGTCCTAAATATTCCAGATGTTTCGTTATCATATTTCCCCATCATTCACAATACAATTATGAGCTTCATTTGCTGCTAGGAACCAAGCAAAGCCTCAAGCTGGAAATTTCAGTCACACATGGGTTTGTGCTGACTGAATACAAACTTCAGGCTGCTTTTCCATGTTTATTTTTAATGGATTCTGAATGCTTCCACTAATTCAGGAACTCAACCGATTGAAACAAGAGAAGGAGGACTTACTTTGCTAAATGTAATTCCTGCTTAGGGGATTTACTGAGCACCCTTTATAGCTGGAGGAGGCAATGGGATTGGGAGCATTTAACATCTTACAGTGTCAAGCCACAACCGCTGTCTAAATGCCTCCAGGTTAATGCTCTGAGGGCAGAGGACAGGGCTGGCCTGTGTCACATCCCTAACTACAGACAGGGTGTTATATTTAGGGTTTAAATGTATGAGATTTAGTCCTTATACACATCAAAATAGACTGTTATATCTTAGAAAAGCTTTTATCTTTGTATGAGAGTCACATGTAACTACAACTGCAATCCAGGGTACAGTTTCTGGTTTTGTAAGTGCATTACTCAGACTTAGGAAATGCTTACAGAATACACCATACTCACGTTCTCAGGGCTTGTAACACAGCAGAACCAGCTGTACATAGGCAGCAGTGTAAAACCTCACGATAGGAGAATCTGTAGTATTTTAAACTGGCTTCTAGACATTTAGATAATTGCTAGTTGATAAACAGAACTGCTAGAGAACACAAGCTACTGTTCCGGATTTCTCTGAGAAAAAGTAGTATTATTTTTCAATAGTTTATTTTACAGCATAATTTCCCAGCATCCTAGATGAGCCAAAGCATCTCTTATGGTGCTTGTGGCTCTTCAGTCCTATTTCAATCATTTTATACATGAAAGAAGTAGAAGAATACAGACACAATTATTGCAAGAACAATCTAATCTTTGATTTCACATTAATAGCCAAAATTAATTTTAAAAATAAAAGACTATGGAAAAATATTTTCTCTTTAGAGTGGTGAGGGACAGTTGTGCTTATTCATTACTCTTTGTGGCACATTCCCTGATTTCTTTCAATTTCTCTTTCACACTGGAATCCTCTTAGCCCGTATATTTCTATATTGGCCTCTGGCCTTCACAATTCTGAACAACTTTACAGAAGTTAATACTCCTTTATAGAAGTGTTTCCTCACCTCCATCCCCCACCAGGACCCCAGGGAGAAAAACATCAAGCTCTCAAAAGTTGTTCTGTTCTACTGTAGAGATAACAACCACATTGCAAAGATTCCCCATCGAGCGCTGCACCTTGCCATAAAATTCAGAAACTCCTTTACATCCCTCTAGTCCTGCTGGTTTTATTCCACTTGCTGCCAACATTAGGTATTTTTTACAAAATGAACAGCTGAAAAAGGAGATACAGTTTTTTCCTTTGGAATTCATCCATGGAAGCAGCAAGGCCAACAAAGGAAAAAAGATGAGTCTAATGCAGCAAACACTGAAGTAGCATTGTTAAAAAGAAAGCCAGCAAACCAAGTCCTTTTGGTTGAACATATATAAGTTGGTTTTAAATGTCCATATTTCTTTTCACTGAGAGGCATTGTCCAGCATGACTGAGGGTTGCATGCAATTTTAATAAACATTTGATGTACACAGATTTTTCAGGAAAAATATAGCACATATTAGGTTTATAGCATCCCCAGTTTTTGGTGACAGTTTTCTGTGGAAAATATTTTGATATATCAGTTCCAGGTGTTCAGTTACTGATTTCTTTCTGAGCTATGTATTTTTCTGTCACATCTGTAACAAGAAGACCTGGACTTAGTAAAACATCCCATTTGATTCAAAGATAACTACTTTCATAATTTTGCATTGCATCGATAGTCACTTTAGTTGTGGGTCAAAGAAACAAGAATTTTTCACTGTGATTTTTGCAGTCAGCCAATGAGGCAACAACTCACATGCCAGAACAGGCAGATGCAGTCTGGATAAGAACATTTACAAGGGTATTGTCATAGCATTTACACTGGTGCTGGTGCCAAATGAGCAGAAGTTCCAGCAGTTCTCCTGCTAAATCTGTGTTTCAACACTTTTATTCAGATTATTGTGTAAGGTGATCATTATTCCAGACCGTTCTCATATATTTTTCTAAATAATGACATTAAATCAATATATAAACATGGTAGGAGAAATGTCAACACTGTACAATAGCTACTGCAACAGGATATGTGTCTCTAAGAGGCCACGGCTGTCATTTATTGGTCCACAGTGTAATTCCAACTCAGCAGTTTCATTAGGGAATATTTCCCATCCTGCTATATAAACAGTACCTATTGTTTCTAGGTATGATATCCTGTATTAAAAAAAAGAATAGTGGGCAATACACATCAGGGCGAACCTCCTGGTAGTCACAGAGTGAAGCAGAAATATCTAATTTTGGTTCTGGAACAGCATTTCTGACTCACTGAACATGTAATTCTCAGAGGATGAATTTCAAGTGTTGATAGATCTATTGCAAAGTAAAATTAAGGATCAAAAACTCACCTTCATTGCTATTTTATAGATTATTTCCTAGGAGGTTTAATAGAAATCGTACTTGAAGCAGACAGCGATTATCTGAAGTTTAACTACTACATTCAGTAGAACACTACTGTGATAGCAGGTGCTCTGCTGCCTTTCGGGCTGCACTACAAAGAGTAGAAAAGTAGCAGCAAATAAAAGAGGCTGTCCAGCAGAGGACCCTAAGGACACTGAAGGGAGATGCAAACTGAAAATTCATGATATGCTCTCAGCGCAACATCACACCTGCCCTGAAGTGTGAACCCAGGAGAAGGAAGGTAGCAGTTTCTCAATAAAACCTTCCCCTCCAGATCAGTTGAGATCCTTTCTCCAGGCTGCTGAAATCCCTGCCTGTGGGAGTATTCAGCACCATCTACTCCCAATGGAGAAGTGAAGTGCTGACATGTTGATGTGAACAGCAGAATGGTTTTTGGGGGTGTATCTCAAGAGGAAGGTGAAGGGAGCAAAGCAGTGTCCCAATCTGAGCTTGCTTTTCTGCAAGCTGAAAGGTCAGAGAGTCAGAAAATATGCTCCTCTGAGTTAAGAGTAGCACTAGAGCACTTCACAAGCAGAATAATACAAATTCTACCAAAATTATATAGATACATGTCTTGGGGGATATTCCCTGCAAGATACAAGTGATGTACAAAACAAACACTTTTTATATCTGTTACATATGAGGTCAGGTAAGGTGAGCACAAATCATAACCTCAAAAGCTAGGAATTACTAAGAATTACTATATCACATGGTATCACACAGCCCAGAAATCAAAAGCCACTTTCTCAAAGGTACTAAAAAACCTTGGTAAGAAAGTCCTCCTGCTCTTGGCTCCCACAGCATTTGTAACAATTTAAAATGTCATCTATAGTTTGCTGATCTGGTGATATCTGTAATATTTCTCGTTAGAGTTAAATGGCTAACTTGATAAAGTCATAAACAAGTCATGCTTGGTAACAGGAGTTCTAAATGAGACAGCTACAAGACAAACAAAAGACCATCTTTTGTTCTTGATCCTTCTCTTGTGCACAGAAAACCAATCATGCACAGAGCCTTTAGTTCACAAATAAACCAGGAAAATTCAGACTGAAATTTCAAATTTAGTCACAAAATGGAAGCACTTGCTGCATTCATTCCGTGTATCTCTTCTGTACACTTACTGTCAAAAACTCACATTTGCACCGAAGACAATGCCTTGTTTTAATTAACAATTGATTTCCAGCTATTTTTGTGTATGGAAGATGCATATTTTTACATTTGCAAGCAGATCTTCAAGAGAGTTTCTAAAATCTCACAGCGTCTGGTAATGTCAGGATATTTACAGAGTGCAAAAAATATATTTAAAAGCCTTTATATGGAAATAACACACAGTTAAACTTTATTGTCACAGACAATAGAGAAATAAAATGTCAGCATTTGACAAAAGCACCAACACCAGAAAAAAACCCATTGGAGAAAACAGAAGCAGCGTCAGCAGGCTAGTCCTCTCTTTGTCAGAGAACAGGAGCATGAAAAAGAGAGGGTTTTTTCCAACACTTTCAGGATAACACAGTAACATTTGAAAGGAGATGGTCTTTTATTTACTAAGGTGTAAGTTCTCAGTCTACCATAGCCAAACTCTCTTCAACCATTGGCACCATTACTAACCAAAAAAACTTACTCTACTAATGAAATAAGAAAAATGTATGTACAAACTCAAGTGTAGCTGATGAGTGGACAGTGCAATTCAGAAAGGAGTGTGTGGAAATTGCTCTAAGCTATCCTTTCCACTTCACTGACCAGGAATCAGCTGCCTGAGGGTTTTTTTGGCTGCCAGGGACTCCACAGGCACTTCATGCTAAGGTGTGAACAGGAGGGGGGAAAAAATCCTGGTCTTGCTGTGGACACCCTTAGTTCCGCTTTCCTATCAGCCACAGCCTGGCAGGGTTTCAAACAAGGCCACCTTGTGACCCAGGTAACATCCTCCCTTGCAGGGAAGCACCGGTATTTTCCATCCTGCCGGGCAATTGACACAGTTATGGGTAATCCTTCCTCCCCCTCCCCATGGCTACACCATGCCAGTACCACAGGTCGCCTCACTCTTGGAAATCCTCATTCCCTCATCTCTGCCGGATGCTCTCTGGCACTGATCTCTTGGGACAAACACACGCGTTTCTCACTTCGCTTTCCGACTCATGAGCATCTCCCCATAGGAAGGGATTAATCGATTCACTCTCTTTATGAATATGCAGCTCTAATTAGTTAATAAGCATGTTTCTTAGAGCCTGAGATTCTGGCAGTTGCTCTGGTGTGTTATCCTACCTCAGTAACTCCCCTGTAGCAAACTTGGAGTTGAAGCACATGTCACTGGGCCTCTCACTGCTATCACCATCTGCAGCAGCTTCTTTTATTCCTCAATTATGCTCATGCTATCTGGGCTGAAAAAAAACTTCCAGTCCTTGCCAGTGTAAGCATATGCCTGTGTATTTATTCAAGTAATTTTTAACGATCTGAGTTGACAATGCCATCTTTCATATCATTTCACTAGGGTTTCATTAATATGAAGTGTCTCACGCTTAATGGGAAAGAGTGAAATTGGGATTAAACTTCCTTATTTACAAAATTTTCAGAGCAAAATGAAGCAGTAAAGTGTTTCAGTGAATATGAAATTCAGAGTGCTGACTGATAGACTGATTTCAGTCAGTCATAGCACTGTCACTAGAGAAGCTATCTAAGGCCACTCTCTGTTCCTACATACACCAAGAGAGGATAGTGAGTTATGGCTGGACTACAAGAGCAAACCAGCCTTTCTTTTCCTGTGCTGCCTCAGTTGCTCTCATCAGGGAGTAGAAAGCAAAGTCAAGATATATAGAAATATATTTGATACATACACGTGTTTGAGACTCCGCAACTTCTTCTCTACCCCCAGGCTAACACTCCCCTCACCCACCCCGGGGTGCCAGAAATGCCTGACCCCTCTCCAGGTGTTTGTCAGCCACACCCTGGGATAGTCCTTGGTACAAGCAGCAGATATGAGTGAGCTGCTGCACCCCTTTCCCTCAGGTATGAGCCTGCTAATTCTCTGATATAAAGCACATTTACTGAGTCTGCCTGCAAGCCATTCAGAAAATGGTTAACTCATCCCTGCTCCTTGACTTGATCAAGATCGATTTTGATGTTCAAGAACAGTCTGTGGTAAATGAATGTGTTCCTGTGGAAGGGGACACCAGCAGAGCACAGCACCGAACTGCACAATTGAGACAGATTTATTTTTTTTATGGAACCTCTGAGGAGAAATATTTCTGACAATAGCTGTCATGCTATTGTCAGGCTGCTTAACCTCCACAGCGTTAGGTTACTGTGCCCTGGAGGGTGGGGGACATTTAGTTTAGCTTTAACTTCAAGGACAGACTGGTGCTAGGTTTGACATCCCAGCTGAAGAGGCACAATCCATTAACTGGAGCAACTGTACATCCAAGGGGTTTTCTAGGTACCAGAAGCCAGTTTTGAAATACAAGTAGTATCATTTCCATCCCAATAAAGTCATTGCAATGGAAGTTTCTTGGAATATATAACTGATGATTTAGCAAATTTTTTTGCATATGAAATATTAATTAAGATGTTTTTAGAATTAAGAATTTTTCCCTAAGAGCCATTTGCCATTACCAGCTGCTTTTTCTACTAGGTCACAGATATTATGCTGTAGATACCCACAGAGTTTTTATTAAACAAAACTGCTACACTACCAGCCAAACTAAGCTGCTGTGAAAAGTGTGGACTCACCATCTTTTTAATTACACTGCAGACATCCTCAAACTGATAGTTAACAACTGAATTTTGTGATACTGTTGAATTACAGAAACAAAAACAGAGAACTTGCTTCCCTAATGAGGAATCTACCAACCTAAGCACAAGTGGACTGCAAAACATAGTGCACTTTATAAACATTATACACTCTTAAAGCATACATTTAAAAAGCTTGTATGAAGTGGGTGAATAAGTACATAATTTTCTTTTTTTTTCTATAATAGACGCTTTTTACTTTATAAGCATGCAAAAATAAGTACAACAAATTAGAATAATTAGAACAATTAAAGTAAAAGAAATTTCTATAGGAAAGGGTGAATGCCTATTCAAGCAGAACAGTACAGAGAATATCTGATATCAGTGATGTAGTGGCTTCAGAAATAGAGATGTTGCTTTCCGCTTCTTGCAGAACGGGCCAAGTGGTAATCACTGTCATTGATATAAAAATGAAATTAAATCCACCTAAGCAAAAAAGAGTATAGAATACTTGCAAATATACACAAAAGAGCAGGTTTATATGAATGTAACTGATGTGTCCCACTATGCTAAAAAATTATCATAAACAGTAAAAAGAGAAGACCAGGTCAGATGGACTCTGAGCAACCTGGTCTAGTGGAGGGTGTCCCTGCCCATGGCAGGGTATTGGACCTGGATAATCTTTAAGATCCCTTTCAACTCCAATCATTCTATGATTCTTTGCTAAAAATGAGCTTTTAGTTGTCCAAGGCAGCTGGACTTTGGATTAGGTCTAGAAGTAATTATCTACTAATGCAGCTACTTCTATATTTCATTTTCATGTTTGTAATTACAATGTATTTGCAATATTAGAGTAGAAAAGTCCATTCTCCACACTAACAGTACACGTCAGAGAATTAGGAACATCTTTTAAGAGCACACTCATAATACCTCAATTTTAAGAATTTCTCCCTGAAGGTTTCCAAACTGTGTAAATGAAAGGACAGTAGCATAATCCTCTCTAAATGGGTTTATATGATGCTGCTAATGCTGCTTTTACATGATGCTATTAACTCTGCAAAAACAGCATTAACATTCTTTAGTATTTCAGATGAGCTCATTCCGAAGCTGAAAGTGCATGCAGAGGCCATGTCTAAGATTGGGACACGAAGTCATTTTGCAGCCACATTGTTATTCCAATTCCCCTCTATTGCCATTGTCTGATAAATGACAATTTATTCTTTTTAGGGAATAACAATAAGGGGGTAACCATACTCTACTATGCAGGTTAAAAATAGAGTTTTATTCTAGAGGTAAGTACACTCAGATTCTGAACCCTTTGTTGCAAAGAACATGCGGCACAAGAGACTCAGAATGAATTTTGGGTCAAGGATACAGCATAAAGCCCATTTATGACCAAAGTGCTAAAAGAGTTCTATTTTGACACCATTCACTCTAGAAAGGACTCAAATCTTAAGGCTGTTGCAAAAACATTACATAACAAATGCAAGGATATCAAGTGCTTATATTATGGTGGGAATCAAGTGTTTGTATTATAGAAAGGGCTAAATTTATCCTGGTAGCATTTAGAACAGTGGCTGGAGAGAATTCATATAGGTCAAAAAAATAAGTCCTAAAAGTATTTTTTAATCATAAAGTATCCTGATCTGTTGTTTTCAAACCTGCCATCCGGTATGACATGTTTTCATTATTTAACCTGTCCAGGTCTAATCACAGATGATAAGAAGGTAACATCAATCTGCTTCAAAACAAACCCAAATCACAAACCTCCATCTACCCTTTGTCAATTTTTGTTCTGTTAATTCTCTGCCTCGCCATCTTTCTATCCTTTCACATGGTAGAATCATCTATATTGTTATGCTGGGATTAAATACATTTTAGCATTTCATGGTTATAAAAACTTTCATTGTTTTTAATAGCCTTTGAGCAAGGTGTTTAACAAGTAAGCCAAAGAACGACAAAAATCCGAAACAGAATTAAATCTTGTATGATTTTACACAAACCATGAAAGTATCTGTATGAAAACATTAAACTGAGGACATGAATTTTGATCACATAATGTTTACCCCATATTTATAGAACTCAAATCCTGAGATTTTCATCCTAATCTTCAATAAGAGTTAATAGTGGTGACAATACATTACAAACCACCTTCAGTGCCCAAGCTGTCATCCTTCATAAACAAAACCAGAACAATTAAAATAAGTAATTAAGAACTAATAAATTTTTAAAATTATTCTGATATTAGGTACCTAGTAATATCAATTCGTTTATTTAAATACAAATCTTATTTTTCAGAACAGTATGCAGAATTTTATCTGATTCTCAAATAACAGGTCATCTGAACAGTCACCCTCATTCAACGTAATTCCACCTTTGCTAAACAATACCTTCCTTAAGGAATTTCAAAAAAACTGTAAAACCATCTTTACTACGAAAATAAATATTTTGGATTCTTAATCTGGTAATATAAAAGCCAGAAGAAACAACAGGCAGCTGTTATGTCCCTCCAACAGTTTTGGCAAAAATTTCAGTTCTTTTCTGTGCAGAAAACCACAGTTTCAGGACTTAAAAATGATCTTAAAACTCTTACAGAATTGTATTTAAAGGGTATGATCAGATTAGTATGCATTCACAGCCTTCCTCTAATTCTGTAAGAGATTTCTTTTTTTTTAAATTACATTTATTTCTTTGCCTTTCTTTTTCTCATTCTAAACATCTGATGAGTCTCTGCCCAATCTAGAGAAATTCTCCACTAAGCAAAATATGGGGCACTCCACATTTTGCTCTGGTCAACACTGCCTTTACTATATTAATATCAATAAATTAAGTGTTTTGACTTTTAGGACAGCACAATTAAGAGGACAGAAACCTCTCTCACAGCAACAGAGATAAAGGCAAAGATAATACAAAAGCTGACCCAAGTAAAACTGTCAAAAGCAAAATTCCCAACATCTATAAACGTTTGTGACAAGCATACAAAAAGTTAAATGCTTGTCTTGAGCTTTGTAGCTCAAGCCAATATCTGAGGCTAAATAAGAACAGCTGTTAATTTCACTGATGGTTCCCCAATTGCCACACCTATAAAACAGCTTCTATAAGACAGGCTCAGAAACAGCTGCCTTGTAGCAGCTTCCCTGTTCCAGTTAACTAGGAACAATGTTTCATATTCTGCATTTCCTACAAAGACTATTCTGTATTCCTGCTCACTGATAAGCCACTGATTTTTCCACATAAAATACCACCACCTCTCCGTTTATTTCATTGCTTGTCCTAAACAGACTGCAGACTTAGTCTGAGTTCTCTGAACATTTCATGAAACAAAACCATAAAAATAGTGTCGCAGGAGGTGAGGAACCCCTACCACTTCACAGAACAACACATCATGAGCTGGGAGGAAATGAAGGAGCAAAATCCATCATTTACACATCGTGTGTGCAGTAAACACACATTTAAACAACTGACAACATATTAGTCACCAATTGTTTATTTTTAAAGTGATCTGATCTCCTGGAATTTCACTTGAACTTGTACCAGAGGAATCCCTTATTCTAATTCAGCACATGCGTTGTCATGGCTATATAGAAACTAATAGCAAGTAATTCTGTTGCTATGTGTATGTTATGACTGGGGCTTATGATACTGAAGTCAATATAAAAGGAAAATTTATGTTGAGCTCATAAAACTTTATGGCTCAAATTAAGGGAGAGAAAATACTTCAGTATTAATTCTCTGCTGAAGACTACCAAACAAATTTAAAATTGTCAGTTGCTAAATCCAACGGTTTCACAAAGTTCCTTGACACAGACTAAGCAGAGATGAAAGAAATTACGCAGCTATTCCCTAAGATTTTTCAAGTCATATACCATTGTGCAGTCAAAGGACTCACTCCTTTGATAATGCAATTCCAAATTATTAAGAAGTCAGTCTAATAAGTACTAAAAAATTAGTTTCTGTATATTCACAATGGTCTTTTTAAAAGATGACAATTGTAAAGAAAGATAGGACTGCTAAATGTCTCATCCAAGCCTTCTATCACAAGGAGATATATTATATAACTTGCTCATAAAAGGATCAGAACCTTAAACAACCTCTAAGCAGTTAGCTCTGTCCCAGACCTCCTTCTTCTTACAAACCCTGCTCTATATTGCAGGCTGGATTTAGTATTTACAGTCAAATCATCATTATTGTTCCAACATTACAGTGTGTTGTTATCTTGCTCAAAATATTCACTCCCTATGTATACTCCAAATAAAACTTTTTGACTTAAGAGAGGAAAAAAACTTATTTTGCATCCTCCTCCTCCTATTAGCCTGCAGGAACCATACTAGCTTATAGAGAATGGGTTAGACTTGTCAGAATTGTTTATTAATTTCCAGTCATAATTTGCATTCAGGTGTGTTAAACACAGTAACTTTGCACAAGTTCTTGAAAGCAAAATGGATCTTGCAGAGCCTTCCACTAGAGATGCTTTGGAAGCTGTCCCACTTGGCTTTTGGAATGAATCCATAGGCTTCGGACTGAGACAGCTTCTCAAGGGAGCACAGGTAGTGCAACAGTTACTGAGAGTCAATAAACAGAAAACCTTACAGTGCCATTTCAATGCAAATGCTTCTCACATGGAATGCAATTTAACCACCATATTGACATTTAAATGGATATGAGACAAAACCCAGTGAGGGTAAATGTGAATATTTATGCTGATTGCTTTTTATCAGCTTTTGTCTCTTAGTTTGCCATTTTTTTTGTACGCAGTAAAGTCTTCCTGTATTAATACTGAAATCTGTTGTTCCATCAGCATAAGAATGAAAAAAGGGGAAAAGAATGAAAGAGGAGTAGAACACTGTGAATCCAGCCAATATGGATTTAGCTGCTTTACTGTAAATTACTTCTTGGGCAAGCCTTCCTATAGCTGCTTCCCTCTCTGTAGCCAACTCTGTCTGTATTTCAACATAATCTTGTAAGAATGAACTACTAAAGGTCATGAGCCAAAAGGGTTTGGATCACCACTAACAGACAGCTTGATAAGACGTTCCAAAGGATGCAAATACAATATCAAAACTGCCGCTCAGGTTCTGAAAGCTGGTCTACCCTGATGATGCTTCTTCCCATTCAGGACTGAGAGCTTGTTCACGTTTCCTCATCACAGTCGACTGGGCACTGCCTAAAGGAATTGTGTTCCCATTTGTCCTAGATATATACCTGACTTTATCAGGCTCATAATAAAAAACTACCAACAGCTTTGATGAAACAGAATTTTCTGTTTAAATGTCGATTTTGTATTGGTTTGTAAAACTGCCTCACCACATGGTTTCTCACTATTTTTAATTACATGCAAGATATATCACCATTAGAAAACAGTAGAAAAGTATTGATGAGAAGAAAGACATATAGAGAAAACATGAACATAAAAGCCTGAGAAGGAAAAATCCAAAGTAATAAACAGATCCTATGTAAATCAGGAGCTCACAGTTATATTGTGGATGCTGGAACTCCCATGGTACCATTACATAGCCGTGTGTGCTCATTTTGAGAGGTAAAAATCTTAGCACTGCATAATTTAAAAAAATAAAGCTGAGTTTTTCCCCTTCATTTTTATTTTTAAATTGCAGAAAACAGGAAGATTTGTGGAGCATAAAGCCATTTTGAATAGGCTGCTTAGCTGGTACTCTAAGTCTAATACATCAGCTGCTGGGGGATCTGGAAAGCAGCCAAGCCTCCCAAATTCAACACGTTCAGCAGCTCTCCCTGTTCTTCCTCCCAACACATGAGGACAACAGAGTTCTCACTAACACATCGTTCATAGTTTGCTTTACAAACCTTCTCTCAACCTATCAAGGATATTTAAAGAGCAGATCGGTACTTCAAGATATCCTGAACTGATGGATTTTGTTGTTATTTTGTTCTTAAACACTTCACTTTAATAGCCCAGTGGGAATGTTCAGGACAATTGGCCACCTTTTTGGCATTACATTCATAAATGCAGCGAGGTGTTGCTCTGTTTCTCCTCAGCTAGAAAGAGAGATGCTCATGAAATCACTAATCCTGTCATACCTGTACCAGCACTGTCTGAACACCATTTTTTAATCTATCAAATTCTTTAATAAGGAAAGCTGTCTTAAAACTTCCATTCTACAGAAGCTTAAATTTAAACATGCCCGTGTTTGAGATGATTTCCCATAGCTCAGTGAACAGTGATGCATTGTAGAGTGTCTGTTAAAGCTGAGCCAGCTTGGTAGGATCTTTAGAAAATAAATGGAGCCGCACAGGTCTGTGTAAAGATGGAACACATTCCGCATGTATACACATTTAAAAAAAATAAGAAAAATCTGATCACTCAATTTCTTTCTGCTCACTTTCTCACAAGAATAGGTGGTATAAATATTCCTGAGAAGTGGATTTGGGACTCAAGTACCTTAAATATTTGTCAAAAGCAAACTTCTAAATATGAAATGGTTTTAGATGAAATCCTTTTATTGCATAGATGACAACAAAGAATTTCTGCAATTAATCATTGTAGTTTAAATGCTGTTGTCAAAATGTTAAACATTTACAAAGCACTGGCTGTTGGCTTTTCATATGCAAGAACAAATTGCAAATCACTGTAATGAAGAAAATAATGACAGAATTATATAGTATTGCACGAAAGAGTAATGTTTCAAGTCTGACCATGTGTTCATTCTGATCCACCCATCAGGCCTGAAGGTGATCAGTTGGTCCCAAGTACTTAAAGCTTTATCATCCATGAGCATGGTCATAAAGGTATAGGCATTATTTATGAAAAAAAAAATGAACTTCATGCTGCCCTAAAAATTTAAATTAATATGCTCTTACAGTAATTTAATACTCATTAGTAAGTACCACATCTAAATCTTGTGACTTGTACAAAATTTAATTTGGAACTATTCAGAAATATCAGCAGAAGAAAAAATATTTCTTTACAAAATCTTGCTAAATCAACATACTCCTATGGAAATGTCTATTCCTATCCATTATTTGATCCCATAGGATAAGCCTAGAGAAATGGTTATTAAGTTCTGAACCCACTACTATAAATATTTAGCATCAAGTGAATACTCTGAACCCTACTCCTTATTGTGCTTTGGAGACATTACCTGAAAGAACCGTTGCATTTTTTTAATGTATCAAATAATGAAATACTGGCACATTTCTCAGTTTTTCTTAAGCAGTATGTTCCATTAAAACAAATAATACATTTTTCTCTTCATCAATTCACATTTGTCATGATTTGTACATGGGTTGTCGTGTTCTACATCGCAATTTCTTCCATTTCTATATTGCGAACCAATAGGGAATGATGAAATTTCTTTACTAAATTGTTAAACTGTGGTTTACGTGAGAAAGTAACTTACCTTGCAAATCTCCGCTACCAAAAACCTGTTCATTTTTATGTCATGGCAAGTGTAAAATTAGCTGTCACAGAATTACAGGGTTTGAGCAATAAACTGCTGTACCAGGTAAATTTATATAACACTTTGGCTTGCTAAGAAGCAACACTTAGTATTGAAGGAGGTCGAGTTAATAGCACCTTAAAAAAATAATAATTCTTCAATGGTTATTGTGATAAATGTGCTAGAGATTTTCATTTCAGCTGCAGTTCACAACAGTAGCAAGGTTATCCTGACCATAGAAAAACTGGATTTATTTCTCTCCAATTCTTCTGCCTAATTGCTTCATAGGCAAGAATTGGCTACATAGTGTTCACTACAGTGAAGAGAAACCAAAATTTTTAAGCTTACCTCCATTACACTGGACAACAATATTAATTTCTAGTCAACAGAATAAAAACCTGCATTTTCCAGTGAATTTCTCCCCTGTGTATCTCTCCAGCAGAATCTGACAATTTAAGCTATTCCACTGCACTGGCTTTCTCTTTGGTAAAAAAAAAATTGCTTCCAACTTCCAGTTGCAAAATGTTTTACATACCACAGGCTGAGTAGCCAGAAATGTCAACTTGACTTACACACAGTCTTTTAGGAAAGTTAAAGATCTAACTTATTAAAAAAAAAAAAAAAAAAGTATCATCAAACCACTTGCTTTGCCTAGCAAATAAACAAAGTCTGCTCATTAAAAATAGCACAGAAGTATCCTTTGGTTGCTACTCTCCACTGTAGAGTGGCCACTTTAAACTGGTGAGACAGATTTTGTATTTGGTGTCAGCCACTCCGAGGGCTTTGCAGTTTCGTGTGCGGAGGATGAACAGCAGGCACTAATACGAGTATCATGACTCTTTTCAGGCAGTAGGTGAAACCTTGAAGAAAAAGTGGCTCTGTCTTCAAAAAAGTGACCTGACCTTTGCTTTGGTGGGTTTTTACTCTGCAAGAAATAAAAAGCACTGCATGCTTTCCAATGCATCCTTCCTAGCTGATAAACTATTTTGTTCTAGCACTCAGCACAAAAGGACTACATTTTATAAAGACCAACAGCATGCTATTAGTGCTAGCTGATGATAGCTCATGTGTCATACTGGAAACAAGCTTCATAGACCTGGAATATGTCATATGAATCATGAACAAACACGTAATTGGCCCAGAACCTTTGATATGCTTACCAATTAAACATCATTCTCATTGAATTTAATATATTTAATTTTACAATGACTTTGCAGTTCTTTGGATATCAAAGGCATCACAAATCCAGCATGCTTATCATTTATGACACTTCTGCTCTGAGAATTTCTTGCAGCATGCAAAGAACTCTCTGTAGGGTATCTGTGATGTGTTGCACAAGCAAGCTAATCTAATATTGACCTGACCAGTAGAAAAATCTGTTTAGAACCTGCAATAGTATGTAATGGTTGTACCTGCAATTGATAAAATGTGTCTGAAACAATCTGTAGTTCAGTATAGGCAATAGTGGGGGGTCACCCGTCACAGAATACACTGCTAGTGGAAGTAATTCTTGTATATGATGTCTTAGTAAAGAACCCCTTCTGTTAATAGACTTTTAAGTATTTAAATATATTTAAGTCCAGTGTAAAATACTTCTTTTATGGAGCCAGATACTGCAGTCCTTGCACAGCTAAAACATCCATAGAAATCAATGGGAGCTTTTAAAGTATAATAGTAAGGACCTGCCCAGGGTCAGTGGCGTAACACAGCTCTGCTGCAATGCTTTATGTGTAAGCTCCAACCTTCTCTGTCACTTGCAGGAGGCAGAGATCAAAATAAGAAAAGAGATCAAGGTACAGAAACCCATTCAAATTCAGGATCAAAAAGATCCTCATTAAATAAAAAGAATGGTATCAAACAGCATGGCACATAATGCTGGTGCACTTTTTGTTTGGCTTATGTATGTTAAATAATGTTAAAATATCTTAACTTTGTCCTCAACATTTAGAATGTATTAAGTGAATTTTAAGAAAGTGAAGTTAAAAAAAAACATCCTTACAATAAGTTCAAGAACAATGATCATTTTGAGGAGAGCTGTAGCAATGCCTACGATGGCAGAATTTGGCTCCGTATGTTCTGTTAGCAAAAACCCAGACTGTTTCTATGATGTAAATTGCTTTTTAAAATGTTACTAGAGCTATAAACTCTGTGGGTCCAGATTATACATTCAAATTTCAGGGAGAGTTTGCCTCAGTGAACAACAAGGAACTGTGCTTTATTTGAAAAACCCGCTTGATGTTATTTTTAAAAGAAAATCAAAAAACCCACAAAGAGGTATTTTGGAAACGAAGTTTTAGATAACTAAAATCAAATCAAGGGGCTCATCCTCCAGCCCTGACTACTCTGGGGATCCTATCCTGCAGGAGGTTGGCACCAGGGGACTCCCAGCAGGCCTTGGCCCAGCAGGAAAGTGCCGGATTCCTGTTGACGTCATTGGGGCAACTCTAACGAGCCACCAGACCACGGTTAGACCCCAACTCCTTCCTTAACCATTGGGTTCATGGACCATTTGTTATATTATTATTATTATTATTATTACTATTACTATTATTACGATTTTTAAACAGTGGGCGCGTGCTCTGCTTCCAACCGAGCTTCGCTTCCAGGCGCAGGCGCGGCCGGCGTCCCGCCGGGCTGGGTCGGGAGCGCGTGCGCGGGAGGCGGTCGGAGCCCACTGCTGACTTGGCGCCATTGTTGGTTTCGCTGTTGTAGGGCAAAGGCGCTAGGGCGGCCGATAAGGCTGTGGCCATGGTGATGAAGGAGATTCCGAGGGAGGAGTCTGCAGAAGAAAAGCCCCTCCTCACTGTGGCATCCCAGGTGGGCGGAGCGCGGGGCTCTGAGGGGGCCGCGGGCGCTGCGCGAGTCCCCAGCCCCACTGGGTGACCCATCCCACGCCAGTGGCATCCCGGTGCTTCTCTGATGGGGGAAAATAGCCTGGGGTAAATAATGGGGGTCTAGATGTTTTGATGTGAAAATTTAAACAAAAATGCATTTCCCTCCCCCGGTTCAGTTACTAGAAGGTTGCTTAAAAACAATTTAAAATCTCGATTCTAATTCATGCCATCAATTTTCATGCCACAAATACTCATTTGCAATTCATACATCAAATATTCCCATTCGGTGCATATGTAAAATAAGAAACAACCAGTTCACAATAGTGTCATTTTCAATATCTCAGATTCCATTCCTAAGCTCTCACTGGGGTTCTGCTCCTGATCTGGATCAGAATATGTGACTTTGCGCATCTCATTGCTTTCATTTCTGCACCTTCAGTCAAAGGAAGGGTGTACGTCCCCACTCTAAATCTTACACACACCTCGGAGTAGCCACCAAACATTTGGTGGTCCTACTGGTTTCTTAGAGACAGTGAACACTCCTGTAAATCACAGCACTCTCATTACAAGAGTGGATTTTATTCCCTCATGTTGCTCACGTAGATGAATTTGTTCCCCAGGCAAGTACATTTAGTTTACTGCCGATATTTACTGCACACAAATACTTCCAGCTATCAGGAATGGAAATTGCTGGAAGTTGTTTTTATGTGAGAGCCTTAAACAAAATCCACAATCCCATTTTATTCCTCTCATGATTTAGGATAACAGCTACTGTACTTTAGAAAAGTCCCAAGATGCACCCACACCAGCACATACTTCTGTAGCAGAGCATCGCAGATGTGCTGCACTAATATACATTCTAGAAATACCATCTACTAATTTGGAAACCAGGTCTGACACCTCTTCCTCAGCCCCTGTTGAACACCAGGTTTTGTTCATGGTGAACTCTAATGTCTTTGGAGAAATTGCACACAGGAAAAGATGCTCTGTTTAAGGCATCATTTCTAATTTTCTACTAAGAGATTGACAATTAGAAACCCACATTAAATGCCACCCACTCTAAATCTTCACTGCACCCAAAAAAAATCGACTTGCCAAACTTCCATTGGCTTCAACAGGGCCAGGAGTTCAGCCTGGGTTCATTAAATGTTTAACACATCATTTCTAGCGGCTGTCTGTCAGTCTCCTCAGCAATAGTCTATGATAAATTTATGAGTAAAATGCTTGTGTCTGTTAGTCAGTGTAATTTCTTCCACTAAACACAAATACCTACTTCCCTGCTATGCACCAAAGGGGTGCAGAAGCCAAAAGGAAGCAGAATCAAGTGAAAAAGTGAGTATTTGCCATAGCCATCTCTGCATCATGTATGTGTGATGTGCAGCTGTACGACCACATTGCATATGTCGTTTGTGGCTGAAGTGTTGTTTTGAGATGCTGTCACCGCAGTGTGTCCGTGTAAACCCCTCATCCTCACCATCCATGCAGGATAACGCTCTGCTGTGTCCACCATCCCCATCCCAGTGTCTGTCACTGCTCTTTACATGATGAAACGGATGTGGTTGCTGCTTACGGGGTGGAACAAGTTCCAAATTGACTGCAAACTCCCCAAGCCTGATGGGTCAGGAGAGTAAAGCCTGGTCTTTCCAAAGTTCTCACCACCACCAAACCCAGTGTGGGCAGATCCACATCTCAGGAAGTAATTAAATACATTGGGTATCTCTGCTGCTCCAACCTTAACAGCTACCGAGCAAAAAGCCTGCAAGTGAAAGGCAAGGATCAAGCCCAGGTAGAGGAGCACTGGTTTTTCTAAAAGAAAATAAAGGGAAAGCTCTCATTTCCAAAATCCTGGATGAATGGAGGATTAATTATGTCTGACTGTGGATGCAGACTCCACAGGAAGCATAATTGGAATCTGATACACTAAAAAAAAGTCTCTAAATCCTCTTTTTGATAGTGATAATGTACATAGGCCCCTGAATTTGTATCTTGAAATATGTCTCCTTGTTCTCTTCCTCTGGAAAACATTAAAAACATATCCAGCGCAGAACAAGACAGAAAAATGGTCACATTTTATTGTAATGCTCTTAGCAAAGCCCAGCTTGTAAAATATGACACCTATTTTTTGACATAAATACTGCGAATTCAATTTAAATGCAGTTTACAATTCCCAGATTATTTTATGTCATCAGATAGGGGTTTATATCATCACATCTGGAGGCAAATTTTCAAATAATATGAACCAAAAAAGTACTGCAGATTCCTGTGGGCCTGTGGCACTATACAGCAACTGGGAATCTCAATCACCATTCCAGCAGTAATGAGTGTACTACAGTAAGCTGAGGGGTATTCCTGGTAATTGAATAGCTCTTTCAGCATCTATTTTTTTAATCCTGTCTTCCTGTCTCAATTACCTTTCATAAAAGTCACTTTCTTCACACTTACTGGTGTGAAAAAGGATTTGGTAGTTTGCCAAATTTAATACTTTAAGCATCGAGAGAGTGATCTTTCAGTTCTAATAGGATTTTGTAGAACATAACTCTATCCATGTTGCTGTCTCCCTTTATCTTTTAAAAGATAATTCATAAGAGAGTGGGACAAATGAAAAAAAAGGGGTTTTTTTCATATGAATAGAACCTAGAAAATGTGTAAGAAAGCTTGCTGAAGGTTCAAAGATTAACTGGATATTAAGCTATGAACTAATATACTTCTACCTGAAGCAAAGAAATAAATGAGAAAAATCATGCATAAGTTTGGCTTTAATTGCAAAATAATTTTTTTGTTTAACCTCTTCACAGCTTCTTTGCATTTGTCAGGAGAAAAAAACCTTTCTTCAGAATTACTTTCTAATGAGAAATTTAAACCTAAATATGTCCTGAAGTCAAAGTTTAATTGTGTAGTCAGCTATGAAATTCCCAATTTACTACAGGTCAGTGAACTTCAAAGGATCTGATTCAGTCACATACTTAGACCCAGACTTATACTTTAAAATATTATTAACTGCTTTATTGAGCAGTAAAAAAGTTCATACTTAAATGCTTTGCCAGCAAAAACAAAAGAAATCTCAGAGTGTCACATGAGTTATTTGTCCCAGATCCATCACACCTAATTTAGATTCCTTGTTAGAGTACACAGGTTGGAAAACTACTCATGGTAGGATCCCTATTAAGATAACAGAAAGAAAGAGAGACCTGCAGGAGGAGATTGAGGTACATGACAATCCTGTGGCAAGTACAGTCTGGAATTATATGGAACAGAAATGGGAGTCCGTGAAAACTTCACCAGTAGAAAAAAAAATACAAAATATATCTTGAAAGATACTCACCACTTCTGCTTGTAACTGAAAAATATAGGAGCTGCCTACTTAGAATTTACAGGAGCCACAGACATTGCTCAGAGCACAGTTTTCGTCTTGAGCACTCATAATTTAAAAATTTAACCCACAGAGCACTTACAGTTTAGAATTCAAATTGGAAAGAATAAATTTAAAAAGCTGAAATTACGTTATAAGAAATACTATGAAATTCATCCTCCCCTGTGAAAAAGGCAGGCTACAGCACACGTCAGAAAAGGAGATATGTTTCATGACTACATCTCAATTAAATTCGCCAGTTGCTTAAGGCTTTTTAATGGTCTATAAGGTGTTAGTTAGTATTCGGATTAGGAACTATTATTTTTCTAAGTGAACTTCATTTGCATGCCAATACTTAGTTGATCTAAGCACATTTATGTTTGCTTAAGGGCTTATGAATAAAATACTCAAACATTTCCACTTCCTAAATTCCACCGTTTTGGTGTTTTGTCTTTCGTTTGCTTTTATATGTGTTTGTAAGTGTGTATGTATGTACGTATGTATGTATTTATTTACTTATTTTGGTGGTGGTGGTATGTTTTTGCTTAGGGGTAGTTTTCTTTGTTGCTTGCATTGTTAGGCTTTTTTTAAATTTGTTTTGTTCGGCGGCTTTTCTGTGGGTTTTGGTGGGTTGTTTGTTTTTTTTTTTTTTTTTAATCTCTAACAGGAGATTTTTAAATGCTTCCATTCAATTTTATAAAGGAAACAGATTAAAGATAGCTAATATTCATCTCCCAGTGTTGTTAGTAGATTTTCTGATGCGTGTACCAAGGGCTCACTACATGAATTTGATTGCATAATCACAGTTTTCCATATAAAGTTAACAGTCCCATTTGAATCAATCATGTTCATTCTAAGCTTCTTAGCACTAGGCTTGCACTGACTTCCAGCCCACTCCATAAATGTTTTCTCAATAACATTATAACAGAATGGTGGGATGTTCCAGTGGATGTAATTAGCTTCCCTTCTCTTTTACACCAACCTAAATCAGAATTAACTCCATTTTAACTAAGTGGAACACATTCATGTAAAAAGGGCAGAAATCATGACAGTTTTCATTATTGTCATTTTCAGAGTCTGTAGTACAAGAATTCACTGTACACTCTAATCTTCCCTCCGAGAACACTGGCAATATCCTCGCTGGTTTTAGGAGTACTAGAGCTGACATCCTAGTTTTTTATTCTTTTTAGAGGATTCATGATAAATTCATTAGTGGTATTTTCTATACATCTCAAATCTGATTTATTATGAATGCTTTGAGTAGTTTATCAGGGGACACTTCCTAAGTCCTACTAATAACTCTTTCATCTATTATAAGGACAGGGTAAATACATAAAGAGCAAAAAAAAGAAATAAAAAATGAATAAATGCATGCTTAGCAGTACAAATATTAATTGGTTCTTTACCTCTAAGTTAAATATTGCTCAACACTTACTGCTTTTAGGGCAGTATGCATAATTTCAGCAGAAATATTCTCATGAGTACAATAAAATTGCCTTGACAATATGTTTAAAAGTCATAAATTGGCTCCTTTCCTAATATTATGTAGATTTCTCTGTCACTTAAATTAAATACATTTTTCCATGAAATAACAATTTTAATTTGAAATTACCATGGGAATTGATGGTGTCATTTTTTAATAAAGTAAAAAAAATTAACCAGACAGTTTCATACATTGTAAAATGTCTTGCTGTTCCTTAAGGACAAAAAGACAGAGCAAACATTTTTTGTGAATAATAAAATACACCAGTTTAGCTCTGGTTTTTATAGTAATTAATAGGAACTACTTTTCAGAAACTTCTTGGCTCTTCATTCATGGTCTGAGTAAGAATACACTGTCCTGTTAAAGAGTTGCAAATGTTGTGCTGTAGGTCTAGATTCACTGAACTTACTGTTTTTTCAGTGAAGCTGTTCTACCGAATTGCAATTCACAAACAGCTTATGAGTTTCAAGCCCTTCAGTCTACTGAAAACATCCCAAACCAATCAGACATGCCATGAAGATTCCTAAAGGGAAAGGCCGTGTAACAAGAACTTACTACTTGATTCCTGTGATCAGTACAGTAGCACATCCAGAACCATGGCAAAACCCTAGATACACTGCAGAACTTTGTTTGAGAAGAAAAATCAAGAGAGAGGACAAGAAAATCCATGTGATTTCCAAGCAATTACAGCCCATATGCAGAGATACGGTGAGGATCTCCTATGGCAATGACAGAACATTGTCTTTGATCACTGTTGTAGATCTTCAGCCTAATGATAAGGACCAGGGGAGAGGTTAAAATAGAAATCACCAGGTAACACCACAAAGAAAACTCATGGTCAAGTGATAAATAAAATCTTCTAACACCCAGAAGGGAGAGGCACTCCATTTTAGATAACGGCTTCCTTTAACTTAAAAAAGTGCAGAGAACATGCGGTCATGAATGCAAGAGGCAGATTTACAATAAATCACATTTCTGTGTGGGTAAAGGCCAAACTGTCAGTCACAGTTAAAACATGACGAGTAACTTTCCTTCTCTTCCCTCATGGCTCTGATCCAGCAGGACAGTTAAGCACATGCTTAACCTTGAGTCTTGCAGAACATATTTAAGTGCTTTGCTGGAGCCAGGCCAAAATGCAGGAGCCAGACACAGCTCCCATGTTAAACCTCCTTTAGCCAAACCAGGTTGAAGAGATGGAAGGAGACATGGTACTGTGAGATCTTTAATTTTCCCTTGCAACAATACAGCATCACTCGTACAGCTCAGCACTCAGAAACACAGGGGCAGAGGGATCCCAGCAAGAGCTGTCACCCAGCAATGCAACTGCTCGTCATGGAGATGCATGAACAGCTGGCACATGAATTCAAATATCCAGTGCAGTGTCTACAGCAATCCTCCAACAGCTGCTCTGCCTTCACACAAACCCTGACAGCCTTAAGCTTTGGGGGATGATTTGGTTTGTGTGATTTCAGGTAAGAAATTGTCACCTCTGATTCACAGGCCACTCCACACACTTCTACTACCTAGCAGCAGAGTGTTGGTTATCACCTGCTGAGCAAGGCTGGCCTGCAGAGAGGCAGCAACACCAAAGTGCACTTTGCAAGAGGGTGCAATGAACTCGTCTCAGTTTTAGAGCTTCCCACAAGTCGCGTGAGGCAGAAGTCAGCTGTGCCATGTGAATAGATTCGCTCTTCTGGTGAAAACCAAATATTTGGCTCTCATGTCAGCTTCATTGGGACATACATTCACAGTAAAGAGCCAGAGAAAAAAGTCCTCACCCTGCATGAGGATGATGCGAAAAGCCAAGCAGTGATCACACTTGCTGTAAAAGAGTGTGTGAAGTAATGATTTTGATTGTGAAATCTTTATAAACATATTAGAAAAGTGAGTGAAGAAAAACAAAACACGTCCAATTAAACTCTTTATCACAAGACTAGTGATTTTGTCAGCAGTTCCCTCTCCAAACATCCCTCTGCAACAGAAAAGGAGGTCTTTCAGTCCTTATCCTGCCAAGATAATGATCCACAGACACAACCGTCAGGCCAATATTTCCAGTTATTCTCTAAAAAACAATAACTTCTATTTCTAGTTGTGGTTCCCATTTATCAGTTTTTAGAAAGAGACAGGGAGTAGAAATCAATTAACTTGTTTCCTCTTATTTCAGTGAGTGCCACCAAAGTTCATGAGGTGCCAGGTATATGCAGAGAACCTGTCTGCCAAGAAATCATTGCTATGTATCATACGAGTAATTAGTGATTGAAAACAACTGGTGTCTCTGGCTCACCATAATGCTTACAAGCTGCTGGAATCCATCTGACTTCTTTAGCTGTTTGTCCAGTCTCACCCAAAGAACATACAAGTTTCTCAGAGCAAAGTTCAAAGATAAAATTTTTCCAGTAGAAAATCTGAGTTAAATATTTCCTGCCTCCTCCCATGCTCATGACCACGTGTTCATTACCCCTGCCTGAGCCTTCCGGAGCAGCTCACGTCACCAACACAGCCCAACCACACTCTCACCACACTGGGTGGGCAGTGTAGGAGAAAGTCTCAGTGCCCAGGAGCAGCTTTGCTGCTGAACTGTACAGGGGATTACCCAGTAGTAGTTTGGGGCTTCCAAAATTAGTGCCATGAGTAATTCAATCAGGCTCAGGCGACAAAATGGATCCAATCCAAAATCCAATCCAACTCACTTCAGTAGTGAATTACATCTAAATTTTAGATGCCTCTTGAGCCAGTCCTTCTAAAATAAATCCCATATCTAGCCAGGGGGAAAGCTAGGTGCCTTTGAGAGCCTCCTGAGGGACAGTCTAAATTGGGCAGGCATGATCTCTCTCTGGAGTTGCTTTTCTAGGCATTTATCTCTTCCTATTGGACATGGAGGGAATTTAGGCACTTAATTTAAGAGAACTAGTTCACTCTGTGCTCAAAACATAGGTGCTAATTAGCTGCCCATGCCTGACTGGAAACCTCCCCCCCCCCAGTTCAGAGTCTAAATAATTTATCTTAAAGACTTAGCATTATGTTATGCCCTAGTGAAACTTTAGAAAAGAAACAAACCAGCATGCTTTGTACACTGCAAGCAGATAAAAATCAGGAATGCAGTAAGAGAATATATAAAACAGGATGTGAGGACCGTACCTTACGGCCGCTGCTAAATGATCCTTGGATATTTTGAAGCAGTGGGGCTGATATCAGATACTTTTGACTCTCCCAGTACCTCTCCCAAAGCACCCTGAAGCCTCACTTACATGCTTTTTGGAATGAAAAGTTCCAGTAGCAGTCCTGTGGTAAGAAAACCACCTTTTTCTGTTGTGCTGTTCCCAGAAGACCTATTTGAATTTAGGAGTAGCTTATACTATGGCTGAGTGTCTTCAGATGTGTTGGTAGTAGGGAATATCAGCCTCCACAGATTTCACGTATCACTCAATTAAAGGAGCGTGTAGGCTTCTTCTTTAATTAAAATGAATCTTATAAAGAAAATTTAAGTTTCTAGAGACATTATGAGAATTTATGGCACCCACTGACTAAATTAGTACTCAGAAACCCCCATTTTCCCAGGCTGAGTCTGCACCACTTGGTGTGAACAGATACTGGGCACATAAATCCAGTGAGGAATTGGCTGCCTGGCTCATGCCCCCAGTGCTGCTTCTCCAGCACCCAGAGATGCTGGGTGACTTTCCTAATTTCACTTTCCTTCCCTCGTCTGCAACGTAGAGATGATACTCCTCAGCTCTGCGGTGGTGCCAGGCTTGATTCATGAATGTTTTAAAGCATTCTGTGATTTTCGACCTGAAAGGTGCTTGAGAACCATAAATTATTGGTTTAATATTGATCATAGTTTTCATCTCATAAATCTTTTATGCACTACTCCAAATTCATGCCTGATATAACTCTAATAAGTTGAGCAGAATTAAGCTAGGGATAAATTTGGTACAGTATATGAGGCAGCAAAATGAAATTCCAAGTGTGAGACCAAGGGCTTAACAAGTGGCACTGTTTGCACAATAATGTCAGAAACCTACCCCATTGCCCACTTCCCTACAGAAAAAAGATCAGCTCCTGGCACTCTAACTTGTTAAGTCTTAATTCATCATTATGAATTTTTCTAACGTTCTGTTGCTGTACTTACGTAGTTTATGTTTATTGAGATTTAGTAGACACAAACATGTTTTTGCCATCTGTTTTGACCCAAACATTTGAGTTGAGAGCAGATTATTTTTCACAGGAATAAACCTTTCAGTATGACATTCCTACAGCTTCTAGTTCTTAGCCATGGCAGCACAGGACCCAGGGCTAGAAGGGATCCTCTGGGTCCCAGTCATTTCATAAACAGCGATGCAGAAGGCTTGGCAAAATAGGTGAGCATTTTGTCCCCCTACAGTAAGAAAAAAAAATACTGTTCATACAGTTCACTGCTGTGATAGTTCATTTTTTTTTTTAACTCCCGGACAAGATCTACTCATGCCTAGTTTAGAATTCTGTTACTGGGCCAACATTTCTCTATAGCTGAAATAACTTTCCTCCTCCAGTGTCATCTGACCACTCACCCTTTATGTGTACATGAAGAATAACTACATTCCTACTCAATCTTCATTTTGTTAGCCTAAGCAAGTCAAACAAAGTCTTGCTGTAAAATGTGATAAATCTAATAAACATAATAAAGAAAATTCTAAGGACATGATAACCATCTTTGGAAAGGGAAAAAAAATTATCAGACCTCTTTGGAAAGGGAAAAAAAATTATCAGACCTCATACTTCAGTTAAACCTTGGAAAAATTCAGATCTTTATTGATTCTTGTCTCCTTCTCTTCCACAATTCTGATTCTTAGCATTATTTCTGGTCTTCCCAGAGTTTTCCTCTGACCTCTGCAGCAGGTTTGGGCAATAAATTCTCTTTCCAGTTGGTCTTCAGATTTTCTATTCTTCACTGTCTGCAACGAGTGATCTTGGGTACTTTGGTTCTTACAATATTTCTTCATTTCATCCTTCCCCCATTCTTTCCTATTAAAGAAAACTTCCATGGAATGTAATGGGAAACCTGATAAGCATCTGAATCTTATGTGATAATGTACCCTACTGATAGTCTTCGATACTGAGTATTTCCTATGAAGCTTTTATATTTACAGTCATTCCTACAGAACCTCTTCTTTCCTCCCTCCTGCCCCTCTCCAAATGGTCTGGAACTTTTCTTTATGCTTTTCTATATTTTTCTTTAAAAAGAAAAATATATACAAGCAATTTTTTGCTGATATCGGCATAAAATTTTAAAATACTAAAAGCAGCTTGGATAAGACTTAACTAGGCATCCACATTCATGTTTTTCAAAACCAGTAATGAGTAAGGATTGTCACCAAATCACAAAAAGAAAATTTAGGTTTGTTTAAGTCTTAACCATCAGCATTAGGTAAATTTGTAGACCTGGGGGTAATGGAAATCAAAGGTGTGCAGTTGATATAAATGCAATTTCCAGTCAAGTGTTGAGATTTACCAAATTAAGCAATGCCTCCTGTGCGTTGAATGAGACAGCAACCTGGACAGTCAATGCAGAGTCAAACCCCCACGATCAAGCCCCTGGTGCGGTGCATCTGCAGTCTGGGTTTAGCACATGTACCTTTGGAGTTTGGGAAGGCATGGCTGCCAGGTCTCTAAATTCAGAGCCTTCATTTGCACTTTGTGCTGCACTCGGCTGGGCAGGCAATCACTCATCTGCCTTCCATGGTGCTCATGGAAATGGGTGCTTCAGTGCAAAACTCTGAGCTCCTGGGCAAATGCATTTGTGCACACACACAGCAGGTCAGTGTTAGATATCAGCTTAAATGTTTGAGCCATCGGAATAGTGGCTTTTTATTGCAATAGCGCCAGTATTTTGCTGCAGCTTTGCAGTACAGAAATCAAGTACTGAACAGCAGTGAATCTAATCTGGTTTGCTGTAATAACTTTAGAGATAATCCTGCTGCTGGAGCAGCTCAGGGCCAGTATTTAACAAATATGAGGAGGAGTAAATACCATTTTTGGCCAGTTTCAGTCCATGTTAGCATCCTAAATTTAAAAATTCAAACACAGAGACAATTTTGAAAATACAACAATGGAAAAAGAGTTAGCACAGAAGGGCAAGAAGAAGAGTGGAGAGGATAAAGTAAAGCTGAAAGAGCTCCAGACAAAAGCAACAGAGGGAAAACATTTTTTCAGATAAAGAAATTAAGATATTAAGATAAGGTAAGTGCAGGGCATGCCATCAGACATCCCTCCAGCTCAGCTTAGGTCTTGATCCTCTAGTCAGAGATAGATGGGAAAGAGGAGACTTTTATTTCTGAGACTTGTACTCTTTTATCTTTTTAATTCCTAATACATTAAATAGCCCGTAACACAGAGATTTCTGTCAGGTAGCAGAACACCAATGCATTCATGCCATTAAAAATGGAAAACTGCTGATAAATAAAAAGTGTTTTATGAGTCTACCCACAGTCAGAACTCGCGCAGGAAGTTCATACACTCACCAGGCTCCATCCACTGTCATTCCCATGTTGTTGTATGGCAGAGAAATGTTTTCTGTCTCAGCAGGTTATTGTTTAATGGGCTAATGCTTATTTGCAAGATGAAATGCTATTGTGGAAGTTCTGTGGGGAAGCATGTTACTCGTGGGGGAAAAAAAGCCACTTCCAAAAAGAAAAGCCCTGCTTAGCCTCCTGGTGATAGAGAAGCCCAACTTCATCACGGATTTGAAGGGAGCTGCATCAGGCCTTGTATACTTTAGCCCTATAAGCAATACTATGCAATATCTGCTAAGGAAAAATCATCTTGCTGCTCTGTTTTTGTGTGATTTGTAAAACTGGAATATAATTTTGCCCCAAAAGAGTAACTAATGCTTTTTTTTTTATTTTAATCCCAGTGCTATTTGTGCATCTTCTAATTGCAATATCTCACTCTCACAATTGAAAATAAAGCTCATGATGTTGTGAGAATATGTTTTATTTCTGTTAATTCTGCATCCCAAGAACACTCTGTGACCTGGGGTTCTTTGTTGCTAGCTGGTGAATGAGCAACAGGAGAGCAGACCCCTCCTGAGCCCCTCCATTGATGACTTTCTCTGTGAAACTAAGCCAGAAGCTGTTGCAAGGCCTGTAACATCGAATACTGCAGGTAAACAACATTCTTTACTATCCCTCACTAGAGGTAGTTTTAGTTTTGGCTTAATTACGGCTCACTTTTGTCAAGTGATTTCTTGGTTTGTTTCTGTTTGCACAAAATCAAAAGCTGTCATTAAATTATAATTGCCTGACCTGTTAGTAGAAAAACTTTGTTCATTACATTTTAGGGGAAATCTGAAGTGATTCAAATCACATCAATTCTAGCAGATTTTGGGGGCTGAAATTAAAGCAATTTGTTTAAGTCTCACAGGATGTACATATGAGTTTGGATCAATTCTCTATTTTGGTTTTGCAAAATTTTAACCTATGGGAAAGCCACATTTAGTCTGGTTTTAATCAAACCCATTCCTTACTCTAGAAGGGTTATTTTTTTAATGAAAACCTGGATGAAATGTTAAAGAGAAAAAGGGGGGAGGTGTCAAAACACTTTATCCAGGTGAGTTCAGATACTTTATTAGTGAAAGGATCCAATATGTTTCCTACTGCCTTTGTGTTGAAATGAGATAGTAGAGAAGATAATAAAAAGTGAGAGTGAATCCTGAAAACCTTTTGACTTATACTGAATTCTATTTGAAGTATATTATCCTTTGGAAATAATTTTAGAAATTAGTCCCCTCCTACTCGGTACCTGTGCAAAGGTAATGGATGCTGTTGAGCAGAGAAACTGAGAGACAATAAAATCAGCACAACACTACTATGTTCTCTTGCTATTTCATAAAAGGACTTGGCTTGTTAGAAGCCATTTAATTAAAATTTAAATACATGCAAATTATTGAATGAATAATTGACAGCTGAGTGATTATCTTCACATCTAATTAATACATGTCTAAAGCAGCACGTAAGTTCTAGTAACAAAAGCTGAAATACTGAATTAAATAACAATTTGAAATAGTATTTTTCCCTTAAAAAAATATAGCTGAAGATATTACAGGGATGAATAGAACTATTTCAGATTGTTTAATAATGGTGTTTGTTGTAAAATGGAGCTGCAAATTTTATACCTGCCTTGAATATCTATCAGATTGGGGTGGGGTGGGGGTATTAGTTGGATTTATTTAATAATAAAAATTTATTCTATGAAGATTGATGAAATTCAGTGATTTCCAAGAACACAGAAAAAGCACTGCAAGAGATAATGCAAACTGATTTGTCAAAACCACCTGCCCTGTAAAACGATGAAAAAGAAGGAGTTTTTCTACCTTTTACATGCTAAAGAATTGTAAATGTTACTCTTTAGGCAACTTTTAGAGGAAGAACTGAAATTGAGCATTCCTTTCATACTGATACAGTCCTTAATAGAAATGGCAATAGACTTTATATTCAGTATTTATGCCCCAAAGGACAAACAGCTACAACAGTAGAAACCATTACTAAACATATCATCTTTCCTTTATGACCCAGCCCCGGGAGCGGTCTGCTCCAGCTGTTCCCAAACGGATTGTGACACAACTGTAGTGCCCTAAGCAGCTGTTACCAGTACTTGATAAACCATAAGACTAAACCAAATCTTATCTAAAAGCTCAGTTGTACAGGGAACTCTCACAACAGAGGAAAATCTGTGACGGTCCCAGCCATAAGACCTCACATACTTTAAAGAACTTCAGAGGAAAAGCCTTTTCTGCAAATTCACTAAACTGCATTCAGTTAAGCACTTGAAATCCCCAGTCATATTTTAATATACTGGTCATCACCTTTAGCCAGGAAATACACACCTACTCTAGTCAAATGCAAACACATCAGTAATTTTTTTCCCCAATTAAAAAGTGAGCCATTTGAATTAAAACAAGATTGAATTTTAACATTTTGTCTCTAAGTATTATCAACAGGTCTGGATCTCTTGGATCTTAGTGAACCTGTCTTACAAACCCAAAACAAAGCAAAGAAATCAGAGAATCCTTCAAGAAGTGAAGGCTTAAAAGCTTCAACCCACAGAAAGAAGACAGAGAATCCTGACCTGATCAGTGTGGATTCTGAGCAGAAAGTCCAGGCTGTCAGAGTTGCAGACAAGTCTTCTCTAGATTTAGGTAAGAGTGTAGCTATTTTATCAGTGCTCCATAGCCTTGCTCAGCACAAGTTTCTCCTGGCTCCTGTCACAAAATAATGAGCAACACCAGAATTTTTGCTGCACCACATTTCAGCAGTGTAACCTTTGCTCCCCATTGTGAACTAGTTGAAGCACTTTAAACCTTAAACACTGTGAACACATTTTACATTTTGCTTTTGCCATTATTCCTATTAAGTAGTCACTAAGTGTGCTAATAAAGTTTTGAAAACTCTTTGGAAAAAGGAGTTTAGTCAGGGTGTGTAAAATGGTAGAAAAATCTGTAGGGGTATGATGTGAAATTGGTAAAGGACACAAATGAGAGGCAGGCCACACTGATGTCCTTTTCAGAACTGCAGGTGTCAGAAATACACATTATGTTTGTTAATACTGCTTTATCTATGCGTACCAGAGGAAAAAAATATCCATTCCTGACAAGAGAGATATATTTATACAGATTGGGAAAAAAAAAAAAAAATCCCCAAAACAACTCAATATCCTGCCAAGCCTGATCTGTCGACAAGCTTTGGAAAAGGTGAATTTAATTTAGTTCCATCCAAACTAAATTACTTGCAGTGCAACTGAGAAATTTGCAAGGTAAATGTAATTTATACCAAGGCAGCAAATTTTCCATTCATCAGCACAGAAATTCTTTTAGAGACCTTTATCTTCAAACAGGAGCTGAACATCTGATCTTTGCAAAGTGAGTCTGACATATGACTGAATAATATCTGTTGCCTACATAGTCATTTTTACATTAGTCTAAAAGAAGCTTTATTTTTACAATTTTACTAAATTACATACAAATCACTAATTTTAAATCAAGAGTTACGCTGACATTCTGACCATGAATGCTAACAGATTTAGAAAAATGTTATGAATTTCCAAATATTTTCACAGTATATCAACTAGAAAGGTGCACGATATTTCTGAAAGTTGGACCTTAATTAAAATATAGTCTTTGGTGTCACTATTTTCTCTATAACATGCATTTAATAGAGGAGATAAAATTTTCAGCAGTAGTTTCTTTAAAAGGTTCACATTTTTCTATTTTTTTTATTTTTCAGTTGATATTCAGACACAGATAGAGAAATGGGATGATGTAAGTTTTCATGGAGACAGGAGTAGCAAGGTCCACCCTTCTGCAGATCGAACATCATCATCATCCAGAGCTCCATCAAAAGAAATTTTATGGTACAACTTCTTGCTTTCCTTACAAAAATATTTCCAGCCCAGCTTTCTTCATTCACGGAAATGCTTGCTTGATAACAGATTATATTATTAAAACTGTTATGATGACATTAAATGTGTTCAAGCACATATTTTAGACTATGCATCATATAAGCGAGTACACTATAAAATGACATTTTGCAAGCAATTTTTAATGTTGTGGAAAGTAGCAGGTGCAGTGGTGGTGAGAATTCCAGAGAGAAATACAGTGAAGTCCTTTATTGTGGTGACTGATTTTTAGACACTGGCTGAGGCACAGTCTTGTGTCTTTGCCTAACCTCAGTTTCCCTGTCTATGAAAGAGAAGAGTGAGAGCACTGAGAAGGGTCCGGGCACGTCTGATAATTACAAGTTAAACAATTCAGTTGAAAGAAATAATCTAATTAATCAGTGTGTGCTTGTGAAGCTGTAAGACAGAAGGCAGCGTGTCCTGGTGCTCAGTATGTAAATGCATTCTTTCTAGGTCCACAGAAAACAGATCACAGTCTGAGCTCACTAATGTCAAGAGTGCCTTGGACTCTGATTCAACATCAGAATTAGAACTTGCACCTGCAATACAGGTAAGAGGATTTGGTAGATTTATTAGCAATAAACAGGCAAGGAGGAATTTCCCACTGGCTAACCACTGTCATTCTGGGAGAACTATTCAAGGGGTGTTTTCAGAATCATCACGGAAAATATCTGTACGGCTGAATCTTCACACACCTCTGAAATTAGTAAGTTATGGAATTAACTTACCTATGTCAACACCTGAAACATTCAGAGTTTAATGTTGCAGTGAACTGTGACCTTCCTGTACAGAGAGAAGACCTTCAAACTACAGTTTACAGCACCATCTTTTTTCCCTTCCTCCAGTTCTGAAGTTGAGACTTCTAGTGGTTCCCTACCCATGTGAAATATCTGTTCTTTAGGTCTCTTGGTTAGGCAGGAATCCCCAGGACTGGGAAATGGCTGAGGAAAACAGGAAGCAATTATTGGACCAATGTTCATTAGCAGTTTATCTCCACAGGTGGGAGAGCAGTGTGGTCAAAGGACTTTTTTCTGCTGGAAAAGGAACTCTAATACGGAGGGCTCTGGGCTAAAGGTTTGTAGATTTGCCCAATTCCACTGTTGTATTGTACACTGGACAGGTCTTGCTGGAAATTATTACTTAGATTTGCATGTATGTGTGCACAGACAGGTACAAATATTTATATATGCATTGTGATAGATCAGGTGCTTCACACACTTTCTTTGCTGCTTCTGACTTTTTAACTGAAAGATTTCAACCATTGCCACTGGAAGAGGGAAGAGAGAGTTTGCTGGTGGATTCCCTTTTAGCTGAAAATAATTTTCTCCCCTTCCACAGCTATTTTTAGGCCTGGACTTCAAAAACTTTCTGTCAGATGGAAAATCTGGAAATTAATGGAAAATAATTGCCTCATTTGAAAATGGAAAAGTGAGACACTACGTGCCAAATGTGTTTACTGAGATTATGGTTTTTTGTTATTTTTTTTTCCAGAAGGTAGGGCTAGAACCCAGTTATCAGATCCATTTCTGGGTTTTTCTTAGGAAAAAAGTTTCCTTTACTTCTCTGCCTGTCTCTGTATTACAAACAGGAGGGGTTTTTTCTCCTCTGGAAAGTCTCACACTAGTTGTAATGCATGATATCCTTCCTTTCTCTGCAATAGATTTGTACATCTTAGTAATGGAAAAGATCTGGGGCACGATGTCATCCGCTTGAAATGGATGCTGTGTTCTCATGTACTTTGTCCAGCTCATATTGAAGCACCTCTGACCCTCTTTTAGGAAGCTGTTCCTCAGCCCAATAGATCTAAATTCCAGGACATTTGTGCTCAACCAAGATGTGTGTAAGTCAAGTAGACAGTCACAGAATTTAAATGTTGTGCCTTTCTGTAAAAGCAATTAAAAATTCAGTATATCTCTATGTTATATGGTCTAATTCCTGTTTATCTTCTACTAGAATAACTGCAGAAGCAAAAATCCACGTTTTTCACTCAGTTTAAGTTCAGTCAGTTGATGCTCCATAATGTTTTGTAAAATGACTGATACTTGAAAATGAAAAACCACGAAGTTGAATGAGCAAACTTGAAAAAAAAATGCAGGGACTCAAATTCTTATCTGTTGTCTTGGTACATTTCATGTTTTGTTTTGATTTGTCATAACCTGCTTGTTTCAAACTTGTTGGTCCATTCGAGCAAGAAAACGTTAAACCGGTAATTATTAGTGCAGAGACATGACCTGAAGAGAGAATGTGCTCTCATTCTAGGTAGGTTACTTAGAAATGTCGTGGTTTTGTTCACTGCCTGCTCCATCCTGCTTGTACTTGGACTGTCAAAGTTGTCAGCTCCCAACACACAGGCTCATCTGTCCTGACCAAGTTCTTAATCTGCTTGCAAAAGAAATCACGTTAGGGCTTTTATCAAAGCATATGTTTTCCATCCTTTGTCCTCTATAGGTCTTGTCTATCTCATTTAAGGGTAACCTTTGCAAAAGCAACACATTCTGCCGTACCCTAAAGATTTCATCTTGTCAAACTTGCTGCAGTTTTCCATCAGCAGTTTCCCAATCACCTCATCACTCATCTTTGACATGTTAGATTTAGCTCCTCAAAGTGAAATGCTAAGTAACTAGGTCATATTTTCATTAAAATTATGCAATCTTCTTAACAAAATCCTGTGTTTACCAGCACTTATGCCAATACAAAATCCAAAAGGCAAGCCTTGAGCTGCTAAGGGAGAAATGTGTTTGAAGGCTGTAATGGGCAATGGCCACTGGTGGCTGTCAGCGGATGTGGCTGTCTTCCTTCTCAGCATTTACTCACATCATCCTTTACCTGTTATTAACTCTTAAACAACATTGGGCCAGAATATCCTTGTACTTTCTTTTATCTGCCATTCTGAAAAGTTCCTCGTTATGCTTTTATTGGTGCTGAAATATCCTACAGTGTTGGGGGGTGGGTTTGGAAAGTTTCTTTTTAATATTAAAATTACAAACTGCAGAGGGAGATAATATGTTCCATTGTCTATGCATGAAGTCTGCTCATGTTTTAATTCTTTAAATGCTTTCCTGGGAATTTTAGCTATTTCATTGCTCACAGACAATTTACAAAACCCATGTGACATGCTAAGAAGCTGTACCTAATTCTAATATGTCATTACTCTTAGACAAAGGTAGAGTGCAAATCTTGTAAAACTTTAGAAATCTCCAGTATGAGGCAACAGTATTTAGAATATAAAACTGATTCCCCTCTTCTCCCAAATAAATAGAGTAAGACCAATGGCCCTAACTCTCCTTGGATGTGCCACTTACTCTCAGGAAATTAAGAGTTACAAGGGACAAATTTAGCTCATTATTTGAAGACTTGATCAGAAGTTAAGACTGTAATTTAAGCCTCTCACCAACAGTTATGGTCCAACAGCACATAAGGAGAGCACAAGTGCAGGAAAGTGTGCAAATGCGTTGGAATTGAAGGTTTTGTCCCTGAACACAAAAGCCTTGATAACAGCACCCCCACTGCAGAGAGGTGAGGATATCAAACCAGTGTCCAGTGTCCACCCTCAGACATCCCCATCCCGCCCTGACCCTCCTGGGGTTCTCTCAGGGAAGGCAGCTGCAGACTCCCAACCCCATCCTGTGCTGGAGATGAGGAGTTCTCAATTCCCATCCCCTCTCCTCGGACTAGCAAAAGGCAGTGAGTTTGTCACACATGGCACTTTTCTGGGTGTCACAGCCCACAACACAACTCTGCATTGCTGATATGCAAATGCAGCTTACGTGGCTTTTGTTAATGAGCTTTTCTGCCCTCCTGCTGTGTTTAAAGGAGAAAGTATCTTTCAGTGGGGATCTTGTGGGGACAAAGTGTATTCTCTGTGCTGTGGCAGAGGAGAGGACCTCTGTGCTTCTTCTCCTCTTCCCCCTCAACTCTGGGCCATACAAGTTCACTCTGCCCTTCTGCAGAACAGATCAGTCTGAACATCATCATTTACAGGATTGTCCTTGACCTAAACAACGGCAGTCACTGGAAACAAATGGGCAAAAAGCAGAAGTAATCAAACTGTTTGCAGGAGCCAACTCATAAATAATGGAAAGGTCAGGAACATAATTAGTGCCTATCAACAGAGTCCTGTGTCAAGAAAAACAAATTTAATTCTTTGATCAGATTACAGGTCGAGTTGATAAATGTTGATGTGTGATATTCTACAAGAGGTTTGAATAAATATGTCATATTCTGATTGTAAAATTGGCACCATGCAATGTGAATAAAGATTAAAACTGGCCAACCTGAGGTCTCAGGAGCAGTAGTTATTTACTAGGAATTGTAATCACAAGGGGATTCTTCTGTGATTCCAAAGAAAAGCAATGTTCTTCAGTGTTATTGATCTGAAAATAAACATAGAAGCCGTTCCTCACAAAATTTCCATATGATGCAACAGTGGAATGAAAAAAAATGAAAATTAGGAATACATAGAAAGAGCTGGTGTTCAAGGCATCTGTATAAATATGTATTGCTATACAGCCACTGGGAAAATCATACATTTCAGAGGAAGAATGCAGCTCTACTTACAACACTATGCTGGAAGGCAGTTTGAAACAACAGGAGTGTTCCCTGTGCAGTATTGGGGAAGAGGAGTGTGTAGACGCAAACCCAATTAGTGGGAGACAGGAGATCAGCTGATTCCTTTATAGAGAAGCAGCAAGACAGGTGCTAGAATAAAGGGTTCACTTTGTTTGTCTGTATGGCTATAAAAAATTGAGAGGGGGACTAAAAGTGACACAAAAAAAGATAAAATCTGACTGTTTCATAATGAGATAATTTAATATTGCAATGTCTTTATATCATTAAATGTATATATCACTAAAACCTGATTAAAATAAGCAGTATCTTTCTACAGAGAAACTAAGGAACACTAAAAAGTATTTTGAATTACTGGAAAAAAATAAGAAATGATAGTGGGAAACTGAAATTAAAATTAATAAGAGAAACAAGGAAGGCAGTTAAACAAAATGTAAACAAAGTGATAACATTAAGGTCTCTTGATAACTTTAAATTAAATCCAAGCAGCTTCCTCAAAGACCTGTATTCCAGACAACCTCAGTTTATTCTCTGAAGAACATCATTTTGATTCCATGGGTGTTGAGTGACAAATGCCATCATGTGATACATAGACAAATGAATTATCTGAACCAGTTATCTCTTCTGCCCTAAATTCTATTAATTAGTTAAATAACTGGTTTAGGTATAAGACTGGCTTTTGGTATTTTTTCAATGGCAACCTGAAATCTCTTCCTGGCCTCACCAAAGGAAAATAGTATTTTCCAGTCATGGACCAGAGGTAAAAGATGTGAAAGCAGAAACAATAGATCCTCAGTGTAGTCATTCCCTCACTCTCTGAGCTTCCTGTCACAGCAAAGCCCAGCAGAGGAGACCACACGCAGTGCCCACCACCACCACTTGCCTTTCACAGAAATTGTGTCGTATCATTGTTTTCCTACCTTACGTGTTTCATCCACTCAATGTACATTTCACTCATCAGTCTCTAACTGAGAGACCAAAGCCTCAGGAACAGAACAGAAACCCTAGGGCTCGTTTGACAAACGGGTGTCATCTTTCTAGGTGAAAAACCATGTGTGTACAACCACTGACAAATGTGTTTGACCGTGCGTTACACGTGGCGTATATGAAAGCTCAGAAAAGTGTCAGATGTTCCAACCCAGCAGTGCCCATTCCACCATTTGCAGAGACAGCCCTGCGAGTCTGATGTGAGCAAAGTTAGTCTTTTAGCAGTGTGGCTCACAGAAATTGAATATTACAAGTACCGTCATCAGAAATATAATCAGGGAAATTAATGCAATTGGAAGCACGGGCAC
Organism: Dasyornis broadbenti; assembly: GCA_013397935.1. Taxonomy (NCBI): domain Eukaryota; kingdom Metazoa; phylum Chordata; class Aves; order Passeriformes; family Dasyornithidae; genus Dasyornis; species Dasyornis broadbenti. The sequence continues at coordinate 2,436,993 of VZRN01002326.1, forward strand.
ACAAGTGGCTAATGAGTTTAACCTCGACAAACACTAGGGAAGGGATTAGCAGTCAGAGCTTTGTTTAACAAGATTAGGCCACTTGGTGCCTTTTCTGCCATCCTTAAATAGTGTTTGGTTTTGTACAGTGGTTTTTGTAAAAATAAAATTAAAAGTTGTTTTAATAAAAGAACAGGGAAAAACTTATTATATGCTTCCAGTGGGATTGGCCAATAGTAAGGTACATAAGAGAGGTGCTGATTGTAAAAAGGATTTGTCCTTCCAGTGAAATCCAGGGCAAAGCTGGCTCTCCAATGTGATCCCGAAAGAAAATCTGAAAGAAAACCACAAAAGGTGCAGGGGAAAAAAAAATGTTTTCTTCCTGGATCACAGTCAGTGGAAAGCATTCCCACAGTCATAATGCAGAAGGAACAAGGAAGGTAACAGTATTTTACAAAATAGTCAACTCCCTCCTTTTGGAGTCCACTCTTGCATTGCCTTTTCTTGGATGTCTCTTTATCTTTCACACATCTTGAGTGAAAAGAAAAATCTGGAAAAGATAAATTACTCTGCTTCCCATGAGAAGTGGTCTCTGCTACAGTGTAAGGGAATTCAGAGGAAGTCATGCAGGGAAACAAGGAGTTTCCCCAAGAAAAAGGCCATTTGGGGCTCTAGGCTATTTAGGAAATAACTCAGAAATGTGGCAGAGAGTCTCTCATCCTTTTCTGATCTACTCTTTTCTTTTTTAGGCACGGTCAAGTAAGGAGCAGCGTTGGGGAACACCTCTTCTCTCCAGAAATCACTCCTTGGAGGAGGAATTTGAAAGAGCAAAGGCAGCTGTTGAGGTATTATTTAATTTATTGTTTTCATTTTCAGCTGATGTTCTACAGATTTCTTACTTATCTAGCAGCCCAAGCATATGTGAAGGCTGGAATTGGATTATTTAAAGCAACGAAAAGACGTCATTCATGGAGTTATTAATTTAAAATAGCAGCTTGTCTCTTTTAAAAAAAAAGAGAAATCCAAACCCCTTAGCTACAAATAATGATTAGACAGAACTAAGTTTTAAAGCTCGATTTTTATTGCAGGAGCCAATGTGTAAATGCCCCATAAATGTAGCAAATTCCAAACCACAAGTAAAAGAGGGAAACATTTTTCCCCAGCAATTGTGTACAATCAGTTCTTTAAGCCCAGACACAAAGCAAGCCTCCGCTGTGAAACCAGAGTTCAGAATGACTGAGGAACAGCACCATTTTCACATTTTTACCACCAGTGGCAAGAGGTTAAGCACAGGAGTGTTCTTGTTTCCTGACAAATCAATTTGGTTTGGAAAGGTAAAGGTATTTGGATAGTTCTCCTATAGCACTTCTGGGGTTTTTTTCACTATCTTCTACATTTCCAACATCTAAAACATCTCTTGAGTGTTGTTCTATACCCCTAGTCTAAATTGATCCCATCTGGACACAAAGTAGAATACAGTTTTTTAGCAGAACGCAACAAAAAATTAGATATAAGCATCGATCTGGAACATCATTATCTTCTCAGGGGTTCCATGGGCAACCTTCAAACTCCCATTGCCACAACGAGCCAAGACAGCTCCATTCCAGCAAGGACAGAATTTCAGGCTAAATTATGTAACAGCCACTGAAATGAGTTCTTAGGGTACAGAGGATGAAGCTGTGAAATCAGTTCCTCAAAACTGGTTATTTTTAGCATGGACTGCAGGCTCATTAGTCTCCAAACCATCTAGAACACTTTAGGGATATTTGAGTTTAGATTTAAATTTTAGTCATGTATTTTAGTACTCCTCTAACTCAAGTTTTATACCATTCTAATTCCAGTGTTGACAGTTGAACTATTCTAGATTAATATTGGCAGATGACAAAAAAAACTATGCCTAAATCAGATACCAGCTTCTAGGTAGAAACACAATTTCTTGTTTAAGTAATTAATCTGATTTGAAGGTTTTTTCATTATATGCTATGGTAAGATGCAGGGCTTCTACCACGGTTTCTTGGGATTTTATTGCACACTCAAAAAAATCTTGTCTCAGCATACAAGGCTAAAATGGACACCATCAGTAAATTAGCTCTTTCCTAAACTAAGCACTGAAGGCATTTTTCTTTCCAGATCAAATAAATTCTTCATAAACAACTGCTGGTGAGGCACAAGAGATGTTTTTGATGTCACACATCACACACATTTGCTCCTGGCAGGAAAGGAGGGACTTGCTTTCAAACTGCCTCTGCTTAAAATGCTTTAGATGTTCCTAATTGCACTGCAGGCTGATCCTGAAGGTGGGACGTGCTGTGCCGTGACCCGGGAAGGCAGCACAGGGAATCTGATGCTGAACATCTCGGCGTTAGTTGTTAAGCAAATGATGTCAGTACTCCTGCAATTGCCAGAAACTTGTGTGATGGGGAGTTTCCAGACACTCAGCAGAAAGAAAAATGAGTTGAGTCCAACAACAGATTACAAGACATTATTGAATTACTTTGCAGAGTAAAGTAGGGAGGAGAATATATGGTAAAAAAAAAAAAAAAAAACCCTGCAGACTAAAAGGTCATTCTGAGGCAACAGAGACAGGTTGTTAAAATACTTTAAAGTAGCCTCAAAAATGGCTGTTGAAAAGAATCTAATTAAATGTTTCCCCAACTGTAGCTGGCAGCCTTAGGCTATTCTTTCTGCTTAAAATAGAACCTTGGGCCAGGTAGTTAAAATGTAAAGGAGAGGATTCTTCAAGACCTTCTAGAGCAGTTATTGCCATTTGCATATGAAAAGAGCTGAATTTTCATCCTTGCTAAAATGAAGTGGTAAGAAAGCTGGAATGATTGAAATAAATTGGAGCCCATCTCAGGAAGATTAGTGCTTTCTTAAGTGGAGAATAGATACAGTTCAAAAATTCATTTTTTAGGCTTTGGATGTTTCTGTAATATTCTTCGATTGGGAAAGCTCCAAGTGGTAAGATTAGCCAGAAAACTGATCAAGAAAAGGAAGGAAATCTCAGGTTCTTTGTGGCCTAGTTTGAAAGGAATTAATTAACAATTCAGTAAATGAAGACACCAAACTTTATCCTCCACCCAGTATTCACTTTAGAGCTTTGGGAATGGTTTTAAGATGTCAAACTTTGAGATTAATGAAGATTTGTGAGGTAATTCTTTCTTAAGAAGGTTTAAAGATGTCTACGCCATTGGGGAATCTTTTAAGAATAACATGGTAAGTAAAATAGCTTTTTTACGAGAGAGGGTCCAGATTCCCTTGCAGTGTTTGGGTGCTTGCAGACCTCGCTACCTTTTCTGTTATTCTGGAAATTGGATTTGATTTTTGCCTCAATAGTTTCCAGGTGCCATAAGAACTATGTTTTGACACAATCTTTCTAATAATCTAGCTCTGTTTCACCAAAAATTTGTACTTTTTAATTTTTAAAAAATGCCGCGATGGGGATTCAGATCCATCCTGTACCTATATTCCATTAAAACATTCCATTAAATTGTTTTATCAACTACCATCCTACTGGAGATGAGTTAGAATAAATAAAAATAAAAGCAAGAAGGTGCAAAAACTTCCAACTGAGAACGGTCTCAGAGATGGGAAAAAAAGCTGTTTTGGTATTTTCTTATTTCCTGTTTCCCTGATTAAACTGCAGATGCCACACTGTTTTGTGAGCTTATGCATAAGAAATTTTGAGCTGTCCTTCTCAGCATCATTTTATTTACAACACAAAGTCACATGAGCCATCTGCTGTGTAATGTACTGTTATGGAGCATCAGAGCACATTGTAGCTAAATTATGTGACAATAGTAGGAAAAAGATGGGATTAATTTATTGTAGCCTAGGAAAACAGTCCAGGACCATCAGCTTTGTGGTTCCCATGAGCACTGGTTGGAGTCCTTTCTGTACCTACAATATTCCTGCCTCACCGTTTAGACGTTTCTTTAGATGGCCCTGAGACTGGCCAAACTCTATTTTAAACTGGGAACCAGGAACTTGAGTCATTCAAATGCACTTTATTTGATACTCTTTCAAATCACAGTGGGAATCTTGATATATATTTTTTTAAACCTAAACTTTACAAAAATTTTCATTTTGTTTTGAGAAGATATCAGGTGAGGAAATCTTACTTAGATAGGCACACAAGTTTAACTTACTGTGTCTTTCGCATCAAAGAGTATGGTAATTCAGTAATTCAAAAACCATGACAGAACCTTCCTTTCTTATGCATTGGTCAAGAAGGATATTGCACATTGATTCTTGACGATACGGGACAGGCAAAATTCTAAAATTTATGACAATAAGTAATTTATGAATACATCCCCTACCCCCTTTCATTGCATCATAGGAAATAAAGAGCCTGGAAATATTTTGCCTCCCATTTGTTTAACTGCTTCAGCATATTTTTAAATACTAAGAGTAAAAATAGCCTCTTTGACAAAATGCAGAATTTTCTGCTTGGAAGCAGTCAGATGGTATGAACATTTTTCCTGGTTGTCATTCCACTTAACTGCTGCAGATGATCTGAGAATGTGTTAAATGTGTTCAACTCGTCTGAAAACTTTTGGTACCTCCAAAGTACTTCACCAGCCTTAAGGTGGCAAAAACATTGAAATGAGGTTAATTGGCACCAGTGGTGTAGCAAATAGAGTTAAAATTAGATCTGGGAGCCTTGATCCAAAGCCAGGTTTTCAGAAAGTCTCAATATTAATTTAACCCTCCTGCCACAGAAGTCAATGAAAAAAATTGCTACTAATGTCAGCTGATACGGACTTAGGCCTTCAGCAAAGACTGGGTAATATTTACAATCCTCTTCCTCAAGGACATTACACTGCTCTGCTTTTGACAGCTTGGCCCAAACAAGCAAATCGTTTCTTATCATTGCAAAATAACAACTGGTCCGTGTCCAAGTACTATAGGATGAGTTGACAGACATTGTGGCAAAGCTGGTCTTCTCCTCGTTGCATTTCCCCTCCTCCTCTGACTCACTGTAAATGGACATTCAGAGTGGCTCCTTGAGTGCACAGTAATTCACTGGCTTTTTATGTGGAGTGTAAACACAGTAAACTTCTGTGGGAATTTTAAAAATGTAATTAAACAGCAGAACTGGAAATTAAGACCTAAACCTACTTATTTGCTTGCTTACTGTTCGCAGAAATATGATTTGATGTTTCAATACCATTGATTCATATGGAATCTTGGGGGGAAACATGCAAGCAAAAATTCTAATATAAACATCATATCTATATGTGTAATTATTTCTATAAATTACTCTGCTGAAAAAGACATTACTTTTCAGTAGTTTTATTAGTTTTAATCTGAAGAGAAGGGAAATTTCCACTTTTTTACCTCACGCTGAATCTCAAAATTAGTGCTAGTAAAAACTTGATCACATAATTTTCATTTCAGTGCAGCACAGATTTGAGCTGAATGAGAAGCGGTTGATGGAGGCATCTGTTGAACAGGATCTTTTCAGGGATTCAAGTGCCTCTGGTCATGGCTGATAAGAGTTAAAGAGGGAGTGATCTGATTCATTATCCCAGCCTTTTCAAACCCTAAATGGACACTTCAGCACAATCTCACAACTATTTATAAGAATGTATTTTCTTCAAGTCTGGAATGAGAGAAAATTCTGAAGTGGAGTAACAGAGTGGTCAAGGGCTGTTCACTTCTATTACCTGGAGTGAAATCTCCTCTCCAAGACTGAATGATGGTCATGTTTATTCCCTTTTCCACAGAGGATCATAGCAGGTACCTTCACTGATCCAATAATTGCACAATCCAGACAATCCTGAATTCCCTGGAAGAAAGTATGCTTTCCTTTTTCCAAGCACCTGAGGAAGGCTGCAGCAATCATGCCTGGCTGTGGAGCAGCAGCAAAGTCGTCAGCCTTGCAATGAAGATTCACACAAAGCTATCTGGACCAGCTCATAAAACCGTCAATTAATTTTGATTAGTACCTCACTCTCAAATGGTTCTGTCGAGACCTCAACAGATTCATTTGTGCTGTTGTCTTTGACATAAATAAGCTGAGACTGGCCATGTCCTTGTAGGAACTGGAGAATTTTGGAAAGTGTGTGGTGCTCTGCAAATATTCTGCTGTGGATCTCCTATTCGGAGTCCCATGACTAGTGTGTGGAGGCTGAAAAAGTAGCACCTTAATCTGGATTCTCCCCTTTAATTCTATTTCTATTTCTTGGCATCATTTTCTAGTAGCCACAGTTGTTACCTCCTTCTGGTCGTTGCTAAACTCATTCTTCGTCCTATTTCTCATCCGCTTTTCATAATTTCTGTTTCCCTTGTATGTGCAATTTTCCCTCATCTTTCAGCTGAATATTAATCTTACTGTATGATTTTATAATCTCTTGTAGATTCTTCTCACCAGCAGAGTAAGATTTCTCCACTATGTCAAAAAGCCCAATTTGTATTACATCCCTTATGCAAACACCCTATATCTGAGCTTTGGCATTTCTCTTTCTCATAGCTGAAAATGATGCTGAATATACCAAAGTAGGATGCTTTCTCTCTTTCAAACTGTTTTATCTATTGTTATTCTTTTGCATATGCACTTAGTTGATTTTTCTTTTTTTTCCCTTTCTTTTCTTTGTCCAGGGACTTGCAGCATTAATTTCCTTCAAATTTTGTGTAACAATTTGCTGTTAGCATCAATAAGATGCAGTGTAAGCTGCTGCAAATCCTGCTTCAAATAGGACATACGCTGCCTCTGAGATAAAGAGTTTTCTGTTGACAAAATGAATTCCAATATAAGAGATGAAATTTAATTACATGGAACTCCAAACAGAAACTGTAGTATTTCAGTCTGTGTGATTATTAATAGAATTAATACTACTCAGCAAAATTGACAGACTCAGGCCACTAGTAGAAAGAAATTTAAAAGTTGTTTTTTTTAAAAAAAAACCTTTCTTTTTAAGTTTTGTTGCTCATTTTCTCTTTTCCTCCTTTTCTTCTAGTCCGACACAGAGTTCTGGGATAAAATGCAAGCAGAATGGGAAGAAATGGCTCGCAGAAACTGGATTTCAGAGAACCAGGAAGCACCAGGGCAAGTCACCATCTCAACCATTGAGAAGGTAACACCAAGTTTTTCAGTGCATTCCCCCTGTGCAGCTTTGAGATGAGCTTCAGCTGTTCCAGGGAACCCAAGCAAACGCCTTGGACGTGAAAGCTGATTTTACCCAGAAGAGCTCATCCTCTTTAATTGCCTGTGAGTGGGGGAGATTTAGAAGACTTTACCACAGTGAGAATACATTTAGAGGATTTAGACTTGCACCCTGGCTGAATTCAGCTGAAAGGATCACAAAGCAAACTGCTGAATTATGGGCACTTTTGAACACAGCATTTGAGGAAGAGCACCAAATAAAAATACCTGGGCTGGCACATTCAAACACTGTTGAGGATAGAAATTAGGGAGATTCTCTGTCTCTTCTTCATTCCTTCCACTCCATATTTTAATATGATTTCTATTATGTAGCTGATATTAGCACACATCCTTTACACTGCAGTGACAAGAGAAAAAGGTAAAACTTAAAACAATACTAAAATAAACTCAGGTGCTTCCAACACTGTTCTGTGTCTGGAAGGTTAATTGAAGATTTCAGGATTTTAACCATGAGGTTGAGCAGGGACTCAACTGCTTGGTGTGTGTTCTTGACCATCAGATTGGATGTCCTGGGCTCAGAGGTTCAGTTCTGCTGTTACTGCAGGCACTGTGAGTTTTGGACATTATCTCTGATGGAGAGCCCAGCATAAGTACCAGTGAGTATCACTTCAGGGCTAAAGTAAAAATGAAGAGAGCAGAAACATGAAAGTCCAGTGATGTGACTTCTTACACTTTTTGTCATTGAAATTCCACGGGGGACCTCATGCCATTTCCACAGAACAAAGGTTATTTACACCCCGTTGGAAAACAGTGAGTCATGGCAGTTTTTAGGCTTGTCGTTCCCTGCAACTTGTCATTCATCACGGGTCCATTATCTGTCTCCTCCAGGGTTATTATTTCCATACTGAGAATCCCTTCAAAGACTGGCCTGGTGCTTTTGAGGAAGGACTGAAAAAAATGAAAGAAGGTGACCTGCCCGTTACAATCTTGTACCTGGAGGCTGCAATTCTACAAGAGCCCAACGATGCAGAGGTATTCACTGTGCCTTATCCTGACAAAGGAAAAGGGAACTCCCTTTAGCTCGGAATGATGGAATGGTTTCTGGGCTCAAACCTTTGCTGGTCCTGACTGGCTGAAACATTGAACTCTTAAGGGTTATGAATTAGTGTACGCCTTAAAATAGATGACAGTGAGTTCTTCATAGGATGAGAATCTGGGTTTTAAATATTGCTGTTTGAAATATTTCAAACCTTCATATCCTGATGCTTTCAAACTGTCTTGTAAACACTGCTTATGAAAAGACGGACGTTTTTGATTTAATAAGACTGTTGAAAAATTTTTTAAAGTTTTATCAATTTCTTCGATGTTGCTGTTTTCAATGAGTTTCTATTTAAAGTCTGGTTTTTGTGAAATATTAAAAATATTTATACGGTAAGTATCTAGGGCTCTTTGAATGTGCTGCTACATTAAATTAAACAGCATATTTCAAAAAGCAGAGAATCTCCAAGACCCCTAGAATCCCTTAATATGTATAAAATACAACTTAATAGTTCTTCTTTTCTATTTTCCATAAAATTATAGCAAAATTTAGAATGTACAGTAACTCAGATTTAAGAAATTAGCATTCATTGACTGTATATATTTATTAGGTCCAAAGATATTCAGAACTGCATTGATTGGGACTGTTGGTGTGCACACTGTAGAAAAATCTGTGGTTAGTGCTGGACAGATCAGCTGGTTTTACTCACCCCTGTGTTTAACAGTGATATTAGTTGTAACTCTATTTGCAGCTGGATATATTTAACTCACTAAATGATGATTATTTTTGCAGGCCTGGCAGTTCCTGGGTATAACACAAGCAGAAAATGAAAATGAGCAGGCAGCCATCGTGGCCCTCCAAAGGTAGATGGAAATCAGTCCAAAATGTGGGGTCTGATGAGTAATGGAGTACCTGGGGATATTTAATGTCATTCTTATCGTGGAATGTGAAACATCTATTTAGCTGAGTAGAGCATTGACATAGATATGGAAACTTTTCCAGTGACTTCAGAGGGATGAATAGTGATTCATATTTCTGTTTTATTAAAGAAGTGCAATATTTAATGTAGTAATTTAAGTGCATCCACAAAATAAATGTTACATGGCCTAATGAGTTAGGCATAATGCAAATTAAGTGCCTTTTTCATATTCTAGCCACTTGGCATATTTTCTGTAGTCTGTCCTTTAATGAAGAGGTTTTCTTCATTGGAGTGAGCTCCCTTCAGCTGCTGAATGCTAAACTGCCGACATTTTTAGGTTGATAGAGATGTGAAGATCACAGAATGCTTGTGTGTAAAATGTGACCTCCAAAATTCCAGCATTATTGTTATTATCTTTCTGTAATGGGTTTTTATGTTTCTATTTGAAGCAATATCCAGTTGTATCAGCACTGTTAACCATGAAGTTATTTCACCTAGGGATACTCAAACTTAGTTATACGTCACTTATTAGCTTACCTGGATAGAAATCCAAGGGGTTGCCAGTTTTCAAACAAGCAACAGTGATGATTGTAATTTTCCTCACATAGATTGTTTTGGAAGAATTCAAGCATTGTGCTTGGCTACAGAAATATCTCAATATATTTTTTATTTTCTGCCTAGGTGCTTGGAACTGCAGCCAAACAACCTAAAAGCTCTGATGGCCCTGGCTGTGAGTTACACCAACACTGGCCATCAACAAGAAGCCTATCAAGCTCTGAGAAACTGGATAAAGCAAAATCCAAAATACAAGTATATAGTGAGAAGCAAAAAAGGGTCCCCAGCGCTTACCAGGAGGATGTCTAAGACAGCAGATGAAAGGTAAGTGCAGTGGAAATCTTCATGGTGGAAATTTTAATGATTTCACTAGAACTGATGGTACCTGCTGTGCCCCCTGGCTCTGTAAAAGTCCAGCCTGTTCCCTACAATGGAAGAATATGTCTCTAGTGGCAGGAGTGGGAAGCCAACAGAGAACATTTGGTTTAATGACTGAAGACTTTATCTTTATGCCGTCCCTGGAAAAAAAACCCTGAAAACGAAAAAGCAAAAAAAAAAACCAGCCAAAAAAAGGATGCTTCCCCTCAAATCCCATCACTTTCCTCTGTCCCTATCTCCTGCCTCTGTATTCCCACATCCCACAGCCTCATCCTTCAGCTGCTTCTACATCCATGCCAGGCCTTTATCCAGCTCTACATATGTTTGTTCTTCCCACTGTTCACTGTTTTTCCCATGTCCCAATCCAGCCACTAGAATCCAAGAACGAGCCATTTTACAGTGTAATACCGCCTCAGCTCTCTGACAATATTGAGAGGTGGCATCTGCTTGTTTAAAAGCTGTTCTGGTTCTAACCAGGAGACAACACAGCCATTTGATTTGTCTTCAGCCATTTTAAATAACGAAAAATTCATGAGTTGGCAGCACTTCGTCATGATTTCGTGAGGTCGGTGAACAAGTACCTCTGGACTGTGAGATGCACAATAAAGTCATTAAAGGCATGAACATGATTTACAGAACTAAACCACTCGGGCTATCTCACTGCTTGTCATTTTGAAGACAGGCCTTATGTTTTACCCTTATCACTTACAAGTCCTGCGTTGACAAGAGCATTTCGTATGAGCAAAAATAAAATATGCAAGTTCTGCTTAATTACTAAGTGTGTTATTCTACTTTGGTTTCATCCCGCTGACATCTGGTGCTGTCAGTGCAAAGGTTTGAAGAAGTTACAGTGGGCACCCAAGTCTTGTATTTTGGTGTCTTTCTTCAAGGGTCTTGGCTGGTCACTTATCTGTTCCTCTTAAGAATATTAGTACTTTTGCCAGTAAAGAACTCTTTTATGTCAGAGAAACTCATCTAATTTAAATAGTTTAATAGATCTGGATATCATCTCACTTGGATTCCCAGCTGTACTTTGACTTCATTTCATAGATGAACTATTTTATTTTAGATGTGAGTTTTACAACAGCACCCTGAAGTAAACCTTTGCCATGACAAAGAAGTTATTTGCAAATGTTAGGAGTGTAACACTTCGGATAAATCCACTATAAGGATTTTAATTTCCAGCTATCCAGTCAAAACTGAAATATTTGTAAATAACTGTGGATACTTGTAAATAATTATTTTTCACTCTTGTCTAGCTCATTGCTTGAAGAAGTGAAGGATCTGTACCTGGAGGCTGCTCACCAGAATGGCGATATGATAGACCCTGACCTGCAGACAGGACTTGGGGTTCTTTTTCACCTGAATGGGGAATTTAACAGAGCAATAGATGCATTTAGTGCTGCTTTAACTGTTCGACCAGAGGTACATTTTCTACTTTTGCATTTTAAAAAATTTAGCTTTACAGGCCATTTCCTTTCTCCTGTCTGGATCAAGCTATTATTAATGAGATGTCACTTCTCCCATTAAAATTTTAAAACCTGAAACAGAAATGTTAATTACAAGACAGCCCTGTTTAGAAGCAGATTCATACACATCCAATTTCTACCTGTGTGCTGATTAATGGCGTTAGATATATAAAGTTGCCTGTAATCACGAGTCAGAACCTCACATTCCTTGTCAATGAAGATATAATACTATTATTTTCTGCAATCCTCCTTCCTTTGCAAGAGAAAATGTGCTATTATGTCTGGTTTTGACACCTCCAGTAGAAAACTCATTTTCTCACCAGGACTACACGTTATGGAACCGCCTTGGAGCAACCTTGGCAAACGGGGATCGCAGCGAAGAAGCTGTGGAGGCCTACACACGAGCTTTGGAAATACAGCCTGGCTTCATCAGGTCCAGATACAACCTGGGGATAAGCTGCATCAACCTAGGAGCATACAGGTGAGTATGAAAAATGTGTCAGCAGAAAGTCACGGGTCACAACTACCAAGTGAAGATTCAATTTCAAACTGAAGATATCTAAGAAAAGAAAAATCAGAATATAGGTACATAATCTCATCTATTATAAATTTTTGTCATAATTTTTTGACAAAGGACTAAAGAGCATTTTTTTAGCTGTAAGTGCAAATACTCTCATAATCAGTGGGATTGTTCTTGCACTTCAACTTAGTCCTGCACTTTAGAGCTTTTGCAAAAGAAAAGGTAAGAGCCTGTCTTTAAAAGGGAAGCTTCAGTTAAACTGCTCCTAGTGGTTCACGCCATCAAAAACACCCTTCAGGAGTGTTTCGAATTACCACAAGCCAGGCCCTCTTGCTTAATGCAAATCAAACAAGAACAACACAAAGAGACTGATGCACTGCATTGCAAAATAATGTATTTGCGTTCGGCACGGAGCTTTAGAAACTTTTCCTGTAGTTTTTAAGCAAATTATACTGTTTGTTTCTTGTTTTTTTTCTTCTTCCCTACAGAGAGGCTGTCAGCAATTTCCTCACTGCTCTCAGTTTGCAAAGAAAAAGCAGGAATCAACAGCAGGTTCCCCACCCTGCCTTATCAGGCAATATCTGGGCAGCACTTCGGATTGCTCTGTCTATGATGGACCAGCCAGAACTATTTCAAGCTGCCAACGTGGGTGATCTAGACATTCTCTTAAGAGCTTTTAATCTAGAGCCGTAGCAAAAAGGATTCAAAAATTGATTAAATTGTATTAGGAAACAGAGAACTTTTTTATTACTCATCCCCAAATGACCACATTTTCCAAAAGATCATGACTGTAGATCAGTAGGGGAATTCTTTCAGACATTATTCATAAAGGAAAAGTTCAAAAGCACAAAAATAGTAAATAAATTCAAACTCAAAGGATCAAAATGAGCTGTGGCTAATCTGACAAGGCCCTGAACTAGGTGAAATAGCAATTTCTGAAGAATCTTCATCCCATGCAAGCTATATCTCTCTATATACACACAGCTGTAAAAAGAAAAGTATCTTAAGAAGAAACCTAGATAATGGTTATTGCACATTACAATGGCAAGCAGTGCATCCAAGGAACCTGCTTAGTAGCTCATTGCACTATGCTGACACCACTTTGCCCCACAGTGGGGATTCCCTATCCTTTAGTTTCTCTGATGAAAAATCTTCTCAAGGTCCATTTTTACCACAGCTCTGAAAATAGATGCATGTAAAAAGGATGTGTTTTGTTTTGAATATATTTAATAGCTGGCAATCGATTTTTTGCTTCCAAAGGTACCTTGATTAATTTGGGCCCAGCCATGGGCAATGTCAAGAGGAGCATTGTCCATGGAGGGCTGTGGGATGAGGCCAGGTACATTTGGGGAAGCCAAGTGTTGCCAGCAGAAGGGGCAATTTGCACTGGAATTGTGACTGTTCAAACCAGCTGTCCTTGATCTCGGACAGTCTAAAGGAGCTCTTGGCAGGGTCTGCACCTTTCTGTGTACTTATGCACTTTAATCTTTCCTTTTGTAAAATAGTGCTATGCCTTTATTTAAGTTATCAACAACGGAATGTATGGGATGGCCTTGTTGGCAGGGAGGACCAAATATCATTTCCTGAATTGTAACGAGAGGGTTTTCAATATTCTTATGTTTAAAAATGCAAATACAGTATAAATTGCATTAACTAGTGGAAAGATTATTATATGCATCCATCAGGTACTACACACGTACATGCATGTGCATGCACATACATGTTGTATGCAAATGATGTCATTTCAGAACATAGTAAGCTACAGATCTTCATTGCAAATGAAGAAAAATCTTCATAGGGGTTACTGCCTGCAGACCATGCTAAAGGGAAAACTTTTCCTAAAGAAGTTGGTCTATTTAGTGCTTGTAGGATTGAGAGCAAGGCTTGATCCTGCTGTTCTGGCAAATGGCAGCAAAAGTCTCCATGACCTCCATGATACCAGAGTAAATCCTTAGATAACACCAGTATGTGTAGCTACTTACAAATGTGTGTATAAACACACCATCTTAATTTTCCCTGGCTGGATGAATGGGGAGCAGGGTTGGGGCAATACTAATCCATGATGAATGGATTGATTCAGCTACAATCAAACACATTTAGCTCAGGGTGAATGTGTCAATCAAAGAACGAAGAGAAATTTTTAGGAGGTGATTTTCAGTTGCTGATATTTTAAATATTTTTCTTGAATAGTGGAAGATAAAAAGTGTAATTAAATGCGTTGATCTGTGGTCAGGAATTCAATGTGCAGAGTAGCTACTGGCATGTGTTAAAGTGGGACAAATAGCACATTTCCTAAAAACAACATTAAAAGAAAAATCCAGCTCAGAGGGATAAAAAAAGAAATCCAACTGCACAGATCACAGAGAAAGATGCTCTGTGGGAGTTGGACAGTTTCACCAGTACAAACCTAAAGTTTCTTGCAGCTGTCTGTTATTTTGAGCCACCACTTAAAGGAAAATTCCATGTAAGAGAGTGTAATCACTGCATCTAATCACCATCTATAGGTTGTTAAATAAAAATAATTGATTGTCATTAGAAGAATAAAAGGCTTACCCCTCACTCTCTCCCACAGAATAGAGATGCTGAAACAGCTACGGATTTTTTTTAAAGAGTGTTTTATTAATTCATTGTTTACCCATATATTTCTGTTTATCTATCAAGCATTTCATAACTGATTCCTGCAGCTTTCTCTAAGGATGGGACTGCCTGGGAATGTCACTTTAGCTAAGTGGGCTGCTGTATGCATATCTGCTGACAACAGTTTGCTCTTTTGCTTTGACAGCGATGTGTGATGACAGCTCTTTATTGATAAGGCAGAGCAGAAGGTGCAGTGCAATTGAATCTGGGAAGCGATAAGAGCGAAGGGAGGCAGCTTTGAGAAGAGGCTGTAAAGCAAAGGCATATGTGCTTAGATTTTGTTTGATGCCCTGCCATCACACAAGTTCTTCTAGAATATCCCTTGTGGTGTGGTGTGGGATAATCAGTGCTTGCCCAGAGGAATTAGCTGTTCAGGGACTTTGTTTTTATATCTTCCAAATTTTAGGAAAAAAAAAGTACTTGGCTTCTCAGAGTCAGAATGACAAGGGGTATTTGATACTCATGGCAGTTCACTAAACATCATCTCCAGCCTGTGGATGAGTAACACAGAAATTGTTGGGAAAACCTCATGCAACTCTAAGCCTCTCCATAAAAAACATACTAAGTAGGCAGCTTTTGATTTGCCCTGGGATGCACTGCTCAAAGCAGCATTTATCTGCTGATATACGTCCACACCCATGAGATTGGCACGAGTTGTGTGTGTAACCTTGAAACAAGTCACCAGGGCTGGACTCTGCCTTGCCAGGGGAGGCTCAGCCTGCAGCCCATCTCAGCTCTGCTATACAGGACATGGGCTACAAAGGCTGTCCAAAGAGGTGCACACCCTTGGAGATGGTCCCAGCTGCTCTCTCCTGCTGTAGACAGCCTATGGGCCAGCCAACCACATGCCCTGACCAAGGCACTGGGAAAGGCTAAAGCAGGGCAGACTGATAGAGGCAGTGGCACATCTCACACAGTTCTGGCCTGTCAGTGTGGGAGAGAGGCTGGACACTGAGCTCGCCTCACTCTAACAGGTCACGCCCAGCAGCTCTTGGGACTTCTGGGCGCTTCCTTAGGATCCTGGGCTTTATCCTCCTTCAGCCCCCTCTGCCAAGCACTGTCAGTACAGCAGACAGGATTAGATACAGCTTTGAGCTGACCTCTTGGCATTCCTTAAACATTCAGGGCAAGTTTGTATATTTGCCTGAAACAGCAAGAGGAAACATGCGAGGAGGCTGCAGCATATTAACAACCTGAATAGAAAATCCATCTATTTGTGCTTCTAACCAAGTGTGAGGTGGGATAAATAACAGTACGGTGCGGGTGCTGAACAGTAGCAGATTGAGCCTGAGAGTGAGAGACAGCAAATCTGGGTCCTGTTCTCAGCGCTCCCTTGAGAGCTCGACCAAGTCAAAGCCTCCTGCCATCCCTGACTTGCCCAGGTGTGCAAGGAAGGGATATGGGAAATAGCATTCCTTGCAGTGCCTGGGAGCAGGGAAGTGTCACTGTCTCACGCTGCAGGGGCGAGGTCACCGCTCAGCTGGCTAGGAAGGTAACACAAACACAAGGCTGCTCAGGTCTAGGGAAGCAGTTTCACATACAGGCTCCCAATTTCAGCAGAGGAGAGACTCAGACATTTCAGGATGCTGTACAGCATCCATGAGGTGAGGCCCAATTAGAGTGCTGCAATGGTGTATCACCATGTCCCACCCCTGTTTCCCTTTCTTGTTACTCCTCTCTTTTTCCAGAGGTGATTTATCACTGCCAGGTAACTGATTCCAAGTTTTTGAATATTTTTTTTTCTATTTTATATTTCATGAAATTAAAAAAATGTTTTCCTAACTCCATCATGGGATTGTCCTTGTCCTCTGCAAAGCTTTAGGAATATTTATGACCTAGAAGCCTGATCCATCAAGCTGCTGAACTCTGTAAGCCTGGAGTCTCCACAAGAGTGCTCAGCATGATCAGCTCCCATGCAGGTACTACCAGGAGAGGGCTGGCTTTGGTACCACTGCACGTGCAGAATTGGCACTGGAATCACACGGATTGTTTAGGGAGCCAGGTTTTGCCATGAAGGCAAAAGGCTCATTTCTGGCTGACCTCTTTAAATGGGAATGACCACAGCAGCCTTGTGGCCACAGACTGGCTTACGTCAGCTTGAAGAACCGATTTGACCTTCAGGCGCAAACATAAACATATCTGTATCTAGTGGTGTTTTATGATCTGATAAATCACAGCACTTGTAAAAATATCGAGGGGGAGGTTCAGATGACACAAAAACTCGTATGACAATATTGCATGCAACTACATTAACCAGTGACCACTGTGCAATATTAACCCCAAGCATGCAGCAGTGCTACCCTGAGCATGTGTTTACAGAATGCATGCAGAAGGCCCACACATAGGGTATTCTTAAACTATTGATTCCTGTCATCTGTGGAATATTTTAAAAGTCCTTTGCATCTGCCAAACTCAAATCTGAGTTTCATATTATCTGGAACAGGCTAGACCAAACGCAGAGCCCTTTTAAAATCCCATCCTTAGAATTCACTTTGTGTTGTGGGTTTCATGTTTGCTTCAAGTGTTTAATTATTAACAGACATCTGTAGTAACAGCTTTTGCAGACATGTTTTAGTGCCCTCTCAAGAATTAAAAAGCTAAATCTGCACAGCTTTCACAGTGAAGCTGGGTTGTTTGGATTTTCACATTTTCATTGCTAGTCTCACAGAAGAGCCAGGTATCCCAGGAACATCCACAAAGCACAGGCCTCCATGGCAGAAATAACAACTGCTGCCATTACTGGCAGAGACAAAGCCTGGGGCCTAAATCATTGTCTGTTGGAGTCAGTGACAAATGGAGCAAAGCATAAATTGGTTGTAGATCTCTTTTGCCCAAACATGCATCTGCAAAATGAAACATTAGTTATTTCGCATGAATTACCTGCACAGTTGAAAAAATGTGATTTCTGGTCACCAGTGTTGTCAGCTTAGCAGTCTGTACAGTGAATTTATGTAATAAATGTTAATAATATAACAAATATTCACAGACAAAAATGACCAAAATGCACTGCACGTTGTGAAAAAAAAATGGTGGATATGCAATACAGTATTATCTACTATTCAAACCTTACCTAGGCTAGAAATCAGATTCCTTCATTATGGTTCTACTGGTTTTTGGACTGGGGTGAAATAACTCAGAGAACAGGAGTGCCATGCATGAAGAGATCACTGACACTTTGAACAAATGTAGGCAAAATGAAAAGCAGGCATGTCATAGAATCCATGGGAAATTTCAGAGCCTCAGCCCACTGAGTAACAGGCATTAGGCGAGAGAAAGAGACAGAAGGAATCTAAATTTTCCTAAAATATGCTGTAACTTTACAAATGCTTGCAATATGTGACAGCCCATTGAGCAAGCTTGCATGGTCAAGACTTGATGTGCTTTGATCTCTTTTCCCCTTCTACATTTACAGAATGCCATTGACATTGGCTAAACCTTTAATTTAAAAAGCCTTTTTAATATCGGTAAGCTATTGTAAATTCAGAAAAATAAAAAAAAAAATTTATAAATCTATTTTATATATCAGAGTATAACATATCTAGAGTAAAATAAAACTATATAGTTTTGAGAGGCATTCTGTGTGGCTTCTTCTATATGCTGTAAACTGTTTGAAAACCTTTGCAATCTTGCATCAGTTCTTTTGGCTTTATTTTTAAGCCAACATACAGGGAAGAAGTGGTTATAGGGTTGGCAGATACTTTCACCTGGGCCATCTGAAGAGCCCTGCTGCTGCACAGCCTTCCAGTGCTCCCTGAACTCCTGGTGTCCGTGGGGAAGTGCAGGGGCAGGGCTTGGCAGCGCTGCCGAGGTGGGAGCTCAGCCCGACACCTGAATGTTTACATTCCCTTACAAAGGCTCATATTGACCCAGACCAAGAATCTGAATGTAAGAACATACGGAGAACAAGATCAGTTTCTTACTACAGGTAACTCTGCCTCTGTATGCTTAGTGCATTATCAGCTGTGTATAATATTAAACACAGACCTATAGTTTACTGATGCTTTAATTTGGTGTTTCCTTGCACTGCTGGTTAAAATAATCTATTTCCTCAAAAAAGAATGATGTGCATACTGGATGTGTTAAATTTATTAAGGTCATAGATGACTATTTGCAGAGCACCACACTTAATGTAGTATTTTTGTACTGTTAATGGAAGCATGCCTTCCTTGGGTTCTTTTCCACATATTAAATTGTATTTATTTACCTGTATTTATAACTGTGCAATTTTTAAATATGTTTTAAAAATAAACTTTGTCTGTGGCTTCAAATATTTCAAAATATTCTCTTTTCAACTTGAAAATGGTCTCGACTTCAATTCCTTGGACTGAAAGGAGGGATCTAAGTCTCCAACTGAAAGGATTTTTTCCATGAGGTCTTCTATCCTATTGTTTACAAAGTGAACATGCTTGACTGATTAAAAATTAAGTCCAGAAGATGCTTTTGTTCTCATTTTTCCTAAATTCATTGTTACTCTGAGGCAGAGTTATTTTTAGAACTGATTTTTATTTCGCCATGTTGATCAATTACACTTACAACAGGGATTTCTACCAGCTGAGGCCTGGCCCAAAGGGTTCTGCACATCCAGCCCATATGAGGAAAATGGGAAACAAGTAGATAAGCATTTTTCCTGAAGGCCATGCAACAATTAAAACAGAAGTAGTAATATCACAAACCAACCTTTATGAAAACCAAAGCTAACAGTGTCTGAAATCACTACTCAAGCAATTTCCAATAAATCACAGTAGGAGCTGGCTCTCATCATTTTTCAGTTTTGTCTTTCATGGGATGAGGTGAAAGTGCTGATAAGGATGATGCCATTCCTACTCTGTGTTTTCTGTGACACATCAACATAAGCACAGACATGAGGGACAAAAATCCCCGTGTGCTGCTGTGAACAGAAAAGCTGACAACCAGCAAGGGGCTGTGGCAGTGACAGCACAGGGCTGTGGAAAAAGCAGGACTCTCCCCATGGAGATGTGGGCTGCTCCAGAAAAACAAGCAGAAGACACAGCCATGGTTTGCCTGCAGAAGGAAAGCTCTGTCAGAAAAGCCAACTGTCTATGGCTTTAACCAGACTTTTACTTAGGAACAAAAGGGAACAGACACTAAAACCACACTAACCCTTAGATTAGGATGAACTTAATGGTGGGCTCTTGACACTGGTGTGTTTTGCTGGGAGATGTTAAGGTTAGTTTAGTTCTTTCTGCTCAGGTGCACTGACAAAGCTGCAGCAGGAAAATCCTTTAGTTGTGTGCTCCACAGGGAACCCAGAGCAGGAACACAGCACTGTTGTCTAAAGCCAAAGAGTGGGAGAAAAGCATCAGTACCAAATCCGCATTTAACTGCTCCAAAAAATCACTGGTAAAGACATCTGAAAACACAATCAGCCCCTCCAAACCAGCTGTCAGTCAGGCAGTAACTGTTTGCAATAATTTTATGGCATTTGTCTTCCACCACGGCTGTCAGTGCGTCCCTTGCTCATGTTGAGCTTGCAGCACACCTGAGGGACACAATGGTGTCACTTCCCACTTCAGTGAGGGGGAACAGAGGGTGGTGACTTGTTAGTTATGCAGTACTGCCTCCCACAAACAGTCTGCAAAAGCTAGCAGGCACAAATGCTGTACAGGAAATTCCTGGAAATTCTGAACAGAGCCCTTCAGCTTGTACAGGGAGCCACTCTCCCACCTCTTCCAGTTGCCACAAGTGGTGTGAGTTGAGTTGCCATGGTCACAAAGGACATCTGTGATAGAAGAGAAACCAAAACAGATCATTAAATTTAGACTTCAGAAGCTGAACCATCTCTACATTTCTTACCATTCAACATGTCACACGTCCTCTATTTCCATGTCAAGAAGTGCCATGGAGCCCAGCAGGTTTATTTCTTACCTCTCCTCCAGTTGCTGGTCCCATGATCCTATAAAGAGTTGTCATCCCTCAGTCTTCTCTTTCAGCCTATTCTTGCATCTACCAGAGTGCCAGGAGCACATTGCTATGCACAGTCCTTACACGTGAGGAAAACAGAATTCTCCTTTACTGAGCAGCAGATGAAATTTCTAAGTGAGTATGAGGAATTACAGACCATGATAAAGCAGAAATTTGGGGTGAAGTGACAGCACTATTCCACAAGAACATTGCCAACTCTGGTGATCAAAGAACATCAACAGGCTTAAAAGTTAAAAACAAACCAATCAATCTCTTAAAACCTATTTTTTGCCATGTTGTATATCCACTCAGAGCTTGGAGATTTTGCTTTTTTTTCAATAAGCAGAAATGCCAGGAGTCACAAGAAATCAGCTCTCACAAACCTCTTTGTTCCCTGTGCAGGGGATTTTTTAAAGTAAAACACCAAATGTAACCACAAAGAGTAAGAAGAGAGGCAGCATCAAAACACATTTCGTCTATTCCTCTTCAGACAGGAATAAAGAAGCAAGAATCCACACAGTCACCAGATGTGAGAATATTTCTTTTTAATTTAAAACAGATGCAACAATGTCATTCACAGCCTTTCGCATCTCAGACAAATACTCTCCAGAAAGTTAACAGTGCTTCAAGCAAACAACTCTGAATGGTGCAAAGTAAACCAGGACAGACACTTCCAGGATACAACAATAAAACCACTGAAGAGTGAGTAGAAATCAGACACCAATCTCAGCCACTAAGGTAGGAAGGGCAACAGGGAAAACAATAAAATGTCCAGTTACATATTTTGCATAGACTTCCAATGCATGAAAACAGCAAAAAGGATAAAAATGGCTGCTGCCAGGATGGAGAACAAAAGGAATCAACTGGAGAGGTCTCTAAAGCAATCTAATGAGTTCTGGATGCATCCACATTCCAAATGTGTGCGGTGACCTGGTGGAGGCTGCCTGAATCCAAGAACTGGGCTGAGGTTGATTTCACTTACACCAAGGTCAGTCAGAGGTAATGCCACTGAACCCAGCAGAGTTACATGTGACTGGAGTTCAGAAACATCTACACTTGTTTTAAAACCACAGCTCTGAATAAATTAATTCTAATCCTAATTGTATTTTAGCTACGAAGATTAAATAGGAGTTTGTGTCTACATGTGTTTTGGAGGCTGGAGACTGTGACCCAGAATGAGGCATCTGCTGGATCTAGCACGCTGCTAGGAATGAGAGGAGAAGAGGAAATCAAGGAAAGTTGTTGAGTTTTTCTTCCTTCCAATCTCCTAACCTAAATATATCACACAAAGAAGTAAAAATCAGTCTGAGAAATAAGAACATTATTTACTGCCAAGTCCTGGCTTGCCATAATTCTCAGGTTCGATTGTCTCAAACAGCTCACAGTGATTTTTTTTCCTGCAATCTTTTTTTGTCAAGGAGCTCCCAGCTCATGGAACCCCCAGCAGCTACTCCAGCACCCAGACACAGGGAGAGTGCCCAGGCTCTGCTCTGAGACCTGGCCTGGCACAATTCAGCACTTTCAGACTGCAGCAGGCAAAGCCTGGTTGATCAGTCATCCCTGCAGTACAGTCTGCATGAGTGGGGCTTCTGCATGCTGAAGCTCAAAAAAAAAAACCAAAACCCACCAAAACTCCTCTCCCCCACATCAGGTTGAGGAGTCAGGGGTTTACATTGTGCTCCTCCAGGTTCATGATGTTCTTCACACAAAACCCATCACAAAAGGCAGATGACTTATCCGGCCACTT
This sequence comes from Dasyornis broadbenti, assembly GCA_013397935.1. Classification (NCBI taxonomy): domain Eukaryota; kingdom Metazoa; phylum Chordata; class Aves; order Passeriformes; family Dasyornithidae; genus Dasyornis; species Dasyornis broadbenti. The sequence continues at coordinate 2,459,266 of VZRN01002326.1, forward strand.
GAAAAAAGGAGGGAGGCCACTGTTTTGGGAGAGAATAAAGTAATTCCTCAAGCAGCTGACTGAAGAACTTCTAACATATTTTCAACTGCTAAATTTTAGAAAACGTGTAATCCTTTCCTTTAAACTGCTCCCTGCACTCCTGACCAACTTTGGTTTGGGCAGGCAAAATACAAAAGTGATGAACTGAAAAGAACTCCAGGATCTGAGCTGCTACAATTCACTCACCACAGCCAGCCAAGGGCCCTCCCCTTTCCACCACCATTTCCAGTTTATCACTTGCCACCTTCCAAGTGTGCCTCCTGAGACCAGGCAGTTCCACAGCCATCACAGGCCTGGGATGCACCAAATAGTCTGCAAGATTCCAGCTCCCTCCTTGATCCTGCGAGACCAGCCATGCTTCCAGCTGAATACTGAACATGGGAGTTACTCTGTTGGCTTTTATTTACCCAACATTTCTAAATAAAAAGGCAGCAGCTGCCAGATCTTGGTAGTTTATAAATAGCCCTTTAAGTTCATGAGGCAGGAGGGAAGCTGTTGTGTTGAACTTCCTTGGCATATAATTGGGAATTTAAAATAAAGAAATTAGAATTAAGAGAAGGGGGGGGGGGGGAAAGGCATTTTCTCCTTTTTCTACTGCCAGAATGAGAAAACACATTGATACAGAGAAGTTTTGCTCTTTCACTTTAAATAGATGTATCACTGCATAATTTGCTGATCCCTTTTTCAAACCTGCCAGTTTCTGGTGAAGTCCTCAAATATCCAAAACCTGGAAGAAGGGAAGAAATTACTGGCAGCTTTTATTTAATCCAGAACTGGTGGCTCAATAATGACAAGGCAGCTGAATCTCACAGGGGCCACTTATTAATGTTCGAGGACACTGCACTGATGTGTCTATAAGAGCACTAAGTGCAGGGAGCTTTCCCAGCAATTAGACACCTTTACACTCTACAGAATTAATGCATTGGAATTTCTCTCATGATCTTTTAAGATCAAAACCTGATTAAAATATCAACAGAGGTTTTTGGCTCTGCATGAGGCTTTATGATCAGAGGGAGAACTACTTTCCCCCAAACACTGCAAAAACTAAAATGCCCTTCCCATAACCAGATGTTTAATTTGGGTTCCCTTCTGTGGTGTGTAGCTGCCTGAATTCTGCTATTAAACTTGCAGGCACTGACTGCAGAGAAAATGTAATGACACCTCTCTGGCTCTCTTGCACTCTGCAAAAAAGGATTTTTTTTTTTTTTTTTGGACAGCTGCAATCTATTTTGAGGGCTTGGTAACATTGTACAAGGCAACTCCAGCCACAGCTTCTAAGCAGTGGCCAACACTGTGAACCTTTGGGTTTGTTATTTTTTTTGGAATCATTAAAGGTTTTGCACTCACCATTGTAATTTTTCTAGAATGGGTGTTTTTAAATATAATATTAAAACCTACATATATATTCTTGCCTGTGGAAAACACTTAAATAACACACACACACCAAAAAAAAAAAAAAAAGAAAAAAAGAAAAAAAAAGACAGGAAAGGCCAGCCCCTGCCTACCCACCCCATCATCCCTGCCAGAGATATCAAACCCCTTTTAGAAGGTGTCTATTGAAGAGATCAGATTATTTGTGCATTTGGAAGTTTAAAGAAAGCTGAAATATCAATTCAAGGTGGGCTTTTTGTCATTTGGGTCTTTTTCCTTGCTGGTTTTTTTTGGTTTTGGTTTGGTTTTTCAAGGGAGGGAGAGAGGGGCTGATCAACAAATCAGCGAATTTACTAAGCAATATCCTCCACTCAGATATGAAACTCAATATTTAAGCAATCTTTAGCAGCAAGCAGGATTGCACAGTGAGTACTTTGTCAGGGAGCTGATTTCAGATGGAATATGAGTGGTCTAGATGCATATTCCCCTGACATAAATACAACAGGATGTGAAACCCTTCTTTACCTCCTCCATAAGAAAACAAATTTAAATAATAGCCTTGCCTTTCCTGAGGGTGTGCATTAATTTCATAGTCAGAGTCTGCTGCTTTCAGCCATCTGTAATCCTGAATCTATTGGAAGAACTTGCAAAATGAACATTCAAGAGAAGATGAAGAAACCCATGTCTGCAAAAATAAAATTTCTCTTTGGCAAAAAATGTACAGGGCACTGACAGGAGATTGCTCCTGTCTCCATTAGTCTCTTAGGCTTCTGCATGGGAAAAGTCAAATCAAGATAAGGTACTACTGAATCGCAACAGATATTGCAACTAACTTTTCTCACTGCACTGAAAATAATCTCTGAAATAAGACATTCTGCTCTGAAGAACAGCCACAAACCCCCTCCCTTCAAATGATTTCTCTAAGTGGTCTGGATTCTGGATGAAAACACTGGCTCCCAGTTACCAAAGACACAAATATTTGTCTGTGGTCTTCAAAGGATGCACGGACAGAACAGGCAGGAGCTGGGCTGAACTGGGCTATTTCTGCTCAACACTGAAGCTTCCATATTCTCCACACACTAGCTGCAAACTCCACCAGAAATCCACATGGCCTGTAGGGTGTATAAATTTAAAACAATGTCCTATACAGCACCTAATAAAAATCTTCCGTCTAACATTTAAGGCGGCATCAAATGATTGTTTTTAAATACACTATAAACATCCCACGTTTTCCTTTGCTTTTTGGCAGTCCAAGGGTTAGGGCTCTTTTGTTGGTTTTAGATTTTTATTGTACGCTTTTTTTTGGCAGGTTAAAAAGGCTTATGGCTTCTTAAGGCCAGGTGATAGATTTGAGGCCTAACTTGGTATTCTGTGGTAAAAATAAATGTAGCCCAGGTCTTTGGGAGGTCGTTCTGAGGCACAGACTCTAAGGTCGTTGTAGATCACCCATCTGAAAGGAAAACAAGATTGATTACATACCATGTGTATAAAAATCATTACAGGTTTATCAGGGACTTCTCAGACCCAAACATCAAAGAGCTTAAAATTTAAATTTTGGTCTTGCACCAAGAACAAAAGATCATAGAAACAGCCGAACCAGGTTTACTGTAAGAGTCAGGAATTGAAAAGGGGGAGGGATGTGCAGAGGCATGTGTAGTTACAGCTCAAATGAGGGAAAATCAAGGATTCCCAATGTCAAATAATGGAAGCATATCAAAATCACAGCCAAGATCAGCACCACAGTACCTGCAACACCAGTACCAGCACATAGCTGGATGGGTTTCTATTGATGGGCAATAAAAGGAAGTTGGAGAGAGCTCAGACAAACTAAGCCAGATACAGAACCAATGCCCCAAATTGAGCAGAGATTTGGAATAGCAAGCACAGGAGAGCCAATGGTACGTTTCACCACAGACTTCAGTGGGATCAGAACTGACTCATCACATCTGTGACAATCTTCATTTCTTTGGTGGGAAATGTACAGATGGGAACAGCCCCTGTTGTCTGCCATGAGCACATCCTGCCCTGCACAGGTGCTGCAAATCAAACATTTGCTCATCCCATGTGTCTCTCCCAGCTGCACTCACCTTCCTTCCTTTCTGAGATGACAAACGTAGTGGCCACTCATTGTGGATGTTCCCATGTGGCTGATGAACCCAAACAGCTCATATCCTGTTTTAAGAAATAGAAATGGCGGCCTCAGTCTTTTATTGCTAACACTGTAATATGACTCCAGGGGAAATGTTCTTTCTAATACTGGAGAAGCAGCTAAGCACTCCTAACTCAGACTCTGCATCCCCAAACTCAGTTTCTGTTAACACTGCAGCATGTTCCCAATTTAACAGTGGTCAGATTCACTGTCAAACATCAAACCAATCCAAATCAAACCCACACAGACCTGTGCACATAGAGCAGGGCTGTGATCACAGCCCCTATGAGGAACGAAAACAGAAGATTCATTCCCATTTCACAGAGAGCACCACAGAAAGTGCCAAATAGGGAGTTCATTCTGCACACAACTTAGCTATGTCTATATGTTTATGATCACAGATGCCCTATAAATCAAAAAAACCCTGAAGTTTGTGTTTCAGCAGCCCATAAAAGAGAGGACAGGAAAGAAACCTCTTGCTTTAACACAAGGAAAATTTTTGTGCTTAAAGTCTCTGGAGAACTCAGCACTGGTTCTTGATCCCCACCCATTCATGCCATTCACCCAAATTACCATTAAAAGTAAAAGGGTACCTTCTTTCAGGATATTGCATAAGGGCATGGGTCTGGATTTTGGTGGAGAGGGCTTTCTGGAGCCATTTTACAGAATCATGTTGGTTGTCAGGATTTCGGGCACTCAGTAAAGGGTCTCAGTCTATAAAGGCTAAGTACCACAAAAAATAATTATTCCAAGTTTGGGGTTTCTTTTAACCTAATGATAATCAATGTTTCCCATGTCTTCAAAAAACTTAAGATTGATATTTACAATTTTAATATAACAGTAGCAACCACAGACACAAAAATCAAATTGTCTGTTATTTATCTTTTTTCCTAAGACCTTTACATTCGAGATCAGAGGTAGAAGTTTAGAACATACTACAGTTATTACAACTGGTCACTGTAGACCCTTCAAAAATCTTTCTGTGATATCCTTAGCACCGCCACTGAGCTTTTGGACTCCAGTGCCGTGACACTTCCAGGAGGTTCTTTGCCTGCTGTACATTAGCCCCATCTTGTGGTTTATTCAGCAGCAGTATGACAGAGAATCTCAACCAAAAGAAAACAAAACATGCGGGTTACCAACTATACCTGTCATATTGTGAATAAGGAACTTGGTTGAAAGGATTACCAAATCGCCCAGCAGACCACAGGAGGACAGAAACTCAGGTGGTCTGTAACAGCAGCACTGTCTTCAGGATGCTCAGCCTCTGAAGATTTAAACATCCTAGCTTTTCTTTGTCTTTTTATCTTATAGCAACAGAACAAAAAGCAAACCCAGGCTACTAGAGACTTGTATGCTCTGGTAGCAAGAATCTTTGGACTTGGGTTATTCAGTGAGTCCAAGGAAAGAGTTTTCTGAGCAAACACAGACCACAGAATTCAGCAGCCCACAGAGCTGGATTCAGCCCCAGAAACAAGACTGGAAGTAAATGATCTGGATCATGTCCAAAAAACCCACAGTAACTACTTTCAAAACAGGAAGGAGCTCTATGAATGGGGTGGGTGTGATGCAGCAACATGACAGCCAGGTCTAAGCTGAAGCAGAACTTACTTCCAGGCCCATCTTTGATCCTGGGTCCCTCTGACCCTGTCTCTGCAAGGATATTGGCATTAGCATTGTTCTCCATATCCATCGTGTCCAAAGCAGGGTCACTTTCTTCCTCAGGGTCAGGGTGGCTGAAGATCCACTCCAGTGCACGTTCCAAGTTATTGTTCTGCCAGTCAAACAATCAGAAGAGCAGCATTTAATACACTCTCTAATATGCTGCCACTCATCAGCCTTTGACCAGAGTAAAGATCATGTTAACAGAACTTAAAACTTGAAAGATACCTCTACCTCCCTAGAAAACAGTATTCAGCAAGCAGTCTGCAAAAGCTTGACAGATGGAAAAGAAATAATTCCATAACTAAGACCCACTGCCCCAAGTTCTTATCTTGCAGACACAGTCTCTATGCATCCAGGTTATTTTTCAACAGGCAGTAAAAGCAGGAAGGTTTTCCTCACTGTCTTCCACACTTTACCATTCCAGTGAAACACACAAAGCACCGTCCCCACTCTTGAGAATCCCACACTTTGCCAGGATAGCTCCAGGTGCATCATCCACTAGCTGGATTTTTATACACGTTTCAAAGGCACGTGAGCTTGCACATGTACAATGCACAGAACATGAAACAAAACCCCAGTGCTGCCAATAACCCACGAACTCACTGTTGCCTTCAGCGCTTGAATTGCTACATTCCTTTGGAATCCCATGGAAATGATAATTGCCACCATCTCTTCAGGAGGCTGGTTATCCAGTGCTACAGCTCCTAATGCAGCTGCCCCACTGGAAGCAACTTCTCCAAATGCAGGTATGACCAATGGCTCAGCGAAGTCTGGAACAAACAAACATTCATCAGTTCCTTTTGCTTCACCGAACTGGAAATTCAGCAGCAAACACAAACAAACAACACACAGGACCTCAAAAGCAGTCCTGAAATCAATGTAAGTTCATTTCATCGGCATCTAAATTCAGACTTAGATGTGTGGAAAGCCTTAAATACAACAAAATGAATGTGCACATTACAAAATATCTAGGTGTACATTCTCGTACTGAGCAGACTGGAGTAACTCGGCACATTGCAGAAGTGAAACAACTGCAGAAAAGCAGCAAGATTGGTATGGAAGCAATGATGGCATCAGGATAACAAACAACACAGTGCATTGATGTAAAATGAACTGATTCCATCTCTGAGAATGTCAGCTAAGCCCAAGTGAAACTCATTCCCCATTTACACAAGCAACACAAAAGCCCAGGGTGAAGCGTGAACTCAACCAAATCTGGAGTTTCCTGGCAAGGGAGTACTCAGATGTACTCAGTGCTGAATCATGAGTCTAAACTTCGCATGGATGAAACACAGGAAGTGGAGAACATCTAGCAGCCCTGTCCATCACCAGACAGCCCAAGTATGGCATGAATGCTCCAGCCTGAGCTAGAGAAGGCTGATATGGAAGAAAAGCATCCAGACCACAGGATTCTTTGTACTTACACTTAGTCACAAGTCAGCTTCCCCCTTAGCAGCACGGACCTAGCCAAAGGGTGGAAACAGAGCTGGCCCACACCAGTGGTGAGGACAGGACTTCTGGTGTAGCTTAGTTTGTTGTCTTCTTCTAGGCAGAGGACACCACATAATGGTCAAGATCTGCACATCCCAGGAGCGGCTTAGGAAAATTCACTCACACCTCCAGGTTTCCCAGGTGGGGAAGGGGGGGCCGTTGTTTCTCTGTCACACATTATAAAATTTCTACTGACTGCCAAAATACACAACCAGGAGCTGAGTTTCACTTACACCTTCCAATCACTGACCTGGTTCTTCCATGTGTGCAATGATCCAGTTGAAAGCAACTTCAGCACCAAGGTTGCCTGTATAGTACACAGCTTTCCGACATGCTTCCAAAGGAAATCCCATCTCTGCCAGCTGCATAACTGAAGACTCATCAATATCTAGGGCTACAAGAAAGGACCTTCTAAAATATAAAAGTCTGATTTCATCCATTGTATAACATTTCTTATTGTTACTCATGGTGCCATATATTACAGTACATATCGCTCTGATTTGATTTCGTACTTCAACAAACCCACAGCCATCAGAAAACAGCCCTGTACAATGCATTACAGTACTTGTTATGGACTTACTGATAATCTTTTGTCTCAGTAGAGACACAGATCCCCACAAAAATCATTAAAACTTGATGAATTTCTACAGGACTTCCTTTATTTTAAAAAACCTCAGCAGTGGATTTCAAGGGGTGAGGAAGTCGGGTGCTGAGCTTAGCTAGAGATGGCAGCCAAAATCAAGCATCTCTCAAAGGCAGGATCTTGCAGGTTACAGAAACAACAGCTGCCAGATCTGGCAGCCTCTGAGTGACAGGGTCTGACAGCTTTACATGAGAGCAGAGTGCAGAGGGAGCCAGGATCAAGCGGCTGTGACCCGCAGAACTGCAAGATCCTCCTGAGGAGCAGAGGCAGAGAAGCAGCTCATATTCTGGCTGCACTGACTCCTTAAGAGAGTCCTGCACACATGGAAGCAGCAGAGAAATCAGCTTTTATTTGGAAGCATGCAGGGCAATGCTTCATGCATCTCCATGAGGAGAGAGAAGCCATTAGCCGAGCAAAAGCATAACAATTTTTAAAGTAGTAAAAAATGAGATACGTACAGTCCACGAAATGGTTCATCATGCGATCTGAAAATTAACAGTGGGAAAAAAACCAGGAAAAAATATTTATATGAAGGCTAAGTAGATCCATATGGGTAAAACTATTCCATATTTTTAAAGTTACAGAAATATTTGACCTCATGGAGACAGGGCAGTTTCATCCTTACTTCCCTGATGTTTTTGCCATGATTTAGGGATGGGATGTTTCTGCTCAGTAATTTTTTTCCCTAATTCAGTTCAGAGCAAAGTGTCACTGGTACTATAAACCAGTAGGAAATAAAGCTGATGGCTGACCTAAGCAAGAATCTGTTAAAAATAAAGTACCATCAGCCATGCATTTACACTAAAACTAGGTCAGTCCATTCAGGAAGAGGGTAAGAAGAAATAGGCCTTTGTGAAGGACCTATACAGATAAGGGACAAAATTAAAACCTTTAGAGAAATTAATTTGGTCATATCCTTGCTCTGCACACAATTTCAGGTATTAGCTTTCTTTCAGATACATACAGCATGATATTATGCCACCATTATTATAAATATCCAAGCAAATGGGACACTCGTCATGAGAGCAGTTGCATTACTGGCTTTGTATTAAATACTGAGGCACCCAAACTTCAGTCAGCTGGAGGAAAGCGCAACCACCTGGGTCTAAGGTCACACTATAAGAACATGATTTTACTTGCTATAAACCATTTTATTCTCCAGGGAAACCCCAGGAATAAAGAAGGAGGATGTTTAATATTCTTGTTTCTGAACTTTAGCATAAAAGAAACAGTATTTAAGAAAAAAAAACCACAGCGTGTTAATCACTCCTCTTTCTTTCTGCTCTACAAATGTTATAGTCAGCTGTTTGCCATCATCTCCTTGAGACAGAGCCTTTTTTAATGGGCTGTGTACAGAGCTGGTTTTTTGTTCATCGTTCCACATGGTGAAGACTAAAGAGAATCCCTGTGTGCTGGAAGGAAAGGGGAATACAGGGGAGAATAAGTCAGTAAATACCTTTTGGGTCATCAGGAATGACAATGGGAGGAGCAATGTCTGGGAGTTCCTCTTCTCCTGGCTGGAGTCCCCTGGCCCGAAGGTGGCTGATATCCAGGAAATCTGGCATGTCTATGGAAACATCTACAAGAGCAGAGAAATGGGCTAAGCTTCTGCAGCCAGCTAAACGACCTCATGGTGCAACGTACCCCTTCAGAGAGGAGACTCTGGTACTCAAGGTACAGGAACAGCCAGGATTCTCCTTCTGAAAAGAGTTCTTTGAGAAGTTTTGAACACTAAAGCACTATTTAACTAGCCCAGATTACATGAAACTGTGTTTTAACTCCACAGACCTGATGGACTGATTTAATTTGTCATAAAAGGAAACAAGATTCAATTAGCATCTTCACAGTACAAACTCAAGACTTGAGTCAGGTCCTCATTATAGTCTGTACACCTTACTAATTATCTTGGATAGAAAGGTAAATAAAACAAACACATACCAAGCTTTTTAGGTATCCAGTCAAGGCCAAAGGTGAATTTCTTTATCTGCACCACTAAGTACTCAGGAAACGAAGCAAAACGAGAAGTCCTGGGAAGGCCAAGAAACACAATTCATTGACACAAGGCAACAAAATCCCCAGCAGCACAGATCTCAGTACCTCATGCACACTCAGATGAACCATCACTGGTGATACACAGGATCCAACTCTACAAGCACTTCAAGTTCAAACTCTCAACAACCAGAGTTGGAGCCTGACCTCTTGGAGTCTGACCACTGAGAACAATTCATTTCCTGCTCAATTCATGATTACAGCTCTTGCAAGGCTTGATCTGCACACCACATTCATGAGCCCCAACACTAACGTGCTGCCAGAGCTCACTGTGCATTTGTGGGTGTCTCTCTGCACCATGTCCAGGTAGCAAGATAAGCACAGAGCACAGTTTCTAACACGCAGCCAGACACACACTTACTTAACTCCTGCAGATTTTGCTTGAAGGGCACTGCTCCAGAAATCCTCTACGTTGCTTGGTTCAGAAAAGGCCTGCAGACATGCACTAAATGGGATCTTGGCACGGACCAGCTCTGGCAGAGGTCTCCTTGCAGCTTCTGCTTCTCGCCTCTTCAATTCATAGGCAATTAATTCATCTGAGAAATATACACAACACTAAAAGCTAATGAACATTGTCATGGTTATGTGCTCCTCAGCAGGCTTAGTTCTGCAAGTTTTAGAAATGCAAAAACCTACTTAGCAATAAAAGTTTTACATGCTTTTAACTAGACATCAAATCTTTTTGTCTGCATTGGGGTCGGTAGCTACACTTACAGCCACATCTCTGTTTGAAGGTTTCTGGTCATGGTGAAAACACAGAACTGGAAATACCATGCAATGGGCAATGAAAACCTTGCCAGGACAGCCAAAGTTCTGTGTGAACAGTAACACCACCTACCCACTTTATCAGAGCTCAGTCTGGCTTGGAAAGTTATTGCTGTCTATCTGTGTCATCTGACTTTTTAGACAGGCCAGGATTAGGTATGATCTAGAAAAAGTCTTGACACTGACAAGCTCAGCAGTGCCATATGGTAAATTCACAAACTAATCTGTCTCCTGAGTCATTACCTGGAAATAACATGTTCTTTTATAAGCAACACAGTCATCACTGAAACTGATGAACAAAGAATACAAAATTCTCCTAAACTCCTTGTCCAGTTCAAGGAGTTGTGGGCTAGGTAAAAAGCAGAAGGCAGAATTCTCAGCCCTGTGGTATTTCATAGGATCTCATCAAACAATCAAAATAGATCCTTCTGGCTTTAAAATATTTTAAATGTTCAGATTATGCAGAAAATCAGAGGCACATCTCCCTTCATGTTCCTGTGATGTTCCCTGCACTTCTACCTCAAGCATACAATTTATTACATTATTGTGCAAGGCTCTTCACCACTGATTGCAGGTGCAGCCACAATTTGTCAGCGTCTCCCTCCTGCTCCCACATCTTCAAGCCTCCTTGACCATTTTCTCCTTGAAAAACAAGTGTGCTTTTCACAGGCATGAGAAAGAACACTCCTGTTTATGAAATCAACACCCAACACTTCATCCTCCTTCCCCCCTCCCCTAAAGCCCAGAACATCCAAACTGTGTATTTTGGATTTATAGACGACAAACTCTCTTATACCCCTATTCTCTGTTACCATACTAGAGCTTATCATCTGCTGCTAATAAACACAAAGCAGATTTAGTTGTTTGGTTGTTTTGTTTTGCTTTATTTTGTGAGTGTGTGTTTTTAAAAGATATTCATTAGTTAGTATGTTCAGTTCCTTCTTTTTAATGCAGAAGTTTTCACAAACTGTTTCACTGTCCAGGATGAAGGAGATTCAGTCCTGGTGGGGATCTCTGGGCACACACCTGCCCACACACACGCAAAACAAGGGTGAATAAATTGTACTCCAAGGGATGTGGCACATCCCTGGGTCAAACAGAGAGGTTTGCTCCTGTACCTTTGTTTGTTGCTGCCTCCATGGCCACAGGTAGCTGCATGATGTAGTCCACCCTCTCCGTGTAGCGCACCTTCCTGGACTGGCAGCACTGCGTGCGCTCCTCCACCAGGAACCGGAAAACATCACTGGGGTTCTCTGAGCCCACAGGGTTCCTCTGAAAAGAAGATTAGACCCAATCACTTCTGTGGAGATCATCACAATGACCAGAAAACCCAAAGGCTGCTGGTAGTTTTAAGGCAAGCACAAAGACACTGATCTGGCAGCTCAGCTCGCACTGGATTGCATGCAGAGCTCTGGCACCCACTGAGAAAACCACTGAAGTCCACGATTTCTGCACCCACAGCAGCATCTTCCTGCACACAGAAACTTGCAGGGTATGTACCCAAAGAACCCCACTGAGTCAAGGTGAACAGAAGAAGGTAGGAAGGTGAAAGTTACAATAAAGACAGAAAGCTCATATAAATAACATGGAGCATCCTTTCAGCAAATAGAATTGCTCCTACCACTCAGAATATCACTGAAAAAGAACAAGCGACTTGGAGCTCATTATCCAGATGGGAATGTCATGCAAATAATATACCTCCTCTTTGTTGTTCATGTTAATGTCTGTTATCAGGCAAGAAACAGAAAAGTGTCTTCTAACCACCCTATAATCTAGTGCATGTATTTAGGGATGTGGAGCATTATGCATACAAACGTGAGTAACTTCATCTAGAGACTGAACAGATGAATAAACACCCTCGATTCTTGGGGCAAATGAGAAAGCGAGGGAGGAAGGGTGGACAAGAAATGCAAAACTGCACATCAAAACTGCACATATTTGTAAATTCCTTTTCAGAAAGACAGCATTAAAATTCACAGTATGATTCCTTTAGACACAGCATGGAGCTGGAGCTTGGTGTAACTAAAGCTTTACACAGAAATATTCAGCTGACAAACAGCCACTCTGCTTTCTGCAGGGGAATCCTTCCTCCCGTGATTCAATGACATACAGCTGGGATTTGTAAAACAGCTGGACAGGGTAATTAATTTGCTCCCAACAATTCTATGAATTTGGAAAAATAATAATAATAATACCTAATTCATTAATATTCCATGACAGAATTCAATATGGTAAACAAGAACAGAAATTTAAAAGGTCACATATGTTTATAAATTTTACAGCCTGTACAGAGATGCTTGACCTCTTCATATTTGCTATCAGCAGCACTGGCCCTGTTCATGGTCATGCAAGAGTCTGAAGTAAAGAAGAGGAAGAATTAAAGAAGATGTTTCTAAAACAAAATACATATTAATTAGTCCCATTTTCTACATACCTAAGGCTAAAATAGTATAACTAAAATATGAGCCACTCGTGTAACAGTTTTGCCTTCATTGTCTCATATAACCAGAAAAAGAAGAAGTAATTCAGATTTTCTCACCTCTACTAGATTTATAAGATGTAGGAAAAATTCCTGTGCGTCTTGTTGTCTATTAGAGGAAAATTCTGGGTGGCCTTTACTTATAAAAGCCTTGAACATTCGGGGAGATATTCCATTGTGTTGAGGCTAAATAAAAGAGAGAAAAACCTTTTAAAGAAGGAATTTTATTCAATCATGGACCAAATATCTCAAAGTCACTCTGCTAGATCTATCTGTGGCCCATTTCTGGCACTGAAGGAATGATACTTTCCATTTCACCCAGTTTTCCATTTTAATAAAAATGGGAAAGGTCCTGAAACATGATTTGGGGGTATTGTAATATGTTTTATGGCTTAGTTCCTACAGCATTCACTCTACCTGTCCTATGGCATTTGCAAGTTAAAAGAGATCACTGAAGGTTTTTAAAGTAGTTTTCAGAAGGGCTGAAAGCCTACATTGTTCTATAACATTTGATGTTGCTTTCAGAACTCTGTGCCAGAGCATTGAAGCACTTTGGTGTATCAGCTGGCAGCTTTCCTCAGGACAAAACCTTTCCAGAGAGCTGTACAGAATCAAGCAGAGAACAACTAATGTGGGCAGCATGCACTCCCAGGCGGACTGCTAAGAGCAGACATGAATTTGCAATTTGCAGGTGTTGGTCATGTTGAAAAAGCGTAACTTACTGCCTTTGGCCTTTCAGTTACAGCAGGAGGAAACTGCCCTAAATTAGAAAATCCTGAGCTCCCAAGAGAGCCCTAGTTTTGATCTTCTAATCCTTTACACCACTTTAAGAACCTTCCCAACCATTCCAGATCCTCAAGACAATACTAGCTATTATGCCTTTTAAATAACATTTTTGAAGGGGTCAGAATCTTTTACTCAGATTTGCCCTCACCATCCATGAAACCAAATAATTTTCTAGACAATCCAAGCAAAAGTATAACTTCTAGGAGCTCTCCAAGGCTGTTAAAAATTCAGCCAATCTCATTCCTTACTACATGTGCACTATCATATGAATATAAAAATAGAAAAAGCAGCATGAAACGGAGCACATATAAAATAAACACTAGAAGAGCAAATTTTTTTTTTCTATGTTTTACCAAGGTGCAGTATTCCCAGACCCATGGAAATCAGCAGCAGATTCTGATTCAATTTTTGGCAGTACACCACCAACCACATCAGGCCAAGATGATCCTTAAAAGATCCCATCAAGAGATAGAGCCTCAGTATTGCTTGGACAAAGAGATGTTCTAGGGAGTTCTGCATCTTGGGTTTATATTGCTTCAGTGTCCTCAACTGCCTTTCATCAAAACTAGGACTGGGGAGAGAGATGCATAAAGCAGCTCACATTACAATATCCCAGGCTTCTTCCTGTGCCAGAATCAAGAATGTGGCACACTTGCCCTGCTGTATAATGCAGTGGGTTTGGAATCAAGCCTTGTTTCCACCTATACACTTTGTACTCAGCCATTTGAGCAGGAAGAAGAGAAGCATGTCATGTGTGACAGTCTACAAAACAGGACTGAATCTTGTAATTTCACCTCAAGGACAAAAACAACAACAAAAAAAAACCAACCAAGAAATGTTAAAGCTCTAAGCAAAAAATCAAGTCCTGGCGGATGATCCTGTGGGCATTCAGCCTCTTTTTAATGTTAAAGTGAATCCAAGAAAAATGCTGCTATTTCCAGGCTAAACTCCTATGGTGAAAAATTTCAACTCCACAGCACCACGAGTATTTACAGAATACCTGGCATACTTTCCCCATCAACAGTTGCAAAACCGTTTAGCTAAATATAGATTGTGCTGGACCACTGCAGGTCTCATATGAATGCTTTTACAGGCAACAACTCCCCAAAACTTTGGATGAATTCCAAAGGCTCAGAAAGATTGGCAACTTCTTTGCATGTAGGAGGGGGGAAAAAGAGTAAAGGAATAAAAGTAAAATGAATAATTGATATTATAGACACAAAGCAGAAGCACTTATAAACATTTAAGGCCTCAAATGCTATGCAAACAAAAAAAAGCATCCCCAGTCTGAAAAAACCATAGATTTGTATTCCAAGAGTGAAGGAATGGCAAAAATATCTATAACTGATATTTTCTGTAAATAAATCATCAATACAACACGGAACAAAAGCTGTAAAAGCTGCTTCAAATCCTAATGTCTGCTATGAATCGCTTGATAAGGAAGTCATTTCATGCATGTAACTTCAACTTTATTTAACTGAACTTACGAACACAAGTACTGTTAAATGCCAGTGGACACCTACTACAACCTGACAGAGTTTTATACCATCTGTCATTAAAGAGTTCTCAATATCTCATTACTAGCAGTGGCTGCTGAACTAAACATGGAGGTGTAGCTTTATTCCAAGGATTCAGATCCCTGAACTTCCAGCACAATATTTTCCAGTCACATCCTCTATGTGTTTAGGAAAGCAGGTCGGTCAGCACACATAATTCGATGTATGGAGTTTGCTGAATTCTGTCCCTCTATTCCATTGTCCCAGGACTCCCCTGAACTTCATTTAATGGGAACAAGCAGGGTTAATTTGCTGTTCCGAAACAATGAACAGCCACTGTGCAAAGCAATTACAGGATTTCAGATCATGCAAACTATTCTGTACCAGATGTTCTATCTGTCCAAAATCTTATTGGTATGCTGATTTCAGGAGAGATGCCTATATCAATAATTGATAGCTGAAGGTAGAGGAATATATGTATTTCCATGGAAACCACCCCCATCACTCTGTGGCAGAAGCATCCATTACTTCTGTGGCTCTGCATGGCCTCCTCCATCTCCATGAAAGCCTCCAGCACCACTTAATCTTGCATTACCTAGACAGTTTCTCCTGAAATCAAGTGGAATATTGTCAGACACTTCCCAGAAACAATTCTTTAACTCTTTATATACTTCTTTCTGAAATTTAAAGAGGATTTAGAAGTTTGCTTCCAAACACTCAGGACTCCCTGGCTAACAATTTTGTTGTTGTTGTTCCTCAGAGAAGATAAACATTGGTTGCAAGTTCTGTGAACATTTGCACTCATCACCGCAGCAGCAGAACACTTTATCAACAGAACCAACGATTGCTTTGATGCGCTGCACAAATAGCGCCTGACTAATTTATCCCTGACTTAGTATCCTGCGCATTCCACCTTGCTAAGCATCCCATCCATGCTGGATCCACATGTGTTCCTCAATGCCCAGCACCTGTTCCCTTTTCTCAGGATATCACTTTTACCTAGTTACCAGGCTGTACAAACTCAGGCAAATACCTTGTGTTCTTCTTTCATCACCTGCTCAATAAGCTCAGATTTCATGGGTGGCTTAGAGTACTGGCCTGAAAGGAGGCCGTGTCCCAGTTTAGCCCTGTGAGGAAGAAAGTGGTGGGGTGGAAACAAACATGTGAGAAAAAGAGAAAAGAAGACTTATTTCAAGTAAAAAAATGAGGTTTATTGCTTTTGACTCCTTGATGAACCATCATTATCTGCAACTAAGTAGTGAAATCTTCTCATTCTCCCTTGTGCCGTATCTCACTTCTGAGCTCATGAAAAGGTGTTCTTTTCCTCTGTCATTAAATCATTTAGATTCTTTTTAACCTGACCAAGTAAATAACTGAGAAAAGTCACTTACATCTGAGTGTTGAAATCTTGTGTTGGGTCAAGAGGAGAGTAGTCAAATATTCGTGGAAGGTTTCCCACATACCTGGGCAGCAAGAACAAAGCAGAAATGTTCAAATATTGCAACTTAATGATTCAGTCTATCCTCAGTGAGTGCTTCTATCATATAAAAATAATAGCAAAGAAATTAAGAAATGGACATTGAGGTTTTACTTTGAAGTTTCTAGCTATAAAGGATATGGCTGTGTTGTTCATCTGGAATTTACATTCGATTCCTTAATCTTGCAAAAGCTGCAGGATGGTGTTGGTCAAAACCACAGGCTGAGCTGAAAACCAATGTACTTTCTACTCCTAACCAACATAACCAAGCAATTTCAAATTTGTATCAGGACCAAAATACATAAAAAAAATGTTTCTATTGAGTTTCACAAGAGAAACAATTCTGATGATAAAACACTGGGGGAAACATTGTTTTAACCAGCCCGTTGGAAAGCGAAGCATTCAGCAGCACTCTGAGCATTGCTGCCCTTGAGCACAAGAAAAAACAGGATGGGTAGGTACGGCCATGGTGCTGGTCCCTCTCTCATCAAAGATCTCCACTATTTTGATGACACTAAGTCCTCCAGGTAACTCCCAGGACCATTCTGTGGAAAATGATCTTCCTTAATAAAGTCTGTTTTGGTATTTTTCAACAGTGGAGGTAGAAGACCGGGCACTTAATGAATCTACAGACTGTACTCCATATGGCTAACAAAGAAAACAAACATACGTTTTCTCCCTCTTCTTCTCCAGAAGGTAAATTCTAACATGAAAACTTGGGATGCTTTCCAAAATCGAAAAGCTTCACTTCCAGCCCTACACTACTGCTGCTGTGGATGGAAAGGGAACCTCGAATTTTATTTCAAACCACGGACTGTCTGTTATAAAAAGGCTTCTCTCTTTCCAGTGATGTGTTCAGTTTTGATCAGTTGGGAGTATTTCACATTTTTCTATTGTGGTTTTGTCCTTTTACTCTCTTAATTATTCAGTGGAAGAATACTTTTACACTACTATTTTCTTTTTTTTTTTTTAATTAAAATTAAAAAATGCCTCTGGTAGTTTCACCGCCTTAGCCAGACATGCATCCAACAGGTGCACTGTTTTTCACTAGCATGGATCAATATTAACTCATCTTCAACATATCTTTGTGCAGGTTCTTTTGCACAAATTACACTGGAGCACTAGAGTGAGTCCTGCAGTGATACTGGCACAGGCCAGTACAAACCCCGTAATGTGATCATGATGATGCCCAGGTAAATAGAGATATGTGCATATGTATAAAAAAGGTAGAGACTGAGACATCAAATTTACAAGATGGCAAATTATTTCCCACCACTGAAGTTGAGACAGTAAGTTTTTATTTCAGAAAAACTTATTCAGAATTATTTCAGTTTTTATTTCAGGCGGATTGGATTTTGTGTTCCAACCTTTTCTGGAACAGACCAAAACGATCACTGAATCCTCCAAGCAGCCACTGAATTGACTGGAAGAGATCTGTTTGCAGGTGAGACAAAAATTAAAATACCATTTTTCTTAGAAAAAACAACAAATTGATGAAAGCAGCAGCTAGTGACAAGAAGTAGTTTGGAGCTACTTACGCTCGCTGGAACTCTGGGATGCTGAAAATGGCTTGCATGACAGCATTGAGGTAGCAGCTATTTCCCAGGTTCTTCATGCCAGTGTATCCTGGGCCATACATGGGCTTGAGTTTCACGCCAGCTTCCTGAATCACTTCCCATTCTGAGACTCTTGGTTTTATGTCATTATCTCTTAGCCCATTCTCTGTCTGAAAGCAACAAGATGTTCTTTTTAGTCTCTTTAACTTCTGCAATAATTCTGCTGCCACCATCATCATCACCAGCTTTGTGGGCTATACTCCAAAAAACAAAGAGGCAAACCAATGGGCATGGGGAGGTAAATCCGGCATGTAGGGGAACATAAGGGTCAGAAAGCCAGCAGCTTGCTCCTCCAATACACCCCTGAGCTCTTTAGCACAGCCACTGGCTCTTTGAGCGCTCCCAGTTGTGTCCTTGATCCCAGCTGGGAGCTTCACTTCTCTCAGGGCTGTGACCCAAGCCTCAGCATCAAACACCACATTTTTTCAGGTTTCCTATTCCATTTGTAATGGCCAGGAATAGCTGCTGCTGTAAAAGCTGGTCATAACAAACAAACCACATGAAGAGCTGCAGATCCAAGAACTCTTCCCTTCTTTCAAACGGTGAAAGCCATAATTTGTGACACTGAAGTTTCTCCCCTTTACATTCAGCCTTCAGCCTGTAGGTGCAGGTCACTACAGTGTCATTTACTGCTGGCACTGCTCTGTCACTTCTCAAAGAATTGTACAGATCAAGACCAGAGGTGAAAGCTTTGCAACAGCAAAGACTAAGTTTCCAAGTTTGCTGAGTAAAACAGGCTTTCCAGAAAGATTTGGATAAAAGAAACTTTTTATGCATGATACTGGCAAGGACATCAGAATACCAAAAATACTATTAGCACCATGACTACTTTTGAAACACAGTTTAACTCTTTATCATTTCAATTATTACCAGTCTTCTCACCACTTGGACAACGAAATATACTTAACCAGTACCAAGTTTGTTCATTTTTAACAGTTTTCATGTTCTCAGGTAGTGATACTAGGTGATATGCTTGTGTGAAAAAAACCCCAAAAAACAACAAACAACAAACCAAACGAAAAACCCAACAGAACTCCAAAAAAACCACCCGCCTTTATAAGCACATCCTATTCTGATTTCTTATATCTTTTATACAGAACTGGAGCCAACATCCACTAAGATACAAATTATTAAAAGTCCTTCTTTACTAATACAGATACACACACTCAATCCTTTTTCCCCCAGTCCCTTTCTAGGACATATTCCCTAGCATATCACACCCTAGACCATGCTGTTTTCTAGACTTGAGAGAATCTATTTTTCTCATTTTCTAATGTATTTATTGACAAAACCTAAACTGAAATTTACATAAAGGACTTTGAGTCGCTTTTTAACTTACCTATTTCTTAGCTTCTTTTTACTTAAGACTTGTAGCTGTTTACACATGCAATAGGCTTCCCTTCATTCACTGTAATTAAATATTCTAGATATCTTCTCTAATTGAATGAGGTTTTTCATCTTGAAGACAAATGTTACATAACACAGGAAAAATAAAAAATATAAACTAAAGACCACAAAGGACCTCTTTCAGAAGGCAACTTTTGGATTTGAGAGCAATGATTAACTTAGAACTCAGACAATAAAACCCAAGCTGACTGAATTTTACAAAACTGAATACTGTCATAACAGTCTGAAGAAATCACAGACAAGCTCCAGGTGTCATTCTTCTCCTGTTTCTCTCCCACACCCAACTGAACAAACAAGTGAACAACAAGCTAAATAAAAGATTTCCTACCACTTGCATCTGCAGCATATCAATTCCAAAGTGTGCCAAATGTTTTGCTATATGCGGATCTAAAACCGGCTCCTCTTCATCAAAGGAATAGACATCTACAAAAGCAGAGAGAAACCAGTGAGCCCCAGGATCAGATGTTATCCCTTCTCTTTGTTTACCAACATTTCATTCTCAATGCAGGTTTGCCTACACAAAATGCCTTGCTCATATTCTCCAAGTTTGGTTCTGGCCAGCAGAGAAGTGCACAGACACCCACACAGCTCAGTAAATGTCTTAACACAATCACCTCAAGCACTCTCCTCAAAAGAAATTATATGCCTCCACAGTATTAAAACCTAAAAATATTTATGCAGTTCAAAGTATTTCCCCTCCCCAAAATAAGAAATTTGTAGGGAAAACAAGGACCTGAGCATGTTAAGTTCTCAGATGTGTGGCCAGTCCACATTTTGAACATGACAACAAGAGATTATGAATTTTTGTAGAGCTACTATAAACACACAGACACATTAAAGCTGTGAGTATTTCAGACCAACTGACTACTGCCAATAGTATTTTAATTTTCAGTACAGTGTAAGAAATCCACTTTTTCCCTTTTCACACAGAGATGCAGGGAAAACACAGAAAGCCTATTAGAATAAAGTGTTTTTTGGATAACACACCATTGGATTGGACTTCCAAGATTCAGCAAATCTTGTGGTTAGGAAGAAAGGCTGATTTTCTGAGTGAGGTGTCTTGCTTTATTGTATGGGAGATATAGATTTCAGTTCTCTATGACAGGCCCTCATGGCCTTAAGTAAAAACCCATAAACATTCTGGCAGGGCAAAGTCCAGACTGTGAAGGGAAGCAGTACGTCTAATGTTGGTATTTTCAATATGAAACCAAGTTCAATAAAATCCAACTGAAGGACAAAAGAGTTGAGAGTAAAAACATTCTTTTTTAGAGTTTACCTAGCAAACTCTAATAACAGTGTCATCCTATAATGACACTGAGTTCAGAGCAGGTTTCACCTACTCGAGCAAATAACAATAAAGCTGCAGGCATCATAAGAATAGAAGTGAGAAGACGTGTACTCTTCAGACTTGAAAAGGCCTTCCACCTTTTCTCTGCTCAGGTCACTACCTCTGTAGTCAATGATCACTTCCCTGCTTTGTTGTCTCCTCATACGAAATCCAGAATCCCTGTGCCAGTCTCCCTGCATTTCCCTCAGGCAAGCTTCCTTCATGCCCAGCAGCTCCTCACAGTGACCTTGCCCCATAAGACCAGATCTAGGCTGACAGAGAAAGCTTAGCCAGGAGAAAGGAACAGAAACAAACTCAGGAGGAGATAGCAGGAACACGGATAAAGGCTGTTCACAGCACAAATGTCACTTCTGAGAGGTCCTTATCCTGGCCTCTCCTGGCAGCTGCAGACCCTGGCTCTGATCAGCCCATCCCCTTTAACAAAAGGCATTCTCCTTCAAGTCTGCTAGTACCAAACCCACACTGAAATGACAGACTGAAGGTTAGCCAAGAATATACTAACTTTTAACATTGACCAGTCCTATGAAAAAACCTCCGCGAGCAGGGAGCTGTGCTGTGAGCTGTGCTGCCAGCTGCTGATCAGCCATCAGATGCCCCATTAACATTGGTGCCCATGACCTTTCTGGCATGTGCGTGGCTGGAGCTGCCCATCTGCTGGAATTCCGCTGTGTGGTAGCAAATGCACCCAGAAGACGTGAACTGTTCATCCACACATACGACATAACAACATTCCCATAGTATTCTGGTGAGGTCACGGCACAGCCAGAAGATCCCGAGAAGTTCAAACGCCTGATGGAGTGAGATTACACAGCAACAGAGCTTGAGTGACTGCTTTCAGTGTGGAAGCTTTTGATATTGTTTTCCCTCTGCTCTGACAACTGAAGAGACCAAATGATCTGGGACTACTGGCCCAGAGCAGCAGAAATGGAACATAAGACTAATGTTTTGCTCAAGCCCAGCTCATGCCATACTTCAGTACTTTCTGCTGTATAACTTAAGTTCGTGGGAGAAAGATGGAATTCACTTGTTTCAAAAAATCAAGAAGGTAAGAGCTGTCTAGCACAGGCCTGCAATGCTGTCGTACAGACCCTGGTAGATGAGGAATGTAAACATGTCAGCAAATGTGACACACAAGCTGGTGTCATTAGAGCGAGAAAGGGGGGGGAAAGGAGGAGGGGGGGAGGGAAAACCCACCAAGATAAATCTGAGACAGACAACAGAATATTATTAAACAGAAAACAGAATCATAGAATATACTGAGTTGGAAGGCACCCATCAGTATCATCCAGTCCAACTCCTGGCTCTGTGCAGGGCACACAAAGAATCCCACCATGGGCCTCTGAGTGTTGTCTAAACACATCTTGAACTCCGGCTTGGTGCTGTGACCACTTCTCTGGGGAGATTTTTCTAGTGCCCAACCATCCTCTGGATGAAAAGCTTTTCCTGATAATAATCACTATGATTCATATTATTTTTAAAAAATAAAAAATCAATGCTACTTGACTTCATTTTCTTCCACAGCTCAAGATTTACACCTGTTCTGTCTGTGTAGAAAATTCTCCTTCTTACTTAGAGGATAACAGGCAATGGTAACCCTGTCCCTAAAGAAACAAGTGACTCAGGATCCCCCCAAAAGTATCTGACAATTGCTAAGATTAACATCCACGAAGCAACTCCTTCAAGTACCAGTCACATGGGGTTTCCCACTGCCAATGCCCCATTCCATGCCTCAATCTATTCCCAAACCAGCAGCCTCACAGTGACTTGAAATAAAATCTAGTGGCACTGTCAAGAGAGGTAGCAGGTAGCACAATCTACCCAGTGCTCAGCTTACTGAGGCAAACAACTTTTCTGACTCTCTGGTGCATCCTGTCCAAGGCATAAGAGTGGAAGAGAAGCTTGGTTCAACTTCTGCCCTGATCCCAGATGTGTCTGCTGACAGAATGCTACAAAATGGGGTTAATGCCTCAGAAACCTCTCATAATGTCCACAGCACAGATTTCCCAAGGCAAGACAAAGAGCTCTCCTCTGTATACACACAGGGTGTCAGTGGAATACTGGCATCACCTCTTTCTCCTTCCTACTGGTGTGAAAAAGGAATAAATTATGTCAGGACAGGGACTAGCACTTATTACTCCTCTGCCATCACCTCCTCACCTCTAACCCAGGGAAGCAGAAACAGACAGATTTTGTGTCACAATCTGCCACAGAGCCCCTTTCCTGAAGCTCATCTATCACCCAGCCCCGTCGAGGGGTTATGAGTACCACGGCAATATAGATCAGAGACAGAATAATTACTGAAAAGAACAAGGAAGGCTGGGGGAGGGAAGACTTTTCTATAGGGAAACCAAGTAAACATCATCCAGAAGAACAAAGGGCTGTGGAGAACAGCTGGTGCCTCTCATTCAGAGGGAAGGATGACAGCCTGTCCTTTGTTATCCCAAAGGCCACATAAGAGAGGAAGCAGCTGATCAGTGGGAGGCACAAGGACAGAAGCCATAAGGAAACAAGTATTGCTGCTAAAGATGGGAAAGAAAAGAAAAAATTCTGTAAAAGAACACTAAAGAATATCTTGTTTGTTTTGTGGATGCAGTTGAAACCTACTGCTGGGCAAATCCTAAACACCTTCAATAATGGAGAGATTTGGACAGAAATCATCCAAGACCAGGCTCATGCAAGCAAATAACATTCCATCTGGAAGAGAAAAAAATGGTTTTTGCTTAGTGTTTCTGTGGCACAGCTGGTTGAATCTGACTACAGTCATCTTTCCTCAACACTGAATAGGACTTAGAAAAACTCTCAACTGGTGCTTGTTTTAAAAAGGGGCTGCTCTAAACAGCAGCTTTTCATCTCTGTAGTCATAAGCACTAAAGCCAAAATATAATCATCCTATGTGTTTTTCCATTTTTGCTTCTCCATGCAGCTGCAACAAAAGATCTCTTTGCTTATGACTTTTGCAGCTCCTCATGGTTTTATTCCATCTAATCCTCACACACCATAATCCCCTCCGCAGCAACACTGCAGAACATCACACTTGGAGAATATGCAAACAAGGATACAGCTAGAGCTTTTCTCCCCTCTCAAGATCATCACACATTTTACAAATGAGTATCACAGCAGTCCCATGAAGATGAGTGTTCATTAGACTGTTTCATCAACATTTTGTTCAACAAGGAAAAAGAGCAGTTTCCACTATGATTAAAAAACCCATACATGCTGTTACAAACAGACTTTTAAATTTCAAAAGCTCATTATCCTGTTATTTCTTTGTTAGGGAAATTTGAACCAGTTGCCCTAGGAAATGTAGCAGAACCAAAAAATATTGTTTCTTCAGATTCTGTTGTTTCAAGCTAATACCATTCTTCTATTATAAGCCTAGTATTGTACAAATACCCCAAATATATATATATAAAATATAAAACTGGACAAAAAAGAGCAGATGAAACAGGTATGATCTTTCTCAGAATGGAGTGTGTGTCATTCCCCCCAACCCTGATCAACACTCACAGACTCAAATGGTTTCCTTCCCATATCACACTCTCAAATACTTGCAGTAGAAGCACAAACCCAGTTGGTAGCAGACACACACTGTCAGCCTCATGCACAAAAGGTACCTCATCTCAGAACATGCCACGTGGCTGACCTGCTCCATCAGGAGTGATGGTTCCCAGCTTCACTGCCAGGGGATACCCTGTCTCCTTGTAGTGCTCCATGGCATGCCCATTGCCCCCGCTGCCATCGAAGAACCACTTCCCACACAGCACAGAACCATCTGTCAGGTTCAGCCACAGGTTCTCCCGCAGGTCACATTTGGAGCATTTCCAACCACTGTGAGAGAAAACAAGGACAAACAGCAGGAACACGTAAGGCAGGAGTCAGTCCTGTACTTCCCATTATGGCAGGTCAAGCCAACACACGCACCCAAGCATGGAGTCACGCCAGGGAATCGTGGGCTGAGTTTCTACCTTTAGTTCAGTTACCCTGGACTGAATTAGAGCACCTGCAATGAACAAACCTTATTGCCCTCACCTGGGGGGAATTCTAACACCATTGTCTAACTGTACAAGTGTTTTGGCATGTTTAGATGCCTGCAGCTCTTCTTCCCAGGAGTCAGATTCCTGCTTCCTGTAGGGTGATTTTGCACTGAGGAGTGCATCACAAGCTATCGTCACCTGGAAGACAAATATATGTCAGTCAAAGCCTTGCACGACTCAGTGACTGGACAGAACTTGGCATTCAGCCTATTGCTAACCACATACAGAACTGCTTATCAGTAGCACTATTTATATACTCAAATATGCATCTAATCTTTTTGACTGTCGTCATTATTTTAGCAGGAGAGTAAGCACATGTACTATGTGAGCTTTCCTAGCTGGCACCATAATAAGGGAAGGAATACAGGAGATAAAAGGAAATCCAAGCAAAAAAGACAAAGATGAGTTTTAAAAATGACTGACACTTTAGTAGTCAGATCTTTATGTCCAAACAAGCACCACACATAAGAAACCAAGGTACCATCTTTATAAAAACAGCAAGAGGAGACAATTCCTATGACCATTTCCACACACTCACTGACCAGTGCTGGTAGCTCTTCTATATTGGGTAATGAGATTTCATAGTGATCAGGAAATATAACAAGTTTTGCTTCATCTTCATATTCAAAGTCATCACTGTTGAGATCACTGCTTGTCTCTAGATCTGGAAAACAAGATGGGAAATGTTAGGAGATTGTCCCATGATCAAGGTTCCAAACCTGTGAAAGGGGTACCAATACAAGCATTGCTTGCCTGGCAACAGCCAGTGGTTTCATCTGGCTAGAAATATTTGTGAAATCCTGATCTAAACTGAAATCTCACCATCCTGCAAGAGAATGTTCTGAGGACCAAAGTTTCCACTTAACGTCATCCCCAATCACAGATACAGTTGGTTTGGTCTCTCTCCAAGTGACATTGCAATCTGCAAAGCAGCTAGCAAAATTCTGCTTCTTTTGGACAAAATCAGGATGCAATACTTTTGTGCCTTTTACCCAAGATCTTGGACCACTAAACAGTACAGAGACCAGGTTGCACTGCACATGTCCAAATTGCAGAGCACAAATAAAAAGAGCACCCCATATTTTCCAGATCACAGACCTGGCTGAAACGTGCTATGGCTCCCATCCATCTTGAACCTGTGGCCTTTCCTCCCATAAAGATGTCCATGGCTGGAAGTATTCCTGTGTCTCATCCATAGTCTCAAATAGCTACAGCAAGTACAGTAACACCAACAATATCCCTCTCTTGCTAACTCCACTCCTTGACCAGTGTAACTATCTGTTTAACTCATAACTACAAAAGCTTTCCTTTGAAAATCAAGCCTTCCACAGTGTTTGTGCACATTCTTCTTCCAGTGTAAGAATGACTTTCTGTTCTTTAATATGAGCCTTGACCAAGCAACATCTGCTAAAATGCTTGCCCAGAAACATGCGGATTGAGAAAGAAGCAGGACGGTATATCAGGAACTAAATGGCTGGTGTTTGTATCTCTAGCTTCACGAAAAAATATAATTACTAATTAATATATTTATTGCATAGTGACAAGACTGAGTTAAAATCTTGTTCTGTTCTTCCCAGGACAAATGAGAAAGTTAAGACCAAATATGTGTGTGTCAGAAATTTCACAAGATTCAACTGCAAGAATTTCCCAGCGAACAATGGGATTTTCTGGATCCTTCTCCCATCTGGAGATGCAGGATCCACTGTATTCTGACGTACCAGTCACTGACAGAATAAGGTTCAACCAAAAAAAGAGATGTGTTAGCAGTAGCCAAAGCTGGCTCTTGATTTCCCCCCAGTACATGCAGATGCTTAATGAGTCACTCGATCCTAAACGAGCATTGGCAGCAACCACTGCACCCTGGGAATGCCTGAAATCTCAAATGTGTGTTTGGGAGAGAGGTGAGGATGACAGAAGCCAGATTCAGAAAACTGAGCTCTCTATTTACCCAGTGGGCAGTAACAGACTGAACAACTCAAAAGATAAAACAAGTATCAAAATGTATTTTAACTTGACCTAGGAAGAACAGCTCTTGAGAGGAACATCAATTCTTGGCTCACCTGCTGCACCAACCAGCCCTGAGGTGACAACACCCACTGTCAGTGACTTCCAGCAGCATGACCTCTCTCTCAGCAGAAACCAACAAAAGCCCCTTCTCATCAACTCAACATAGACACAAAAGCAAGAACATTTTCTCATACTGAAAGCATGACACTTTTAGAGAAAGTATTAATTCATTACTAATTCCCCAAACCACATGATTTTCATAATGATCTCTTCCCTTAATGCTGCATAATAGAGATGACCAGAAATCTCATTTACTCCATGCTTCTTTCCCAGCTTGTATTACAGTCCTGTGTTTGATAAAGGAGTGAATCTCCGCAGATGCAGTTTGTAACAGCTCTTCTGCTCCATGGAACAAGGAAACTGAGTATCTCCAAGCTGCTGGTGCACATGGCAACGCACCACAGGGAATTTTCACTTAATGATCAGAAATTTGATGGTGACCAGCATAAAAAACCCCAAATACTGACCATCTCCTAAGCAGGAGAGAGGTTTCTCAGAGAGGATAAGAACTCAGTGTGCGTTCAGCCAGGTTTGGAGGCAGCAAACGCCTCTCGCAGGGCTGTGGTCACGCAGTGCCTCAGCCACCAGAGGGAACCTGGCACCAGCTCACAGCAGCCACAGGGATCTGGGGACATGAGTAAGATCTGCTGGCATCTTCACTGCCTTGTGGGATTGACATTAAGCTTACAGCACTTGCGATCCCCTATAGAAACAGCGACGATATGGTTGCTATGTTCAACATTCAGACACACACTGCAGCTCATCTCCCAAGCCAGACAACAGCCAAATAGCAGAGACTTCACTGCTGCTGGCCTGACCTGCATCTGAACCAGTGACCCAGGGATGAAAGACAGAGTATCCTATTAGCAATCATCTGCTGTCATCTAAGGACTTCACATGCTTAGGAGCCCCAGCCTCCTGTGTGCAATGGGCAGGGAAGGGAATTTCCTTTTTACCTTCTGAGGCTTCATGCCATTCGTGTCAGCAGAAAAGCAGAAAACAGTGTCCCATCAACATGGGACTCTGCCTGACAAGCCAATATGGCAGCATCCCACTTGTTATTTTAAATAAGGATACACAAAGCTTAATAACAGTCCTGGGGAGCACCATGGGGATTTAAAACTCCCCTTTTGAAGGTAACCATGTAAAGCTGGAACACTTCTACCTACACACCTAGTCCCTCTGACTAGGAATTAAAAAGGGCTGCCTTAACACTCTGAAGACAGTTTCTCAGGGTCCAGACCCAGTACATAAGAGTAGAATGAACTTCTAAGGTCACTGACTGAAATCGTTCCATACAGCAGATGATCATACAAACTAATCCCTTTTGGTGGCTGTCAGAGAGACCCCTTAATGCTGTCAGTTGAAAACACCCAAATTACCACTCGTATTTTTAAATCTTGGCTTGTGTGTGCTGAGAGACATACCTGTTAAGTTTAGTAAGAAATTGTACCTGCATTATATTTTCTGTGCCTGTGCATGGGCCAACATAGCTGAGAAAGCATGAGGGTAGAAATAATAAAAACAGATGACTATTAATTCAAAAGGCAATGAAGCCCACAGTAAATGAGGGCAGAGGTTGACCCTGAAGCCACTGGGCATCACATGCAGTGTGCAGGCAGTTCCTAGTGCAGAATTTTAGGGAGGAATAAGAGTAACCATAGGAAAGAGTAAGGTGAAATCTACTTGCACATGGAGCATATTTGATTCAAAGTTACTCTAGTACTAAAGGCACTGAAAAGCATGAACTTTCAAGCACTATACTTCATCAAAAGCTGTTCCTTGATCAAGGATGTCCTTCCAAGATGCACTGTGAGTAGAAGGCAAAAAAAAAAAAAGGCTTTACTCAGTTCTAAGACTGAGCCGCAACACAACCAGCCAGCTTGTAATCTTTTCAAAGAGTGACAGCTTGATGGTCAATGTCCAGATGACATTGTTTCCCTTCTAGTAGAGTAACACCTTTCTGGTGCCCCCTGGGAGGCCCAATATAAACCCTGTGACCACTAAAACAAAGTATCCATAGGTTGTAAATGTGTTGGGAGGCCAGCACCACAAGCAAAGTAGAGCAACAGACACCTTCAAGCAGAGGCTCAACTGCCGCTGTTATTTTGGGCGAGTGGTCAGTAGAGTAAATTTACTGCACCTCACAAGGCATCACTCAGTGATGGTGAGAAATGCACTGCTGCTGAACTGACTGAAAACAGCAGCTGGAAGAGAGAGTACTGTAATGTAAACCAACCCAGCAGAGGGGAAGAGGAGGAGTGGATGTGTCCAGATCAGATTTAGACAAGTTACCAACTGACTGCACTAATAATAGGGGCACAAGGAGACTCCAGACAGGACCCCCAAACAGGATTTCCTGCACATATGGATGTGTCTGTGTGCGTGTGAAAGGGAAAACAAACATGAAAATTGAATGTGGATGTTGACTAATGAGTCTACAACTAATTTTGAAACCCTAGAAAGACATCTTAGGAATCTGGGCTTGATCCTGCTCTCGCTGAAAGCAATGGACAAATTTGTATTGACTTGGAAGTGGAGGCCTGAGTCTTTAAATCAAATTATCTCTTCTTCCTGAAGCCTCTAAATAATAGTGAATTGCAGCAGCAGTACTTTGTAAACTATAAGCTACTCTGTTCATTTATTTTCAGGCACATTCAAAATATTAACTTCATCAGATGAATTATAAAAAAGAAAAAAAAATAAATAAAAATTACTTTCCAGTCATAATGTTTTCCTTCGCAGAAAAATGTAAAGTAAAACTTTCTACAAGGATCATTAGGATCATTCACTACTTGGTAAAATAACATTCAACTTGCTACTAAATCTCCAAAGCATTTTTATATTGTTCCTATTCCTATTGTAACACCTCACCCCTTGCATTTCTGGCACAGTCACGTGTTAAACAAGCAAAACTAAACGACCAAAATTCAAATTCTGAACTGTTTTGATTAGCCTGGTTAATCTAGACTAATTTTCACAGTTCTATCTAAACCAGCAAACTATTAAGACTCTATTCGTGTAAGGCACCTGCTCACCATTCTACACTAAATTCATGCACACATGGCAAAGCTAAAAAGCAACCAGGTCCACTGCTACTGCTGAGAAATATGCACAATTTCACTGGGCTAAATTGTAAAAATACAGCCAGGAAATGCTTAAATTCTCTTACATCACAACTTTTCATTCACAGATACGGATACTCTGTATGTGCTTACTCACATAAATATAAACTTTAACCACTCATGGTAAAAGTTCTCTTCAGAAGCTCTCCGAACAAAAACATCCTTACTGCAAACAGGGTTCTGCTCCTGCCTAGGAGACCTGGGAGAACAAAGTGAAGCTGTGGTCAAACCCAGTACAGTCACTCTTTACACTTGGAAACAGCAGCCATGAGTGCATCCACTGCCATCAGCAGGGAGGTGCCATCCAGGAAAAGCTCAGCAAGTTTGTATGTTCTCCTAGACTCTCCAAGTGGAAGTTTTCCTTTCCAAGATCTCCTGAGACCCGCTGTGTGTCATGGATACCGCTCCTCACTGACACTCTTCTCACCAGCAATCACAGATCTGCTGACAGAGATGCTCATTTGACGACTTCAAAACACTCTTAATTGATGGTCTAAGTTAGCCCTGACTTTGCTCAAAACAGAGCTCCCACAACTTGCTGCACTGGCAGATGATGCTCTGGTAACCAATCTGGGACAAGACATCTGTCAGGGACAAGTTTTATGACAGCCACTCTGCCAGCTCTGTATAGGCGAGAGTCCAGGCTCTAGCATGGACCAACAGATACTCAGGAGGAGGGCACCAGAACCAGGCAAAAACGTGGTGATTCTTCCCTCAGTTTGGAGATCCTGGCTTCCAAATATCTACCTGGGGTGTTTTGTTTGCTGGGGGTGAGTGGGCACGGTGTTTTCTAGTTGGTTTTAGAGAAAGAAACAGGGGAAGATGCTGTATGCAGATGCAGTGCCTCTACTCAAAAGAGAGGTTCGCTTCCTATTTAGAAAGCAAAATGACAGAGAACAAAACAAAGTGTTGCTTTACTTGTGTTCCACTTAAATCTCCCACTGCTGCTGACAGCTGAGTTGACATTTCAGAGAACCATTCACCCCATCTCTCCCTCAGAACTACCTCTCTGAGCAGCAGCAGGTAACTTGGACCACATCCCTGGGCACACACAATCAAAGCACCTCTCGTCTTCTTCACATCTTTCAACTACTTCGTACCTTGTTTAGTTACTCAGTAACACATTAAAAATTACTTTTAGATTTAATCTCTTTGATAATTTCAAATCAGCCACCAAAGTCCATTTCTTCATTTTTCAATCCCTTCCCAGACCACTTAAAATTGCATTAATTCTTCAAAATTATCACGTTCTGAAGGACTTTGCTGATAACTCCTGGAGTAACATGTCCAGGGGGACTCTGCTGGTAACTCTATGGTAAGAACTGGACCTCCAATCCCTTCAGCACAAGAATCTTCCCCTAAATCTGCTACCCCTTTTGACCAGGAGCTCATAACGAAGATCACGGTACATCCCAATAACTGAGTTTTTCTTATTCACATGTAAGGCACTGAATAAGACAGACAGTCTGCTTTGAATATCACCCCAAATCCCCTGGAACATTGCACAGCCTGAGCTGAAGTTTTCATGTCCACACTGTCTAGCAACACCTAAACCAGCCAGACTAAAGGCAGTCCATACATTTCAATAAACAATGCTGTTATGCTTCCTGACTACATAAAACATTCTCAGCCAACACCCTCCAGCCTCCTCCAAAGAAAACCAAACCAAAATGTGCCCGTAACCTAATGCACATGTGTGCATGCACACACTTTGCTGTGACTCTTTACATGCTTAAGGAAAGATTAATATTGCAGTTGACTGGCCCAAGCAGGCCGTGTTTCTATTGCATTTACTAGACAGCAGCAGTGCTAGAAAGTAATCAGTGAGCATCCAAAAGATGTTTTCCTAATACTAAGGAGATTGAGAAGGGTTTAGTATCTTTAATAGTTTTACATCAAAGAGGATTATAACAAGCAATGTAACAAATGCCCAAACTGGATTGACTTTGTACACAAATCTTAAATCTCCAGGCCTTCAGGGAATCATTGATAGACATCCAGAAACACAGGGATGCTGGAGTTACCCACGGATCGTTGTCTGGTTTTGTCTGCCAGGGTAAGCCCTACCTGGCAGTATCAGCCAGGATAAACTAACCATGAGCCAGCAATGTGCCCTTGTGTCCTCTAAGAAGGCCAGTGGTATCCTGGGGGGCATTAGGAACGGTGTGGCCAGAAGATCAAGGGAGATCATCATCCTCTTCCTTCTCTGGTCTGCCCTGGTGAGGCTGCACCTGGAGTATTGCATCCAGTTCTGGACTCCCGAGCCCCAGAAAGACAAGGAATTACTGGAGAGGGTCCACTGCAGGGCTACAAAGATAATTAGGGGACTGAAGTATTTCTCTTATGGGGACAAGCCGGGCCTGTTCAGCCTGGAAAAGAGACTGAGGGGATCCTATCAGTGAATACAAATCCCTTATGGGCAGGTGTCAAGGGGATGGGGCCAGACTCTCTCCAGCAGTGCCCAGTGACAGGACAAGGCACAACAGGCACAAACTGAAACACAGGAAATTACATCTGAAAATGAGGGAAAACTTCCTTACTTTGCGGGTGACGAGCACTGGAACAGGCTGCCAGAGGAGCTCATGGAGTGTCCTTCTCTGGAGATATTAAAAACATGCCTGGATACGATCACGTGCAGCCTGTTCTACATGAACCTGCTCCAGCAGGGAATTGGACTTGATCTCCATAAGTCCCTTCCAAGCCCAACCATTCTGTGAAAGGTGCCCAAGGTCTCAATGAGAAAGACAGAACTAGAACAACCTGTTTAGATGAGATCCAGTAGCTCTGAACCAATGAAAAAGATGCTGGATTAAGAGATAAGATGCCAATTTTTGCTAACCACCTCTGCTGCTGTCACATGCAAAATGATCAAATCAGCTGACCTCTCCGTGCTTTCGCTTCCTCAGCTATGAACAAGGACAGGAATAATTCTTTGTTCTTTACTTTCAGCATGGCCAAAACCAGTAACATCTGCTGATCCAAAGAAGTGAATACAAAGCACTTGGATGCATGCAAGTACCATCTCCAGGATTAGAGCAGACTTGATAGCAGTTTACTCCCAGCCAGCAGGGACTGCAATGAAGGCTGCAGTAGAAGAACTGACCAGATGAGACACATTTTCAAAAGTGCGTTAGATTCCAGAAGTGCTGGATTAAATGGTGATAGATCCATGTCCTAAACCACCCCAGTGAAACGGCACTGCCCTCAGGAGTTCCCTTGGAACTGCTGCTCAAGACCTACTCAGAGGGCACAAAATGCTCACGCACAAGGGTGGAATTGGAGGATTTCAACACGGCACATCAGAGACACCAAGCCAGTACCCTGCGCGCTGGGACAACAGTGACAGGAGCCTTCAGGTGTATGCAGAAGACCAGCAAGAATAAAATTTCAATGTGCTTTTGTACTTTGTATTTATACTGACATTGCTAATGCTGTACAACCACTGCGGCACTGCAGTCAGCTTAGTTTCTGAAGCAATTATTTTAAAGCATGAAGTGACAATCATGATTTTCAATGTAAACTGGCAGTAAATGGCATTTAGATGAGCATCTGCAATGTAACAGTCTCTTCCTACAAAAGAAGTTTATTTTTTTTATGACTCATTTTCAGACTTTTTTCTTTCTTAGCCCTCCTTGCAAAACTTGCTTACATTAACAACAATTTAATCGATCACAATCTGCAAAGGCCTCTCAGGGACACATTCCACAGATCAAAGCAACTCCAACAGAAGGTCATTCTATTGTTTCCCTTTAGCCATAAGAGCTGGAAATTGTAAAGAGAACATTTCACCTTTTCGTTACCTGAAGAAAAATTCGCTATTCACTATTAATACAGAGAGAATAAATAATAGATGAATTGGAGAAATACCACAAGCTGTGGGAGAAGAGAAAATACAGGCTTTTCATCACATTCTCCTCATCCATATTTATGAGTCCCTCAGGTTTTCCGGGTAATCAGAATAAATGGATTTTGGATGATATGGGCATAGTAAGAAAACTGCTTTCCATGAAGCAAGGGAATATAACTGTGGAGATAACAGAATCAGAGATGCTCATGAAATATGTGCAGTTGCATTCATTACAGGAGAGACCACAACATCGCTGAAGAACATCTAGCTATGTAACAACTTTAAAATGGTAACAACCCTTCCTATGACCAGCTGCTGAGCAGAACAGAGCCACACTGAATCCCTGATACAGCTAAACATTAAGTATAGATAAACATTTTAATAACAGCGTGCTTTGTGGAAATCACCAAGAGAGAGAATGGACAGAATTACTTTAAAAATGCCTTTCAAAGCCTAGGCTGTTTCAGAATAGCTGATGATCTATTTTACATTAAAATGTTCCATGTATATTTACACACATCTCTCAATACGCACCAAAATGGTTAAGAATTACTTATTTGCCTGGATAAAATCTAGAACCAGCAGTTAAAAAGAAAAGCAAAACAAACAGCAGGGAAAGAAAACCCAAAGGGAGCCCCAAAGCCAGACACAATGGTGGGCAGAACCCAAGTCCACATGCAGACAGGGTCAGAAAAGGACTATGTGAAAGCAGCTGCTCACAATACCTAAAAATAGCTTAGCATTCCTCCTTTTTGGTAAAGCTCCACCAGATGCTCCTGGTACCTTCTGGAAAGAGAGAAAGAAACAATTAAAAATCCATCAAGTGAGACAACAGTAAATCAGAACCTTTGATGAGCAAGAACGCAAATGCTCTTTGCTCGCCTCTGACACTGGGACTCGACTCTTCACTGCCCAGTACCCCCATGGAGTGAGGAAGCCTCCACCTGAGTCCTTCACTCCTGGCTTGTGAGCAACCAGCCAGAGGGTGTCTCACAGCCACCACAGGTGACAGCTGTTCTGTCACCAAGACAGGGACACCCAGCACCTCTCAAATCTCTCCCCACTAGATCCCCAACAGTATTTACTTAATGACTAAAGCTGAATTAGAGAGAAGAAAAGGCTGTTATTTGCATAAAGGACTCAATACTTCATAACTAATTCCAGTAGGACCACTTTGCTTTTATCTATTAGTTTGGTTCAGTTTCTTCTATCCAGAAAAAGAATGCCCTTTCCATCAGGATCTACATCTGCCTCCATTAAGATGAATCCAAATTATCACCATATTTTCCAAATATTAGAAACTATGGAGGAAACTCGACAACACCCAAGCAATTGTTTGGTGCGGATTTTACTGTATTTTTTAAATTAAGCTCCTCAGCAGAGAACAGTAACTTCCAAATGAGATTAAGTTTCACTACCTTTCCAGTTCAGAATGCCTCAAACTACAAGGGAAAACACAAGTAGCTGAGGAAATGTCAAAGTCAATGCACTTGCTCCTTAAGCTGTTTATTAAACAGCACCATTAAATCAAATTAAATCAAAAAAAAGCCTCTGTGGCTATTTGGTGCCAACATGATGCATGATGTAGTGTGTAATGTTAGTGTAACTGGCAAGGTTGTTAGGCAACTTTTTTTTTTTTTTAATAATAATATTGGGATACAACAGGTGGAGAGAAACCAGCCAAGAACCTGTCAGCCTACAGGGAAAGTTCATGTTCGCCTCTGCTCCTTCACAGGCAAAAGGGTCACATATTTTGGGTGGTTCCCTTCACCATGTAAATAAAGCTTTGGCCTAAGCAAACTGCTTTAATCATCAGTGAGGTCTTATACATCATAGGAAAATTTTCCATTCTTAGAAAGAGCAGATGCCAGTAAACACCCCTTGGCTGCATTTAAGAACAGAATCCATTATCCGCATACAAAAGCCCTAGGGAAAAGAGTCAGGGTTGCAACTCCAGCAGTTAATACAAAAACAAAAATTCCTCAATGAAGTGAAAATAACATTCAGAACATTTACATTTCTTTCACTGATGCCACTGGAATTTAAAAAGTGGGAAGGAAGTAGCCAGGCATCTGTTTTACATGTATTTTAAATCTTTTTAAAAAGCAGCAGTAAGAAACAACATAACCCAATTGCAAATACATTATGAATAAATTACACATACTCCAAAGACTATCGTTTCAGAACTAAAAAAAATGTTTTTTCCAATACTAGGAAGCTCCAACCGAATTCTGATGTCACCAAGTGCGATATTGTGAAAGTCATTAAGACTAGAGATTTCAAAGAGAAAAAATTCACATGGAGTGTTTATATTTAACTCAGGCTGGCAATGATTTCAGTTTTATTTTCCGAATACAAACACATTGGAATTGAAGATGCTCAATAACCAGCAGTTATTGGAATTGAAGATGCTCAATAAGTCCTGAAAAACCCAAAACCTGACAGTCTTTTCACCTTGTCAGAAAACACTGAAAACATTCCCTATTCACAAAACCATTTTTGTTTCTAATAGATGTGACACGCCCAACAAATGGGAGTGACACAAGGCATCAGCAGTGGCATTAAATTCCATTTGTGATGCTCCTTCAACAAGGTGACAGCACAGCCTGTTCTGCTTTCTCCCATTTTTTATACCACCATCCCTGGATAACATCCAAGAACCTATCCCTGTAGGAAACCTTCGTGCTTCTCTGCCCAGTGTTTTCAACAGGGCTGAGGTATCACTACAGCACCGAGCTAAAGCTCTGCCTGGAAATGAATAGTACCCAGGCAGTTGTACACAAGTCATACACTACAGAGAAGAGGCTGATTTTAAAATTCTGAAGAACTTAGCTCTGTGGGAAAGGAAAAATAAAAATCAATTTCCTTTATCTAGCTAAGAATTTTACCAGAGGGTGCTCCATAACTTGCACTTGTGCCCATTTCTGATGATTCAGCAGATGCCTCTGGTGCTGAGCTGCCACCGGCAGATGCTCCAGCTCTACTTGAGCCAAAAGGCTGAAGATGTGACCCTTATTTTCTAATTGAATTGTGACAAGATACACAACTGATATTTATTCCAAACATCTTGGGAAGCAACCCGGCATTTCTGCAGCAATGCAGTGCATTCTACAAGAAGGATGCCAAGGGAACCACAGGCAGGAATAGCAGCCTCACTATAAGAATCTTAAGATAGCATATCCAATGCCTTTGGCTTTACTGTATCCTACACCATTAAAAGCTTGGCTTCCAAAACCAAAACCACAATGGAGCATGTGCCAGACACTTCATAAAACATTTGATGTTTTGCATTGCTCAAAGAAAAACACGGATAGCACTTAAGAAGTAAATAGTCATGGCAAAAAAAAAAAGAAATCCACAGCTAATATATGAGGAATCCTGGCTATGAGCCCTTTCAGATGATGCAATATTCACCTGCACTGTGTAGTCAAACCCTGTTTCCTGCCACATGACCCAGAGCACCAGTGCGTTGCCACCTTCCAGCACAGAGCCAGCCCCTCTGCTACATCATGATTCACCAGGAGAAAAACAGGAACCACTGAACTTCTTCAGTCGAAGGGGTTTGCAACACCAAACAACATTTGGGGTATTTGTTTCTCCATTTTGGACTCCTTCCGCCTAATTTTTATCAGGAAAGGAGTTTTTTGAGTCTCATTTTAATTCCAGTTTACCTTAACATACTGGAAGAAAGTTATAAACAAGGAAAGTTGACAGGATTTCTGCCCACCTGTCTCTAGATAGCATCTTTTCAGCAATGTTAAATTCAATCAGAAAAACCATTGCTAAAAACTGAGTAGGCTCTCCAAAATCTCAGTTTACAGTGTGAAGGAAAAGACTGGTATTACCCTTCGAAGGAAAGGCAATTCTAAAGCATAACAAACATTATTAACAATCTCAGCCTGGAGGACATGCAATCCACCTCACTGTAATTCTGATAAAACATGAACAGTCCTCTGGACTGGATGTGAACTGGAAATAAGTGACCAGGGCACTTTACATAACTCAGGGCCTTCATCACCCAGGAGAAGCTGTAGAGTGAGAAACAAGGATTCTAACCCACTACAAGCAGCTATTTTAAGCCCTCTAACTTGCCAATAGAGACAGAGTATAGGGATGAGTGAGCTATAAGCAAGCCCAGTGCCATCCATATAGCTCAGGTCAGAGGTAATTAACAGTCCTTTAAAGATGCCAGACAAACCACAGAAAAACAGAGGTTATGAAGCACAGGTTGTAAGTGACTGCTGATATGCAGTCGTGGTATGGAAGAGAAGTGAATATAAAGTATGTATGTGCACATCCATGTGTGGGGAAAGGCTAAATGAGAGGCAGGGTGTGTGTCTCTAGAATTCAGCATTAATTTAAACAAAGTTCAGGCAAGCTAGGATCAAGGTCAAGATTTAATTGTACAGGAATCTTAGGATGAAAAGTAGTCCTGCCACTCTGAGATGAAACCTCATATAAAAAATAGATCTCAGAAGCTTACAGCCAAATCTGAGCCAAATTCAGTAACTGTACACTTCAAAGGCAGGTTTCAGAAAAGCATTTAGCCATGTACAGTATGCACATAACATGCAGACAGTATGTATGTGATACATAGAAATGAGGAGTGAAAAAGATCAGCAGAAGGCAGGAAGGAGCTGCCTTTAAGATACGAATTTTTAGGGCTTTTGATCCATCTCTTGGTTGGGATCCAAGCAGCTGAATTTGATATCCAGCCCCAGATCTGAACATGTTCATTCTGGTCATTCAGGACTTGGTCTGAAATCCATTACCCAAATGAGCACAGGAGACCCAAGAACTGCTAGGGTGTTTTTTTTGGAAAGATCAACACCCACCTCTATCATATGTCGCTTCAGATGCACATAGACACACTGTCCTGTTTTCCGGTAATGCCTTTCGATGTGTTCCCTTCCAAATCCCAGAAACGTGTTCATGCACACATAGAGACCTCCCTCTGAATCCTGCAAGGAATGACACAAACAGTTACAGCAGGGAAGGAACTGAACAGGGCAGAAAGGACCCAGGACGCAGGAAAAAAAAGCCCAAAGGATTGCAGACAATTTCTGTTATCAGGCACACACAAAAATATGGCTTTCATAGCACATTATGGTGTTTACATTATCAGTCCTCTAAGAAACTTCCACATCATATCACATATCACATCACATCATTCCACAGCCTATAGAAACTCTTTGAAACAGTTTACTTTGCAAATACAGATTAGTGAGCATCCAAATTGGAAGTCCAGAAGTTGGTCTTGAAAAATTCCGCTTGAGTGCCCAATCCACAGAGATTTGTAGGCACAAAAATTTGTAAAGCCTAGAAATAAGCACAAACATTTATTTGAAATAGCAGAATTTCTTGTGGCCATTTGATTGCAAGAATATCTTTCCAAATCAGAAGCACAGCAGAGCTGATGGTCCAGAGATTCTGCCACAACTTCTACAATTGATCATAATCTTGTCTGAGAAAAAAAAGATCTCAAATGACCTCACAGCTCTTAAAACTGGCTAACCAAAAACTAGCAAGTGTTTTGTGTACATTCTTCAGTATCTATCAGGAATTCTTTCCATTCATGCAACTACAGAGCTTGGAGACAAAGGCATGACAAAGGCATTACAAAGGAAATATATACTTCTGGTACTGATCAGAAGTGCTGACATTTCAGTAACATAA
The DNA here is from genome assembly GCA_013397935.1 of Dasyornis broadbenti. Lineage (NCBI taxonomy): Eukaryota > Metazoa > Chordata > Aves > Passeriformes > Dasyornithidae > Dasyornis > Dasyornis broadbenti. The sequence continues at coordinate 2,498,796 of VZRN01002326.1, forward strand.
CCTGGCATCACTTTTTGCTCTCCCTAAAGCTGGGTGTTGATGCTGACTGTAACCAGGGTCTTGTTCAATTTTAACACCACTCTAAGATCTCTCCTACATCAGACTGCCAGGAGGACTTTCAGTCATCTGCTCTTTGGTGTTGGATCAATTTTTTCAAGCCCTCTAACATGTATTGTTTTGAGTAGGTGGTGCATAACAAAGACTGAGCCTTTCAGAAGCTCTGTGACCTTCCTTCTATTGTGAGCATGTTTGTGCTACTGGATAGTACAGAACATCTCATGTTAAATTCCCCCAAGAGCAACATGAACTAAACTCATTCATAGGCACCTCAGAAGTAAATTATAAATATATATATATCAAAGTAAGGATCATTATCTCCAGAAACAAGTCATATTAGACACATATATGCTGTCTGCTTTCCTATCCTGTACTCCAAATCCTTCTGCATTACCTCTTTCTGTGAGAAAGTCATGGATGTGTCCTCTACAAGAGGATCCTCTAGGTATCCAGTCTAAATGAAAATATACCGTGTTGTCACCCTAGGGTCTCAGGAACTTTGTTTAAAGTTTTGTTTTCTTGGAGATCATTCTCTCTTTTTCAGGAGGGAATCCAAGAGACCACTGAACCATTTCTGAGGCAGCATATGACAACAATCTGACACTTTCAGTATAGGAGCTAAATGTAGAGTCTGAGTAAGCTGGTTGTGGTTACGAACAAAACAGTTGTTTCTCCTAGAGAACACAGGCAGAGTGGTCTCTCACATAGCTTGGAAAGAAGTGGACAGACTGTTCAAAAGCCTAAAAGCTCACAGTAAAACAGAGGTCCATGTGAAAAAGACACCTTTGTAGAAGGCTGAATAAAGGATTAGGCCCCTGTTTGGTGCTCAAAAAACTCTAGACTGTGATCTAAGACAAACTTTGTGCTGGTTAATTTAACTCTACTGACCAGACAAACAGTCCTGGAAGGAATGCTATTTTACATAGTCTGTGGCATGTAAATCTTTGTATTTCATGCTCATCTTAGATATGGGTGAAAGTTTATGCTGGAGGAAGGCAGCTTATCTAAAGTACTGGCGACAGTATTTTACATCAGAAAAACATAACTTGTCCTGACAGACAAAACCAGGAATGTTAGCTGGGTATTTTTTCCCCCTCACTCTTCATCTGCTACATCCTCATCTGCTTAAGGATGTAGCAGATATGTACAGTGAAGTTTAGGATAAAGTAATGTATAAACATTGTCTTCTCTTATTACTCCAAAGACATTGTTGGGGCAGAAGCTTGCACTTGCTCAGGCCTCCATCACTGCCCAGAAGGTCACTCAAGAGCAGATTAGTCTTCTCACCTTCTAAGCAGGAGGAAAAGGGATTGTTCTTCACCATATTTCTTCCTCTTCCTTGCTGCTAAGGCGGTCATGGTAAGACAGGTGCTTTATTCAGAGAGGGAAACACACAGTCCACACCAGGGAGAAAGGTATTTAAAAAAAGGAAAAAGCTGCTCTTACTTATTTAGACATCAATTCATGTTTGGAGGAAGGAAAGAGGCAGAGAATCCACAGATAAAGAAAGCTAAAATGCAGCAGTTGCTCCCTCTCAGAGCTCAAAAACAGAGCAAGGCAGCTGGTGGGTGAGAGGTCTGGCAAACACAAATGCCAGTCCATGAGGACACCAAGAAACATCACCCCCTCATTTCACACTGCTCGGGCCACAGACACCAACAGCTTTCAAACACCACTAACCTGATCAGGATTTGAACTAATGACCTCCATCCCATTACCAATCCTCACGAACCATTTAGATCCCTCAGGGAAATTTAGGGTTTAGCAATTTCAGCTCCTGAGGTGGCTCAGACAACAATGACTTTATACAAACACAAGGGCTGTGGTGATATCCTAACACAGTAAACAGTTGAAGACTCAGGGACAGTGTCTCATGCCCAGGTGTTTGCTTTAAATCCTCTGGAACAACGGCAAAATTTCCTAATACAGTATTAGAGAAGAGAGCAAAATGACACCTTGAGTCTCCACAAGCCTCCATACCCAAATATAAAGAATGAAAACTTGTCCATCCTGTCATCTATAAAGCAAAATGTGCCAGTTATGACACAGGGTCACAGGCTCCTCTGTACATTTTGTCATGGTTTCCATGAGACTGTTTCCCTACAAAATTCATGTCCATAGAGAACTGCCATAGGCTCTCTTCAGGGTGTCTGTTCATCAGGAATCATTATTAATTAATCTGCCTGCGGTCACAAGAGTCGTGCTGCATAACTACAAACCAATCTTTAATAAATTTGGAAAAGTTACAGGACCATCCCTAACATACACACATTGCACTGAATCCCACACTAGTCTAACTAAATGATACATATTTCAGGACAGGCTTAAAAAGAATAACAGATGTTTTTGGCATTTAATATTCATCCCAACAACATACAGTAATTTACAATGAGGAATAAAAAGAAAACCTGTCTCTCTGTCATGCACCAGTACTACCTACATGGAAACAACAAGGAAAAAAAAAAAAAAAACCAACAACAAAAAGAAAAACCAGAAAAAAATAAAAAACAAAAACAAATAAACAAACAAACAAACCACAGACAACCAGCTGAACACAACAGGACACAGAGATGGTTCCATCAAACAAAAAGTTCATTTTCAAGTTTCCACCACAGGAAATATAGTTACTTCTGGGGTGGGGTAGGGGAACCAAAACAAAAAATGTGTGCTAAGGCCAAGAATCTATCTAGTCACATTCAAAAGAAACATGGGGTATAAACAGTGGCATAAGTCTGCCTTTTAGACAACTGTCCTCTGTTACCCCAATGTGTAAAGAAAGTAATGGTGACTAAAGCAACGCAGAAAAGGAATAATAAGAGGGTAAAATTGGGCATCAGGTAAAAAAATGGATCAGAGGGAAAAGCAATAGAATCAGAATAAGGAATGGGAGGACATTGACAAACACAAACGTTGATGTCAAAATACAAACAAGTGGTGAAGAGGAGCCATGTACTACTGGAACTGGCGAATGACAAGAGATGGGAAAAGAAGAGCTGGATTGGGCAGAGAAAGAAAGGACAAATGACCTGGAAGTAGGAAATAAATTACAGGGCTTCCAGTAACTGGACTGCTAACTTGAAGTGCAAAAGAACTCCTTCCCCTGCTCTTCCTTTACAAAAGCACTATATGGCACTGAAGAGCCCTGGATATTTGCCTACAAGCAAATTATTTGACAAGCGCTTAACAAAGATTTCTGGTACCTCTGTTGTAGCTTCTAAATGGGCACATGGAGAAAGCCAATTCAGTACAGCACTTAGAATATTTCCTGAGAAGAAAAAAGCTGTGTGGACTAGTCAGCACTAAACCAAAACCAAACCACCATTCCAAGAGGTGGAGCAACTGCTCACTCCCATGTATAAATCACAGGTGGACTCCAGGCAGGGCATACGAATTCCAAAGCAGTATCTTGGACAAGTCACATGCACAGGCAGGATCAAGGCTTCACAGCCAGCAAGCAAATACAATGGCAAAACTAACACTGGGTCAGGAGCACTTCTAACCTGCAACCAGGAACAGAGAACTTCCACCCATCCATCACCACTGTTTGGGGTCAGTTTATCCAGGTGCAGACTGTGTGAGCCACTGGCAGAGGTGTCTGAGATCCAGCAGGGCTGATTGCCAAGCTCCAGCCCAGTACTGCAGCTCCAGCAGTGCCACCTGCACTGCTTCCACAGCAGCTTAAATCTAGGGGATTTTGCTTTGTGCAGAGCCCTGGCTGTACAATTCTGTTGGTCACAAAAACACTGCTGTGCTTCCAGAAGGGAAAAGCTGGGGAGAAGAATTGAGAATAAAACTTATGGTTCCACAGTGATTCAGCAGAGCTCCAGCATAGTCCATTCATCTGCATCTCCGTATTTATCCTCTGACACTCTGGGTACCTCAGAATTCAAGTCTCTCTGCTACCCAAAATACTGCAGTCCGTCATCACTCTGGATAACAGGATAATCAGTCACACATAAAGAGGAAAAGGGTAGTAAGATCCAAATTTAAATCAATCCCAAGGAAACACACAATGCACATACACGCTGGTTGTCCTCTCAAGCACCATAGTTATTTCTCATGTGTTGACCACTGCAGGCACAACCTCTACTGATGCAACCATTTTCCAGCTTCAGAAGACCAGTGAGTTAAGGGATGTGAACCAGCTGAGTGTCCTGGTGCACTCCCAGCCAGCAAAACACCTGCCCATGTGGCAGCTTTGGTATCTGCCTGTCAAGCCACAGCACCACACTGCTCTGACATTCCAGGTGATCACCTACCACCAGGCAATGCACTGCCTTGCTAACTGGGAGGTCATTTAGAAGCTTGGCCAAAATCCTCGTCTGGAGTATTCCCTTTGTCTTGATGTGTTCAGTCCTCTTGTTTCCTCTATGCTGCTCCCATTCCATCAACAGGAATAAGATCCAAGCCTATCCCTCACAGCCACCGGCCTCAGTGACTTTGATTTTCTTCAAGCAATATTGACCAAAGGAACAGCCAGATAGGAGGTGCTTATTTCTAGAATGTTTTATACAACACAGTCACCGATATCCATTACACACTCCAGACTCTCAAGGATTTCAGTCTCAACAGCAGAGCATCAGCTCCGTTCAGCCTTTGGGAGCTGTCCCAACATAACCATTACAGAGTCCCCGAGCCACAAAAATGAAGTCAGCAAGATTCACAAAGGAAGCTGTTGTCAGCAGCAAGGTTTTCCAGCGGAGCAAAGCCAAGCTTTCAGCTGCTCAGACAAACACGGTCCTGCACTCTATAAAGCCAGACTGCCTGGTCCTGTCACCATGTCGCACTCATGAGCTGTGCTGGGGTTGGGACCAGTGCCGTTCATGGGGAAGGTTTCAGAGCACATCCATGTGCAACATCCATAGCTCACATATACCCCTTTTTCATACTCCAGTTTGTATCCCTTTTCCAGCTATTGTCTCTCCCCTAGATGTCTCACTCTCACAACCAGTGACAGGACCTGAGAGAATGGCATAAAGCTGTGTCAGAGCAGGTTTAGGTTGGACATTAGGGAAAGGTGTTTCACCCAGAGGGAAAGAGGCTCCCCATGGAAGTGGTCACAGCCCCAAGCCTGACAGACCTAAAGAAGTATTTGTACAACACTCTCAGGCACATGGTGGGATTCCTGGGGTGTCCTGTGCAGGGCCAGGGGTTGGGCTCAATGATCTTCATGGGTCTCTTCCAACTCAGCACATTCTACAGCTCTACAATTCTATAATAAATGTTCAGAGGTCTTTGATACCAGGATCACATTAAAAGGTAGAATTTCCAAAGCTGAGTACTATACTTCTAAAAAAAATAACAGTACAACAAAAGATTTCTTTATATCTTCTGCATTCTACTGAAGACAAAGTCAGGCTCATCCAACAAAAGAGGAAGAGAAGTCACAGTGGACAAAACAGGACAGCAGAAACCTAGAGCACAGTGTCAGATGTGGAAAGTCACCAGGAGGCATGACTGCACCTCAGATCTGAATAATGAGAGGTGCAGGATTTTGTCAGCCAAATTGTAGGGAAGTGGTTGGCTCCCATAGCTGCTGGGTCAGTCCCTGGAGGAAGCAATAGTCAACACTAGGCCAGGCTTGTGTTTTGTGAGCAGCCTGCCTTCCCTCCTCAATTCCTGTACAAAGGCATGGCAAACTGGAGCAGGAGCCCTCATCGGAGAAACAGTTTTTCTAGAAGACTCCAAAAAACCTCAGAAAGGTAACTAAAATTTAAGTCATAAAAAGGCATATATTGTCATCTTATGAGACAAGCAAACTAAAAAGTGTCACTAGGTCTCTTAAGTGCACAGAAATTTGCCTCCTGTTCCTGCCAACTTTCCAGGGACTGACCCCAGTATGTTCTGTTGGAAGTAGGCCAAATCCAAGGACACGAATTCCTCATCTGTTTATGGTATTTCTAACAACACCACCTTTCTGACAAGATCACCATGCTATTCCACGTTAATCCACGTGGAAAAAATGCACTAAATAACCACTTGTACTTCTAGCTCTCACTTCTGAAGTCTCTCAGCTAACAGCTCTCATTGTAGCACAAAGGTGACATTGTTCTCAGATCTTCATTCAAGGAAGATTTAAAACCCATGGAAAAGGAACCTCAACCAGTTTTGAGAACAATCAGTGAAGCTGCCTTTATCCACTGGAACATGCCCTACTCAAACCCACACAAGATGACACAGGTGACAGAGTGACAAACAGGGCTGCAAAAGCCATGTCTCACTGCCACGTTGAGCTTTGCACGGTTGGAAGAGGGAGCTACTCACACCCAGTACCTCATTTTCTTTGGCACCCCCTGACAGCAAAAGCTCTGATTTTGACCATTCCACTCTGCTTGGTCCTTGCAAATTTGCTGCAGCATCTTTCCCTACAATAATTATGTTACTTTGTACCCTAACACTCACAGGTCTAATGATTTTCAGTGTATTTGAAAGACCACAACACATCCTTACAGGAAAAGGATTAATATACAATTAATACAGCTAAAGACACTTGAGTGTAGAGCTGCTGCATGACCAGGTATGACACGACATGCTGAAGTTAAACTGCAGCCAGAGGCATATTTAAAATGGTAAAATGAGAAGAAGTGAGGAAATACTGAGAAATATTCTTACAAGGGAAACAAATGCCTCCAGCAAAAATGCAATCTGGAATTCTAGCATGGCTAACACAATCAGGAGTGTATTTTTTAAATTCTTGGACATTACAACAGGGCCAACAAACCTTGTATCTTCTTTACAAAAGAGGCAGGTACCTCAAGAGGAAGAGGTTCACTTAGGTAATACATAGATAACCTAAGAAAAAAAGTCACAAAATCAACCTAATAAAAAACATAAACATCTCCCTTTAGCCAAGCAACAACCTGTCTGTATTGCTTCACTTTCCTTCCAAATTAAAAACTGCAAAAACTCAGCTTTGTTATTTTCAATTTGTAAATCACAGTGTTTTACCTCAAAAAGCACACGTTACATTTGCCCCTTAGAATCACCATCCTAGAAACAGTATCCAAGTATTTATTAGATTATATGGGAATTTAAAATAAACTCTGAGGCAAATTTTTCATTCAGCTAAGCTGAATAGTGGTATGGGTTGAAAAGCTGTAGGAAACAACAGAAACTGAGACTACTTTTATTTTCACTGGTACTACATAAGTTCTGCCAAGCCTTTTGCCCAGTGAATGCTCATAACACAATTTAAACAAGAAGCTTTTACATTGGAGGGCAACATTTTCCAAAATCTGAAATCTCTTCCCAATAATGTCAAAAGGATGAAATATTTTTTAGTTAAAAAAAAAACCACACATGGTGCTTCCCACTCCTTTTGCTACTCTTATCCATAGTTTCTGTTAAGCTTGGCTCAAACATTTTATGTTTTGTTCAAACATATTGTTTAGCCAAACACAGCTTTTAGTGTGTTCAGTTGAGGCAGGGGGTGGTGATTGATCGTTTTTTAATCTGTAGCAGTATTTGATATCCCTTCCTACTTGTTAACAGAAACTCCTTATAAACCATAATATCGAAGAAGCCTGAAAGTGTTACTAAAAACATCAACCATGTGTTCACCCAAGCAGAAATCTGAAGGAAAGAATGTGGTATATTGATTTTCCCCCGCCAAAACCTCCTTAAGTATATAATGCAATTATCGCCTCTGCGGTGGAGTCCGATTTGGCAGTTCTAATCAGTCCAACTCCCAGTACAATCAGGGCTGCTGGGTGACACTTGAGAGCTGAAGAGTGTGGGTAAAAATAACCTCTGTTCAACAAGACATGATGAACACCAGACAGCTGAGTCACCTTTAAAACCAAGTCTGATTTTCTGTATTACAAGGAATTATCGAAGAGAGGGGGGATTATCAAATAGGAGGGAATAAAATATTTCAAAAATGGGTCTGAAATGTATCTTTCTCTGAATATTCTGTAATGTAATGAGTTTCCTTTTGATTGTTGCTGTTGACATTAACATCAACATAGAGTGCTCAATCACCTTTGGGAAACCTCAGCTTCCTGTGGAGAAGCAACTTTTAATAAAATTTCACCTCTGATGAAAAAGTCTAATTTCTAAGCACCTGTTCCTTACAAAGCACTGTCCATTTATGAAGGCTACCAGTGTTACCAGTGAAGTCAAAAGTGAGTCAGGCCCCAAATCTGTCATGGCACACATGCTATCTGTGGAGCTGGAGGATGTTTTGAAAGATACCACAGAAGTAACACCACAGAAAGTTTACTACACACGAAACATTCATCTAACAGCAAACGAACCAAGCTAGTGAGAAATACTACAAGTTCATTGAAGTTTAGTGACGTAACTGAAACCCTGGGGGAGAAAGTGTTTCAAGGGAACTTTCACGCTGATTTTCAGGATGAGCCTTTACCTGGGAAGCTTGCTCTGAAGATTTTGAATAGCATAAGCACCAAGGTAGTACGAAAGCAAAGTACTTGACATCTGCTCGCCAGAAAATACCAACGAGAAGGCCATTACTGTCCCTTTATACTACCTCGGTGTGAAAGCAAAAGCAGGGTTCCGGGTGGAGCGGACAGACCCCGACAACCACAGCAAGCAGGGAAGTTTCCCCAAAACCACAAAATCCCTGTGTCCAAGCAACCACTTCAGAGCGCCTTGAAGGAGGAAAATAAACAAACAACCGCAGGAAGGAACCGCTGCCGCGGACGCGCCAGCAGCGATGTGCGGGGAGCGCCGCGCCCGCAGCCGCGACCCCCGCGCCATGTGGGGGAGCACCGGAGGGCGAGGGGGCCGCGGCAGGTGGAGAAAGGGAGCGGGGGGTTCTGAAGCCTGAGGGGGAGGCAGCGGCCCGGGGAGGGTGCGAGGGGCTGCGGCGGGGAGAGGAAGGGGCCGCGGCGGGCGGGGGCGCGGAGGCAGCCGGGGGTGGTTCGCTGCACTCACGGGCGAGTCGTAGGAGAAGGCACACTCCGTCTTGTAGACCCGGTCCCCTGACTTGGGCACCCGGATCGTGGGCATGTAGGGGACGAGCAGCTCGCCCAGGTCCCCGGCGGCCATCTGCGCATCGCCGCCGCGGAAGAGCGCGGCCCGCTGCATCCTCCTTCCCTCCTTCCCTCCCTCCCTGCTCCCCTCCCTCGCTCCCGGCCGCCCGCCCTCCCTCCCTGCCGAGCGGCTCTGCGCGGCCGATGGAGGCGGCGGGCAGCCGGGCCCGGGCCAGGGCGGCGGCGGGAGCCGGGCCCGAGGGAGGGCAGGGGGAGGGAAGATGCTATTTTTAATCCAATGGCAGCGGGAGCAGCACCAGCTGCGGCGGCGGCACTGGGGGTCCCGGCGGGGGCGGGCGAAGGGCAGGGCGTCGGGGCGGGATTCCCGCCGAGGCCCCGCGGTGCACCCGAAATGCTTCGTGCCCAGGAGGGGAGCGTGGAGGCATCGCTTCTGCTCTCCCCGGGTAGCCGCTAATACTCTGCTATAGGCTCTGTTATTTATTTTTAAGCATTTAAAGACTATATACATATTTGTGTGTGTGTGTAAACGTATGTATGTATAGATGTATATGTATGTATATATATGTATGCATGTATACATATATATGTTTGTATAAAATGTATACAGTAAAAAATCTCTTGGACATATTTTAATTCTCAGCCCCTCATCTGAAATTGCCCAGTGCCGCGGTACAGGTGTCTCACGTGTCTCACAACTCTGTGCTGACGGTCAGATGTCCCAGCGGTCAAAAGGAGCAGGTTGGGGTGGGTGGATACAGGGTGGGAATGCCCAGCCTGGGATGCCCGAGAAGCCAGTGACAGTACCAGGAGCCAGCCCCCAATTTCGTGTCTTCAGGGGCAGTACCTTTACCTTAAAATGCCCTTTTTAGGCCTTTGCTGTGTTTCTCCCTGCTTTTCTCTTTGAAAGAATACTGTTAGAGGAAGGAGGAATAGAGTGAACTCTGTAGGAAAAAAAAAAATTGCTATTGTTTTCAAGCGGTATCTAATAACTACTACATATAGCCTGGCAGCAACAGCATTAAAGACATGACCAGCCCATTGGTAATGAAGATGCATAAAGCAGATGAATAGCCTTCCACTCACAGTCCACTCTACATCCAAGGATTCCTCAATCACTTCCAAGCAGGTGATATGACCTTTGCTAGAAGCACTTTTTACCTCCAAAGTAAGTTTCAAAAGGTGATTCTAGGAAAATCTCAAAAGCAGAATTGAAAAATGTTCGTATTCAGCTATGGACAGGCTCTAAGGGTAAGCAGAGTAGCAGAGCCTGTTCTCAGCAATGTTTTCTAGTAAAAAATCAAGTGTTGGGAACGATGTGAAACACTGAGGGCAGAACGTGATGTCCATGGAACGGTTTTAGACTTACTGAAAAACAGACATTACATCAGACCTGTGAGCATCACTGGATGCTGGATAAAAAACACTAATAGAGGGTCAGACAGATTTATTTTACCTGAGGAGACTCTGTGCTTTTTAAATGGCTTCTCTTATGAATAACTCAACATTTATAAACAATGAGAGCCATAATGAGACATATGAGCCATCTAACCTGAAAGATTGATTCTAACAAAAGGGACAAGCATAGCACTGATAGAAAATCAATGTCTTTCTAATGTTTGGCAGTGCCAGGAAACAGCAAACAAGGCAGTTTTTGCTTAAAATAGTCCATGCAGTGTTGCCTAATGTAAAAAAAAATTAGAATTTTATCTTTTAAGTTTCAAATCAATACATTATATGGAGTTAGTAAAGGGCTTGGTCTTATTTCCTTTAAAAAGTGAGGATTTTGAATATGGACAGATAATTTAGAGTCCCAAACTGTAAGAGGCACTTTCCGCCACTCCTGAGAAATTTAAAACCAAGAGTACCATGGCCTGTAGAACCTGAGGAAACACATCCCTCTAGTGGCAAAAACCTGCCAGGTAAAGAGAGATCCCTTTGTATTTCCTACCAAGTTGCCAGAAATGGTGTAGAAAAATAGCTGTACAGTTCTGAAAATGCATGGCAGGTATGTGTGAAGGTATTTTTCTTACTAGGTTCATCTTCCACCAATCGTCTGACGCAAAGCACTGAGAAAGAAAAAACCTTCAGTTTCTTATATATTTCACTTAAAACTATAAATACTAGAAATCACAAAATTAAAACTAATATTACCAACTTATTTCATGTATGTTCTGAAGGAAAGGAGTGATTGTTGGCAATTGACATATAGCATTTTCACTTGTTAACAACTTTAATAGCTGTATGAGCTTGACTGCCACACAGTTTCTTGCAAGATACTGTAATCAACACAAATATTGTTTATTCATTTCCATCAGCAAACAGCAGGATGTCTGTTCCATAGGTCGGTCATAATTTGTCAGTATGCATTTAAGACCTTGCACACTGTCCTAAAATTGTTTAATTGTCGGGTGTGGATTTCACAGAATTGTCAACAAGATTTTTGTCAGGTGTTTCATAATGGTACCAAGGTCCATCTCCCCGATGTCTCATCAGTCTGCGTGCCTCCAACTCCAGCAACCTGAAAAAAGGCAATAGACACCCTCAACATTTGACGCTAAACATCAAATTTGTTGATGTTTAGCATCAGAGCATTACTGACAACAGCAATGACATTAGCATCTGTGGTTTATAAATACTGCTGAAATATAGGCAGTACCAACATATGAAGGGTTCAACTAAGACACGAGCTATTAAATCTTTATTTTGGGTTTTTTTTTTCCAGCAAGTCCTTCCACAAAGGAGTAATAAAAATACTAGCAGGTCACAGGTTCTTGCCTAGCTGTGAGCAGTAGCAGGGGCAAAACAAGCTGTCCATTTGCTGACTCAGAAAGACAGAGCTGTAGCTTTATAAATACCAAGTGTTTTGAAGAGCCCCTGCCCTTGGATTGTTCTGGTAACCTGAATCCTGAGAGGGCAGCAACAACAGATACTGTGACTCCCACTCTGGCTGCAGCCAGTGCAGGCAGCACTCAGGGGGTAGATGAAAGCACTTTATGTCAGCATCCAGCTCAGTATGTTGTGCAAAACCAAAGAGTCATCTACAGTATGGATCAGTATTTTAACCCCCCAAGTAGAGAACATACCGCAGTTCACTTTTCCTCGCTTCGAATTCAAGCAGAGCCATATCCTTCTCATAGTTCTTCTCAGGGGGGTCAAGTAAGTACCGAGCTATCCAGCGACTTATGGGGTGCTGGAAAACATCAAAGCACAGATTATTTGTGCAATTTCCAACTAGAAATGTCATCATAATTGAATCATTTTGTATATCCACAGTCCTGAAAACATGTCAACACCACGAGTGCTGCCATTCGAACTGTAACAGTCAAGTTAAAAACGTGCACAACTATTTGTGAGATCAGAACCCTAAAAAGTTGTATTTCTTTTGCAATTTTTAATGCCAAGATAACCTGCAGGTGACTGTTCTGTAGCAAAATTAAAATTTAATGCAAGTCATAATTTATTTCCTTTCTGTTGAAGTAAAGTTCCTTAAACTGCCACTATAATCACAGAAATGGACTCCAAACCTTACTGTAATCAGCAACATTTCAAAGTTTTGCTTCCACATAGAGGGCATTTCACTAGGAACAAAAGTCTAAATGAGCTGAAATAGTCATAATAATATTGCTGAATTCAATTACTTCCTATCAGAAGCAAAACAGTTCTTGCAGCAAGAAGCCAGGGACTAATTTTAAGAAAATACAATTAAATTAAAATCATAAAACCTTGAGTTTCTGACCATAAAAATCTTAAATTCTAGATACAAAAGTGTGTGTGATATTGGACTTTAAAACAACACTGGCAAACAACACTAAAGAAAGAAATGCCACTTTAAACTCCAGTTTCTTAAGACATATTAGAAAAGAAACAAAGACAAAACCTGTATGCTTTGAACGCAGAGGACTGTTCTTACTATTTAGGAACATTATAGAAGAATTCTTGGGATACAGCTTCAGCGGTTTACTGCATACAGAGCATTTGTATCTGCTCGTGTCAATAAACAGATTTCCTACAGCCACATACATGTTCCATAAAGCTGCAAAAAAGTTTACCAAAATCAGAACTGCACTGTTTGAGTTCTACTACACTGATACCCATCATCATACTCCATATATTTTTCTCCCAAAAGTATCGTCAAGAAAAAGGCTGTCCATAACATGCCCACCCTTTTGCACGTTGCACTCACTTTGTAGTATTCCCAGTGCTCTGGAACATAACCTTCGGGAATCTCTGCAAGTTCAGCTTCACCTGACATGGAAAAGAGGGGAAGAATATTTGGAATATTTAACTCTATTATTATTTTCCAAAACTGCCTTATATTCTGCCATTCAGATTAGGAAAAGATCATTATTCCACACAGAGAGTACTTAACCCCTCACTGTGAGCTCTGTTCAGAAAAACTGAACTTGCAATTTTTGCAGACATCACACTACCAGTATCTAGCTCATAGATTTTAAATGACACACCAAAAGGGTAAAATTAGCAGCTATACAGAAGAAACAACTTGGATCAAGTCCACAGAATTGCCCTTTAAAGTACAGGAGCTGAAAGAATGGATTTTTCCTGATTTCTCTATTAAATTAATTATATCATGATTTTCTATATATTATTACAGCAGTAGATTTAACACATGTATTGCCAAGCAGAATTATGGCATCTTTACTAAATAAAAAGCAGAGTAAAAGTGTTGTTAAAGAAATGTGTAAAACAAGGTAATACAGACCACTTATGTGAAGACAGAACTGTTTACTAAACTTCACTGATGTCTGAAAGACTGCCAAAAGATGGATTTTTTTTTTTTTTCCATGTGGGGAACATCTTTTAAAAAATCAAGAGCTAAAGCAAGTATCCTGGGAATATTTTCTATGTACTTATACAATATTACTGTACCTGTTAGGCCTATTCCATGGTCTTCCAAAGAAAGAGCCTTAAAAGATCCCTTTTTCTCTATCCAGCATGCTTAGTTCCCCTTTGATAACTTTGACTGTACTTTGCTTAGCCCTGACAGAGCACTCACCAATGAAGATGTTGATATAGGTTATGAGCAGTGCCACTGGTATTCCTGTCAGGAATAAATAGAATCTCTGTAGAGGGAATAAAAACAAAGAGTGTGGGAAACTCAGAACCCTGACAAAATTTACATGAGGTCTGTCTGAAAATGGTGGAACAGCCAATAACTCTTAGATTTGCATTCCTAGGTTGGAAAGGGGTGTTGTGTGTAAACACTGCTGATTTCAAGGAGATAATTAATGAACCAGAGCACACAAAGAGTGATGCTCTGTCAGTCCATGAGCCCATTCAGGTCAGATTCTCATCTCCCAGTGAGGCCAGTCTGTGCAGCAGCAAACAGTAACACCTCCCTGAATGCTGCCTCAGCATCCTGGCATGACTGGCTCCAGTACTCAGCTGGAATGAGGCACTGACAGCAAAGCAATAATTCAACACCAATGCAACCACTGTGGGCTCTGGTAGCTGTGGAAGGCAGATAAAGGAGTCCTGATCACATGAAGGGAGTTGTATCAAATTGGCTGTTACCCATATAATAGGATTTATCCAAAACCTGGCTTTGGAAGTGTCAGACTCAAGTGAGGCTTCCTAAATCTCACCTCTGGTGTCAGTGGTGTAGGTAACTGAAGGCAAATCCTGCAGAAGAGTAACTGGTATGTTTCAAACAGGAGGATGGAGTAGAAAGCTTTTCTGAGTCATGTATATATGAACACAGCCACGCAATTTAAGAATGCTGCTACAGCAGTAATTTAAATACCTATCACAACCTTTGCTATCTAGCCAATCTTTGAACTTCATCTGGCCCTGATTTGACAGCATATAACCAAAAATTCTTAAAAATTACCTGAAATTCCTTTTTATGTGACTAGTGCCCACCACATTCTACATGCTGTCACATAAACAACAGAGAAAATTGTATTTTTGACTCTCTTACACCATTTGCAAGTGATGTGTTATACTGAATGCAATTTGATTTTTAACTCACCAACAAGCTCAGAAATCGAGAATCATAAAAACTTGTTGACTTGATGATAAACATTCTCTTTGCATGGTCACCACTGTGTCGCACAGGAACTGAAAGTTGAACCAAAATATTACGGTTTTGTACCCCATTGGTGCTTATGCCAGGACAAGGTCAAACATACGTGAAGAAAGGAAAAAAAAAGTAAAAAAGTGTACAGCAGTCGCTGAGTCGTAACAAGCTGGTTTTCTAGAATTCATATGAACTAATTTCGTATTTTTCTAGCATGAATCTATTTGTCTTCTAACTTCAGACATAGAGTTATGTCTACCTGTAAGCACCAACACGTGAATGAGGGAATGTCACCACATAGGGCCAAGTAAATTGACAATTAGAATGCCAGCAAGGTCGGCCTCCCACCCGCTTCCATCCGTGTTTTACCCAAACCCGGCAGTTTTCAACGGGGATACAACACTGCACCCGCTGAGCCCCCGGCCCTCCCGAGGCCTCCGAGAGGGCACCTNCGGCGGCCGCCATCTTGGGCAAGGGCAGAGCCTTCCCTAAACTCCCGGCGCGGTAGGAGGGCACAGGATGAAGCCCCTTGGGCGCCATCTTGGAAAAGGGTAGAACAAGCTCCGTGCTCCATGTGCAGTGGGAGAGAGCGGGGTGAAGACGGGCAGGCGCCATGTTGGAATAGGGCAGTTCCCGCCCCGTGCCCCCAGCGGTGTGGGAGGGCGCGGGGTGATGGCGGCGGCTGCTGCCATGGCTGCGCTAGGTCGGAGCTTCACGGCCGCTCTCCGGCTGCCCCGGGCTCGGTCGGGACTCCCCGGGTACGCATCGCGCGGGGTACTCGGGCTCAGGCACGGGGGGGCGGGCCCGGTTCCCGGGAGGAAGGAGAGCCCTTGGCGGGAGGCGGGTGTCCTGGTGTCAGTCCGTTCTGGCTCCGCCAGCCTGAGGGCTGCAGGGTGCTGCATGGCCGCAGGCAGCGTGTAAGGGCAGCACGAAGCTATGCCTGTAGAGTCCTGCAGTCATTGTTCTGGTGCTTCCAGCGTGGGTGCGTTTTGCCCTTGTGTTCCCAGCTCTTGCCATTAAGGTCACGAAGGGCGTGGATTCTCGCTCTCTGGAGACACCCCAAACCCACCTGGATGTGTTCCTGTGTCACCTGCTCCAGGTGGCCCTGCTTTGGCAGGGTGTTGGACTGGGTGATCTGCAGGGGCCTTTTCCAATTCTAAAAGTTCTGTGATTCTGTGATGTACTCTTGTACAGCATAGCTCAAATTTATTCCTTTATTGTTATTTATCTCTGAGTATATAAAACTGATGATCAGATGAGATGAGGGGGAGGAGAAAACACTGAGATGACATTTTTGTGACTGACCAAACCTCTGCCTTTTTCCCCAAGGGCGTGGGCTGTCTTTAGAACCTGTGCCTTTGTGAATGAAACAAACATTCTCATTTAGCAGAAAATATTTTTTTTTATCATACATAGTTTTCCTTCTAACTTTTATGCAGGCTGGTGCTGAATCTGTTCCACAAGAACCTACCAAAAGTTGAGCCCCTCCATCAGGTGAAGTTCCTGCACACGAGTGTGTCTCGTAGGGGTCTGGAGGAGTTTTTTGATGATCCAGGAAACTGGGGGGAAAAAACTGTAAAGTCTGGTGAGTTATATCTAGCATTTCTGATAGTGATCTTTGAGCTGAAATCTGACCTATTATTTTTTGCATCATAGGGAGTATTCATAGCTGCATAAAACTTCTCTATCTAAGTATATGTACATGGATCCATTTGTGCATCTTTACGTCTGTTAATTTTTGCTGTGTGTATTCAGTGTTTATGGAAGCAAATAGCAATTGTGCAGCAAAATGTTTTGCTGTAAATCCTCGGCCTTTCTCGGAAGTGAGAGTGTATCACATAAGAGATGTGCTTTGATGAAATATGGGTACTGTAGAAGAAAACTAGTTCAATGCAGGGATTCATCTTACAGCTTTCCTTGTTCCTAGCCTATTACAAATACAAATAAACATGATGTGTAATTGTCTTTTTCTATTGTATATTAAAAGAAAAGCTGAATATCCTCAAGGATAGGTGTCCAAGCAGTAGTATTTTTTAAAAAAGTGATCCTTGTTCTGTTGAGTCAGCTGAGCCTAATAGAAGCACTTTTTTTTCAGAATAAGAGAACTTTGTTCCATTAAATTAATGGTGGGTCTTTTTATTTTTTTACAGGGGATTCATGGAATATAAAGCAGCTAAGGGGCAAAAGTAGCGAAGACTTGCACAAACTTTGGTAAGTAGGTTTTAGTGAAGAAGCTTCTCTTCTTTCCAAGCAGCTCTGCAGTTTGTAATAAAGTGTGGCTGGTGAGCTTATGATCCAGTAACTTTAGTCTACCGTAGAGCTCTGCAGGCTCAAGCCAGCTTTGGGCTTGGAACAGCCTCAGTTTTGGCCCTGCTCAGAACACAGAAACTGCACTGCAGGTGACTGTGGGACAGTTGTGTCTAGTTCAGAGGGTTCACGTTTGGTACAAAACCTCTGGGGGTCGTTTGGATTGGTCAGACTTGGTTGTCATTGCCTTCTGGTGAGGCTGGGCACTTCATTATAGCAGGGTGCTCAGGCCTTCATTTATTCTGATTTTGGAAGTCTCTGAGGGTGGAGGGCAAGTCCAGGCAACCTGTGCCAGGGCTAAACTTAATCATTGCTCTGTCTTGTCCTTTTCCTGTGTACATGTAAGAAGAATCTGGCTCTGCCCAGGTGGTGGAAGACAACTTAGTGTTAAACTCTTCCCTCCTAAGCCTTCTTTGTTCCAGACTAAGTAAACCTGTCTCCCTCATTCACCTCTTTTGTTTCTTTATATGAAGCCAGTAGATACAGGATATGGGATTGTACTGTGCTCTATCCCGCCGGATAGTAAGTGAATAACTGCTAAGCTACGTAGAAGTTATTTTTGAATTAATGTGCTTTTTGATCTAGGTATGTCCTGCTGAAAGAAAAGAACATGCTCTTAACTTTAGAGCAAGAATCCAAACGACAGCGCAAGCCTATGCCAAGTCCAGAACGATTAGAAAAGGTAACTTGTTCATACTACATGAAAATATAACTCTAAGTAAAATTGCTGAAAGATCAAGTGTTTGTAAACTCGTTAAAGACCTTTTATTTAAAATTATTTCCGTGACTTTAGTGTATACACAAACTGCTCAAGTCACAGTTTGGTCAAGGCAGCTTTCTCATTGTCCAGTGGGTTTTACTGGAGTTGTGACCAGACTGCGGTGAAAACTAAAATAACCAACAGCCACTACAACCCATAAGCAAATCTGCTGTTTGCTTCTCCTGCTTCTTTCCGACCCCTGCCTCCAAGCCTCCTGTACTTCTGCATCAGCATTGAATCTGGCTTTATGCATTACCCAGCTGGTCTTTAATCAAGAATCAGACTGTCAGTTATTTAATATCTATCCTGCTCTCAAGTTAGGTTTTTAAAGCACCCTTTCCTTACTGTTCTAGTACACAGGGCCTGCTGAGAGAGAACTCGTGATCAAACTCCAGCATGTTTTATCTTGGTTTTCCCTATAAATTTTGTTTTAAGTTTTTACTTGAGATCTTTTAAATTGTCAGCATTGTTTTTTGTTGCTGCATCCTGAAACTATTTACCATTTCCAGGTAGAAACATCTATGAAAAATATAGACTTGGTTGTCAGGGAAAGAGAAATTGCTTTGAGGCTTTTACAAACAGGCCATGAAAAGCCAGTCCCTGGCGAGTGGAGACACGACTTTTTGGGACGCACCTTCTGGTATGGAAAATCTTTTTTTTTTTTAATGTGTGAATTTTTCTTGTGGTGTGTCTGTCTCCCAGAAAATCCTTATCTAATCAAGAAAGGATGTACATACTGTATAGAATACAGGAGATGCAGTTACAACTAAGCCAGCAAGAGCTGGAAATAAATACTCACATACAAATTCTGCAATCTCCCAGACCACTTTATCACTGTACTTGAAACCAAGAGAAACTGGTAGAATCCCAGAATGAAGATAATGTGTACATTTTATCTGTCTCTAACAGGTACAGTTACAAGGAATGGCCAATACCATGGCACTTGAACAAAAAACACAAAAAGAAGAGATTCTATTACTTACCTCATGTGAATCACTTCATCAGGTAAAAAGATTTTGACATTGAAAGTTATCATCTGATCTGTTCCTGTCCTTATTCCACTTTAAAAGGCAAAAATAGTAGTAATCTTTTGGTTTGAAAATTAGGCTTTTTAAAATTACAGCTTGCTCTGTTTCTTCTGTTCCCGTCTTAGAGACGTGGTTACGCAGTTGCACTGTAAAAGTAACCTCAAATGCAGACTACCAAAAATCCTCCCACGGGCTGAATTTCTGTAGAATTCAGAAGCAGAAGGAAAAACATACTGCTCTGCAGGCTTTTTTACTTATCAAAAGCAAATGAATACTGAAGTTGTCAATCACTCAGAGCCTCTATCTGATTGGGGGTGGGAGAGCTCATTAAGGTGCTCACAAGCTGGCTGGAAATTAACCACATCAACTTCTCTGTTTTAGACTCAGACTTGAAAAAACATTACGGAAAAAGGCAAGGCAGCAAAACCTGGAGAGGACAAGACAGAAGGTCTTGGAAAGGAAGTTCCCTCACCTTGCTATGAAATCCCAGAGCCAGTGACATGCTGGAAGAGCACTGCAATTGGTCAAGTGTCTGTGGAACGTGAACCATGTTCAGGAACCACAAACAGCTCCGCTAAGCATTCCAGAGAGTCTCCATCTTTTTTTTGTTTGTTTTTAATACCACATTTGACTTAAATTAAACTTGTGATCTGGAATTAAAAAGCAGCTTTGATGCCTAATTCAAATCATGTAATTTCTCACGTTTCTAAAAACAAATGTTGTGTTAGCCAGCTGTAACAGGAGTGAGACATCCATCAGTAACAGCGAAGAGCACCTTACTGAGTGCCAGCTGACAGTAACAAGTATAGGGATAATATTTACCTCGGTGAGTTTAACAAAAATACATGAAAACCAGAGAGAAACACGAAAACAGTTGAAGCTCACATGCGAGCCTTTTCCCTGCTCCTATTTTTCCTGATGGTTTTCTGATACATTTTTCTGAATACTTTCCCTGAGTTAACGGTAAGTTACCCACAGTACATTTGCTTTCTGCATAACTGCATTAGAAAATAGGCTCTTCGCTGTGCCAGGAGTAACTTCTTCCCCTGCTTTAAGTCTGGCTTTCAGCATGGGAACCTTTTAACAAAGTCATCATACCTAGGTTTCTATGACAAATTCAAACACTTGTACAATATTGTGTTTTTTTGCAGAGTGCAATGTGTTTGAAAGAAAACTGCCATCTGTGAAACTTCATGAAAGCTTTTAACCACCACATGAGGTAGTCTAGAAATCTGAAGTCACAAATACCAGTCTTTCAGGAAACAAATGTGCTGAGCAGTATAATCTGGTAAAACACTGTAAGGGAATCAGTACTGTTTCCTATCTCTCTCCATCATTTTGACCTTGACTTATTTCTTTGCATCACACAAAATACCCACTGTTTAAACCCAGAATCTTTACAGTGGTGAGAATACCTCCAGAAGTGTTTTGCTCTCCCTCTGCTGCTGGAATCTTCAGATATTAGTATTGTACTGCAGTGCTTTTAAGATACACAGAAGATATAAGCTGATTCAAAATCATGAAATCTAAGCAAGCCACAGAAAGAGCTTAAAACACATCACTCACTGCAGTGTGCTGAGGTACAAGTTCAGTTGATGTTCCGTGTTCCACTTGAATGCAAACTGGACTGAGTCTTCCACAATCACAAGCTGGTGACTTGGATCACTTGGTACAGCTTTGTAGTTTGCTTCATTGGGCAGGAGAAATATGGTTTGTCAATAGCTTTGAAAATATGGATCAAGCAACTTTTTTTTGAGCAATTCATGATTCTCATGATAAGACAAGCAGACTGGTTTGATAAATTACTTTTATTATTTGGAGGTAATGTGAAACTTTTCAAATAGAGGCCTCATAATTATTTACCCACAAGATCTTTCAGGATACAAAAAATGTAGCAGTACTCTTTACTTTGTTTATTTTTTTTTAGATCAGTTAAATGCTATTTGGTTTTCCACAGCTTTTGAGATAAGGAGCAAAACTTCATTGTGTCCCAAACAGACCATCACACCATTGTAAATTAAAGTAAGCTTAAAAGCAACATTGAGCTGCAGTTTGACAGCCAATTCCTGCTGAAAAATAAAGTCATCCCCTTTCCTGTGACCCTGAGCGCACCTTCCCCCTGCAAACACAGGCACTTACAGACCCTGCTGGGCGGCACATAGGGAGCCACACCAGCCATGAGCACAGGGCAGCTGCTCCTCGCAGCTCCCTGCAGCAGGGTCAAGCCACACACTGAAAGCTTCTGACTGTGCTCCCATTCTTGGAGAGGCAATTCTTTGTCTCAATTTCCCTGTCTCGAACAAGTTTTGCTTCTCACCTACATCACAAAGGCATTAAATACATTCTTAGACATCAGGTGGAAAGCATTGCTTGCTTACTGAAATGAAACTGCTCCATAATAAAAAATTAGCAAACCAGTGCTTAATATAACATTCACTCCATGGAATGTAACACTTCGTGAGACAGTAAAAGTTTACATTAAAATAG
Source organism: Dasyornis broadbenti (assembly GCA_013397935.1). NCBI lineage: Eukaryota > Metazoa > Chordata > Aves > Passeriformes > Dasyornithidae > Dasyornis > Dasyornis broadbenti. Next base: position 2,520,429 of record VZRN01002326.1, read on the forward strand.
ATCACTGAATACAAACTTTCAACTTTTAAAACAGCAGAATAATTTTCTCTGCAAGTACTCACAAGGTTGCTCAAATATAAAAGACCAAATTTTATTTTTTAAGAGAAAAATAAGAGCAATTTAAGGCCAAAGTACCAGCAAGGAAGACTAGTATGTGAAAGTAGACAAGAAATTAGAAAGAAGTATTTAATAAATAAGCACAGGATTTGCAAAGTTATGCCTCTATCTATTAGCTAACCTGTAAAGCTGTTCCCAGGAAAAATACTAGAGAAAATAGACATTTATACAAAATTATAAAAAGCTTGTTACATGATTTATTGCTTTACAAGGGATGTAAACATCCATTTTCTATTATAGTACCAATTAGGTCTCTCAAAATTTCTAAGGTTTGTTAAAATGGAACTTGAATTACGCAAAAAACCCAATATAAACTTTCTACAAAGAAGAGTCCATCCCATTCCTGAGTATGCTAAAGCTATAAAACAGAAGGAGCACCGAGCACGCAGCAGTTTTCACAGTAAGAGGTCTAAGGACATTTTCTTTCTACACACTGTTTCCCTCCTTCTTCATATTCTTGTTTCGAAATCCACATCTGTTGGAAAGTACCCTACAAAAATAAATTTAAAAAAAAGAAACAAAACCAACACACAATAAAAAAAATTAGTCAGAAAACAAATGAAGGTTAATTGAAAAATGATTAGCTTTTCCTAGGAGGCAAAACAAGCAAGTCCTTACATTAAATGAGGTAAATAGGACTTGACCTGCTTAACTGTCTCTTTCTTGACTTTTATGGCAAAGGGATTAAACTGAAGACATTAGGTGCAGTACCAAATGCTGATTTCAGTCTCCCTTTCCCATGATGATAAATTAACCCCCACAAACAATTTCAGTAGTCAGTAACTTGTACACCTAAGCTCAGGAATATGATGTAGAAACAGGTTTGATACTTTCATGGTCTACTAAACACATGCAATTTCTCTAGACTGTATTTCAAGTTTGCACCTTGCCATTAAAAATGGGAGGAAGTGGCAGGATATGTTGTCACTGGAAATGCTCATGTCTCTTTTTAAAATACATTCTCTTCACCATGAAGACAGGCAAAATTATGATTATATTGCACAAAATCTGCAACACACACTTATGGGGGAAAAGACTTCTGGGTGACAGTGCTGTTTAGCACAGTAACACAGGTTTACTAACCAAAGAAGCCAAAATGGAGCCTCCAATCCATGAGCTGAACCTCCGCTCCACAGTCGTGTTGTTCGCTATCAACTTCAGGCGCATGCTCTGCACAAAAAAGGAGCCAAAACCAAACATCAGACCAGTTGTGAGCTGGTGACCTTTAAGGACAAGAAGCACACGGAACCTGGTGCATATACCAACACGCAGGTGAAAAAGGTCCATTTTATTATATTTGCAATCCTGCTCATCTGCCCTGTATTTGGAATTCAAAACCAGCCACAGTGGAATAGGAAAGGCTATGGCTTTTTCCTTGTCTCCCAATAGGGAGTAGCAGCAAATGCTTAAGGCAAGGAATGGGGCAGTTGGAGAGCAGTAATATCACAGTATGTGCTGTCATCTCCAACACTGCACTGAGACTAAAATGACTAATGTTCCTAGACTTAATTCTTCTAGTCTTTTTGGAACACATTCATTCCTTTTGCTTTCAAAATGCCTTGTAGAAATAAAATTTTTTAATTTCAATGGGTTCCTCCTCAGCTATTACAAGCAGTGAATACCTTTCTCAATTTCTCCTAACATTCATCATTTCAGAGTTGTCACAAGCAGAACATTTTTCCTTGAATACTAAAATTCATGAAATATAAGCTATCTCTACTCTCAAGTGTAAGGGTATCAATACTTTTTTTGACATCAAGTAATAACAAAAATGTATGTAAGTATGTTACTCATAGACAAAACCTGGTGATTGAGGTGTCTGCAGAATCAAGGAAAAACAGTTGCCACAATGAAGTGACAAGACCTTAGGCAGAGTGACTGAATGGGCCTCAAGTTAGTCAGCAACACTTTGGAAGAGAGACCATCAAGGGAAATCCTGACTGTTGCTTGGGGACAATTACAGAATTTAGGATCACAATCTGAAAGCAAGAGTAGAGCAGTAAAATATTCAAGGTATATTGGAATTTATTCTGCATAAAAACTCTTCAAGAATTCTTTCTTTTCTTTAGAGGGAGGTTTCTTAACCTTGCACAAATCTGTTCAGCTGTCAGGTTCCTAACAAAGTCAAAGCTACAATATCCTTGTGTACTTATGTGGGAGGAAAGTAAAATGTTAAGTACTCAATGCAGTAATGGAAAAAGTTTTACCGGTGGAGTTTTCTGAGACAGCTCCCTGTTCAATCTGTCTGTGAAGCTCTGTATTAGAGTGTTTCCACCTGCTACAATCACACTGCCATAGAGACCCTGAAAAGAGAAAGAACAACCTTGAGCATTAACTCTGAAATTCTGAAAACAGCTCTTTCTCACAACAGAAGGATGGCACACAAGTACGCATAGTCAATGGCAATAACACATCACTTGATGCCAACACTATTACTTCTCCCAATTCAATTAATCGTTTCATCACTTAAAACATATTGCAAGTCAGCTTAATACATAACTATAAAAGTAAAACAGAAGCCATATGATTAATGATTCTAAATGATTTCACAGAACAATTTCTACTATGGAACGTACAGATCAACCTACAGATCTCCCCTGTATCCAAAGTATCGGTTTTTTTAAAGCTGAATGCAACCACAAAAGAAAACCCCACAATCCTGCAGCAGTTCTATCTCTATTAAAGCTGCAGTTTGTGAACACACATCATGGCCCAGCCCACTAAGTCGTCCTCACATGCTGGTTAACAGAAAAAATTTTTGAAAGAACTCCCATGCAGTCTGTATCAAACTGACACCTGAGAAAGATCAAACATAATTTTAAAAATAAAGTTTTCCTTTAAAACTTCTTCTCTTCCTTCTACTCTTTATAAATTCCATGTGTGTTCTAAACATAACAATGCTTAAAAATCTGAAGATAACACTTAAATTACAAACACAAAATGCTTATCTGAAGCCAGTCCAAGTCAAAATATGCAGTGCCAGCCACAAAATCTGCACATTAGATCTTTAAATATGCGTAGAAACACTAAGTAAGAGATCTTGATTTAGCATTTTTTAATACAAAACACTAATGGCAATAATACGTATTGCTATAATAATAATACTTACAGAATTATTCTAATGGATTGATCATTATCCTAGGAAATCCATACTTCTTCATTATTGCTGTACTAGTCCCAAAAACATGCATAAGCACAAAAATATCTATGTCTTAAAATACTGCCTGACTGACTAACACTTACCGGCCTGATGTCTATATCACACATTCCAACGCTTGTTGTGACAACGTGGCTCACACCCAACATCGTGTTACCAGATAAACCCTGCAAGGAAAATTAGGCATCTACATGATTGATTCAAAACAGCAAGGCATAAAAAAAATCCCTGAATGAGTTGAATTTACAAGTAATACTAGAGAGGAAGCTAAGCATTTGGTTAGGGAAGAAACAAAAATATTCCTATTTTCCCAATCAGCTCATCACCACCAATAATTCAAGCCATAATTCAAGACAGGCAAATTCCACCCCCAGGAGAACCCCACAGTGCAAATACAATCAATTAATAAAATTAAAAACGTTATACAAAAGGAAGCCAAGTGATAACCGAGTCATGTAAAGCCTTCCAGTCACAGCTATCGTAGCGGTTTTACCTTTACATTGGAAGGGTCAAACAATCCCTCTGGAATTTTCAGGCGCTCAGCACCGAAGTCACAGTTGTAGCCATTGGGGAACTCATAATGAACTGTTGGCATCTGTGCTGCTACCCTGGAGCACCAGGCAGAAAGCAACACATTAAAGTGTTTTCTAAATAGGATGTCAAGTTATCTGAGCAGTGTTATAAACTACAGTTCCAATGGGAATATTGTGATTCATGAGACTTACATTTCCAATAATATTTATTATGATCTCATCTTGGAACATTAAACAAAAAACTATCACCTGGATATGTGCAATATTCCTAAATAAACAGGTTTTGGATAGAAGTTTCCTCCATAACAAAACCAGCCAACAGCAATGAACAGGCTGAGCACCCCATGCACAACTGGTAACTAATTTTACAAGGAAGAAGAAAGTAACGTACTGTTCATCGTAAGTCGAATCTGATACTTGGAGGACAGAAGCTTGGAAGTCCTGAATGACACACTATGGAGTTAAAAATAACATGGTTATATGAATTTAGTCTTCAATTTTATATAATTTATAGAATTGGTACCAACATATTAAGGATTTCCTAGTTCTTCAAGAGAAAACCCCGATACACTTGCAGACAAAACTTATTTATGGAACACTCAGGGCAGGTGAGAGCAGGAGGAAAGACCTACTTACATTACACATGTAGTTGTGCCAAGACCTGGTGACCTGGGGCAATTTCTCTTTTCTCTTCCAATTTGCTGGCGACCCCTCACGAACTGCCTCCTGAAATTGTAGGGTACACAGTCATCAGGTAGACATTTAGGCCTCTCCCCAGGAGAACACTTATTAAATAAAGTACTTTCCTACCTTTGAAGCAATCATGTATGGAGGAATTATCTCTATGTTCATTTCCTGAAACAATTCCCGGCACTGCATAGTAATAAAGTCTCCTGCAAGTGGTGATTTTACAATACCTAGAAGGCAAAGAGGGGATCGAAAATAAAAACCAAAACAACTAACCCAGGAAGTATCCAGATCATGAACAGACTCTCTCACCTATTTGTCAGTGAAAACTATTATGGTTTTTTCCCTGTTTAAGCCGACACACAGGTGTAAAAGCAGTAACAAAGCTGTACAAGCAGAAATCAAGCTAGCTCGACCTTGATATTGCAATGCTGTTACCCATGAAAGTTCATACCTTGCTGAAGCACATATCCGTCGTGCACTGGAATAGCAGTGGTGTGTGTTGCTCCACTATCCAAGATGAGACCTGTAGATCTCCCGTTAGCAAAACTAGCCAAAACTTTTAAGGAAAATATTATAATTTTCACTTAGAAAAAAATGTTACAATTAAAGCATAACTAGGAATGAGGATCCCAACATGTTATTCCTTGGCTCTATAAAAGGATTTGTCATTTTCCAGTGCATACCACTTTTCTGTGAAGTGCACAACCTCATAGAGAGAGCAACATTTAACTTCCATCTGTGAACTAACTCAAGCTTTGGATGTACAAGGGTGAGATTTCACATCACTACTATGCAGCAAGCTCTAAGTACATCCAACTCATTTAGACTTGGAAGCTGAAAACATGATAGTATTAGTTTAAAATAATCATAAATATTCTTCTTAAAGCCATGAAAACTTCAGGCTCTAATTACTGTGTTTAGTAGTGTGGACACCACCATTTCAGGTTTGTAATATTCTTATCCATAGTACACAACAGAAAAAGAAAAGTAATTAAAAAAAAAAAAAATAAAAATACTTGCCCCCCAAGGAAACCATGAGATTGGGAGAACTTCAAAAATGAGTTCTGATGCCTTAAAGTTCAGAAACAAAATTTGTTTACTTCCTCCTTGGATGTCTATGGAAAAAAAAAAAAATCAATTTGAAGGAAGTCTGACAAGCTGTTATACTTGGAATTGCCTGGAAAAAGCTTACCACAACTTCCTGAGGGAAGGAAAATAAAACCACACAGCGAAACATTTTGAAGGATACGCTGTCAGAACGGCAGTTTTACACAAGAAAAAAGCCGGGATGTTGTAGTGTTCAAACATCAATTCCGTCAGTTTTTCCCGCTTTGCTCTGGTATTCCACTAAAAAATAATAAATCCAAACCATAAATAAGTGACCAAAAGAAAGGTGTGTTTGCACACTAATAGATTGCTAACACAATAAAGAAGTGATTAGAAAAATTGCAGCCAGTTTCAAATCATACCAAAATTCTACAGAGACAGATTTCTAGTAACTTACTTTTTTAGAACATTTTTTACTTCAGTTATACTACACGATATTAATGCTTATCTATCACACAAGAGTGCTACACACCTTTCCTGTTACAATAGATCTCTTTACACTTCTACAGCTCTTCCAGTGTCAGGTTCCTAAAGAACTCTCTAAAGCAAGCACCCTGCTTTTACAAGGGGAAACATACATGAAGGAACTTGCCCAGTGCTAAGAAAAATAAATCCAGACTTTCCAGTTTCCATAATATCTTTCTACAGTTCTACTGCAGTTGTGATTAGCCAGGATATACCTGATATATTCAACACATTCCTGAAAAGGTGACGTTTCTTCCAATAAAGTAAGATGAGGTTTGTAAGGAGAATGTCAGTGGGAATGTCTCTATTCAGACACCCACTGAGCCATCAAACATGAAACAGCCATTGCAAATCCTTCCACACTCCACAAGATGTGATTCAACACAGGGGAATGATGAAAATCCTTTTCATAAGATTTTATTGAAGAAAGGCATCACCTGTGTATGGCATGACTACCTTTTCTACTCTGACTTCAAGATCTGCCCTTCAAATGCTGAGCGTTATTAAACAACAGAAACCTCATCCACAGATTTTCCCAGAAATCTGTATTCATCCACTTCAGTTGCCTTACAGGACCACTTATAGAAACAAAACCAGGAAAACGAAAACTTCTCCATTATAAATATTATTCTGTGTCATGTAATATTAGCTGTAAGGCTGAAGGAAGCAACAGATTTTTGATGGCATTTTATTAAGTGCAATTTAATATATAACACATCCAAGCATCTTCTTCTTTTTATTCTGGCCAGTAAAATTTCTTTTTTTTGACTTCTGACTTCTTTTCAGTAAGCGAAAAACAATAGTATATTGTAAATACTTTCTAATACAACTCATACGAACTATTTCAAATTGAGGTTTTTTTAGACATTTTCCAGAACCTGCCCAAGTATTTTAAAATTGTCATTTCTACAGCTAAGTTTTAACACTTGTCACCTACAAGCCGGTGTCACTTATCTGGGACTAATGTTTGCAGAGTCAGAAGAAGACTTATCAAAATGCAGAGCTGCTTTTACTCACTGGTGCTTCAGACATAAGGACAGGATGCAAACTTGCTTCAGATTTAATATGCATCTTGTAAGTGTGATCCAAAATTGCCTGGAAGCTATCCCAGTCTTCAACTGTAAAAACATTGAGACAAACATGTTACTTAGTTACTTCTAAGTTTCATTTCAATTCATAAATACATAAAGGCTTTCTAATTTTTTTTTTTTTTTGCATAGAGCTCTTTAGTCAAAAGCTGTTCTCAGCAGACATACACCTTCCCTAACAGTGCTGCAGAATTCTCTTCCTCCACAACTACCATGACTTCAAGCATTATGCTGGAAGTCCACTAACAGTGAAAACCAACCACATCTCCATGCAATTTGTAAACCAGGAATCTGTTCTTACACCCCATTGCTGTACATAGCATCTGTTAACATGACTATGACTTCCTGCAGACTAGCAATGCTATTTTAAAATCAGGTAGAAAAAGAGAGAGCACCATACTCATTCCATTTTTTAAAGGTGAAATGGCTTCCATATTTTCCCTTGGAACTCTCAGGGCATTGGTGTCTATGTAGTAAGTCGGGCCCCCTTGTTTGCCTTTGTCACCATCTATCTCCATCAGAGTGCTGCCATTGTCCCTTTCTAGCACCACACCAATGGCTGTTGGAAAATCAACCTGCAAGGCAAGAGGCAAGCAGTATATGAGGATTATTAATGTTTTGGAAGTTGGTGCTTTCATCATAAATTCAGAAGTTTTTTTATACAATACAGTCAGAACAAACCCCAGTGTATTCTGAAGGGTTGTAACTCGTAAAGCAGACCTAAGACAAAAATTCATTTTGAATTTCTGTCAAGGTACAGATGCTCACCTTTGGGCAGTCCTCGCCTGCATAGCCTGCTCTCACTGTGTACGAGCCAATGTCAAAAACCAGGGCCCCAACTTCATCTGAAAAGATTGTTAATAGTCAATAGTTACCACACTCTTCTGCAGCCCTGGTCTTTCACTGCTCACTGCCTGCTTTACTGGCAAAGGAAGAAAAGCAAATCAAGGGATCTTTTATAAGGCAAGGAGAAGCTGCTCTGTTCAGAACTCCAGCTACCAGAGAGTTATTGGAAAACTGCAGACAGGCTTTAACTGAGGCACTGCAATCCCTCTGTTCGGTGTAAGAAAGAGAATTTTAGCAGAAGGAAAATACAGTTGCAACTAAAGGAGTGCAAGATAAAGCTTTCAAAAAGTTCTAATTTAGCAGTCACACGAGGCCAGGCGAGCCCAGAGCCCTCGGGGGTGATGCAGATAACGAAGGTGGGACTGAAAACAGCGATTGTGTGAGGGAAGGGGCCAGGGCACGAAGCTCCCCATCCCTGCGGGCCCGATCACCGCTGATCTCTGCACATCCCAAAGGAAACCTGCCCGAAACGAACGGTGGTCACGCGGGCTGTGCAGTGGGGGTCGGGGGAAACACACCCGGCTCCCAAAGTGCGGGGACCTTCTCCGGACCCCAGTACTGCTGATCCTGCCTAAGGCCGCGGTGCGACCGGTCCCCGGCGGAGGCACCTCGGGGTCGCGAAGGACATAAACAAGGCCCGCCGTCGCCTCCTCCTCACGCATGGGACACGGAGGGGCCCCGGGAGCGCCGGGCCGGGTTGAGGGAGGCGGGAAGCGCCCGCCGGCGCTGCACGCGCC
>VZRN01002326.1:2529212-2567699 GCA_013397935.1 Dasyornis broadbenti
GCCGTGCCCGCGCCGCGCCGCCCGGCCGGCCCCGCTCCCCGCCTACCCCGGTGTCCACAGGCCCCACGCCCCCCACCCGCTCCTCTCGCCGCCGACCCGGCAACAAAAGCTCCCCGACCACGCTCCCCGCCCGCAGTGCTGCCCGACCCGCAGCGCCGCCACCCGCCCGCCAATGGCAGCGCCGCGCGGGCAGAACCGACCAATCGTGACCTGCGGGAGGCGGGGCCTTGCCGCGGGCAGCCAATCCTGAGGCGGGACGCGGAGGGCGGGCAGGAGAGCGAGCAGTGGGCCGGGGGGGGNGGGACCACAGTGGGTCCTCTGGTCACACTCCCCAGCTCTAGCAGGGTCGTCCCAGAGAACGTGGCAGAGGATTGCGTCCAGACGATTCTGGGGTATCTCCAGTGGGAGACTCCACAACTTCACTGGGCAGTCTGTTCTAGTGCGCAGTCGCTGCATAGAAGAGTTCTTTCTCATGTTTAGGTGGAACTTCCTTTGTATCAGTTTCTGCCCGTTGCCTCTTTCTCTATTGCTTTGCACCATCGAGAAGGGCCTGATCCATTCTCTGACACTTCCCTGCAGACATTTATACGCATTATTGAGGTCACCTCTTCCCGAAGCTGAACAGGCTCTGCTCCCTCGGCCTTTCCTCACGGAACACTCGTCTCTTAATCATCCTCGTTGCACTCCAGTGGACCGGCTTCAGGACCGGCTTCCATTTGTATTGGGGAGCCCAGAACTGGGCACAGGGAATGCTCCTGGGTTTGCTGGAGTGGGGAAAGGTGGCTTGTGAATGCTGAGTGCTCACAGAGTGTACTTGGTGCCACATGAGGAGTGGGATGACTCGAGAGCATCGGGACTGAAAAAGAGCTGCTGCAACTGGGCCCTCCCCAGTTCCTACCTGATACAAGGGTGTAACCATGTGGGATCAGGCTCTTCACTCAGGCAACCAGCCACAGGATGAGAGGATGTAGTGTCAAGCTGTGTCAGAGGCGGTTTAGGTTAAATATTAGGAGAAATCTTTTCACAGGAAGGGTGCTGAGACACTGGAATGGGCTTTCCAGGGAGGTGGTGGAGTCACCTGAAGATGTTTAAAGAAAGACTGGACATGGTGTTCAGGCATAGGCTGGACCCAATGATCTCAGAGGTCTTTTCCAACCTCACTGATTCTGTGATTCCCCTGCTGCTGTCACTGCTCTGTTGGGCTCTTCCACTGACAATAAAAAACTTTTGAAGCCTAGCTTGATATTCCCACCTCGTGTTGCCCCTTTCTTGCTTGGGGCAGGGCCCTTGGTTCCTGAGGCTGGTGAATCTGCAGATCTGGGCAGTTCAGCTGCCGGTTTTACAGCTGAACTTGTAATTAGGATTTCACATCACCTTGTTTGGTATCAGAGTGCTCAGCCAAACCTGGTATTCAGCCAGAGATGGGAAACTATAAAGCTGTAGGAATTAAAGAAAACAAAAGAAAGACCTCAGGCATAACCAGCAGTTAGCATTAGAGAAAACTAAAATTTTAACTGGAGAACAAGGGAATTGGCATAAAAGGCAAGAGTTCCTGGTGTGCACCTTTTTGATTTCTTATATGAGGTGATTTTTTTTGGAGGGGATGGGAAGATGTGTGTTCTTTTAAAGTTTTCATAAGATACGTAGCTTATTTTTGTAATACTGTACCAAGGATCTTCAAGTGATTCGATGTAGCCTGCTTAAAAGAATATATTATTTATTAGATTTGCCTCTGACTATAAAGTTTTGGATAGCATAATGGGCAATCTTAATAGCACCTTGTTATTGAACTATGAATGATGAAGTGTTTCTTGTATTTTCACCACAAAACAAAAAGTAGTGGTCTGACCTTGCTTTGTCTGACTTGGATAGGGAGTTCAGAACTTCCTGCAAAGCTTTGAGGTTTTTTCCTAAGTTGTGACTTAAGTTTCAGTTATACCTTCCTTCTTATGCTGAATTTAATCACGGAGATAAAACTGACATTTGGTGTCCCCAGTAGTTTTATTCTGGAAGCTGAATAAATAAGCTTTGTAAAGCTGTTGAGAATAGAGAAAATCACTATAAATCTCAGGAAACTTTCTGCTGGTGAACGGGAAAAGCAGCCTTAGATGTGTGGTTTTGGGCTGTAGCTCCCAAGATGCTGCAGTCAACGTTGGGCTGGTTAACAGCCATTTCCCTTTAAGGGGAAGGGTGTCAAAACATAGGAAAAGTAGTAAAATCCAACAGTTCCAACAGACAACCAGCTGGGTGGGTTTTTTAAGCACAGTTATGGCAATTACAAGGAGGTGGTTTGATTTACTTACTCTCAAGGGCAAGGAATTTCATTTGACATGCAATTTGAGTCTCTGTTTCTTTAAGGAGCAAACGTCACAGTTTTATCATGCAATTCACAAATTATTTTATAAGTTATGGTACAATACAACTGCAACATATAGATGCTAGCATTAGAAAGATAAATCCTGCTGTTTCATTGACTATACATAAAGTCAGCGCACCTTCATTTTGTATTATGAAATATTTTCAAGTCAGTATGTTATCCTGATTACCAGTATGTGGCACTAATACTCAAGGCAGAGTTCTTTGAGGAGGAGGAATTGATTGCAGATGGGAAAAACAGTTCAGAAAATTTGGAATTGCCATGCCAGAGGTTCTTCATTTAGCTCCTTCCTGTATTTCATTTTGCAGTGATGGTTCGTTGTGTTCGTGCGATAAGTGACACTTTCAGCCAGATACTGCTCTCTGCACAACAGCTGCTTATGACTGATCTGCAAGCCAGAAACCAACACAGCATTCTGCTGCTTTAGTTTTCTTCAATATTTCTTCAAAACAAGAACACGCCCTGGAAATCATGTTGTTATCTAGAAGCCTCAGGATTTGATAACCATAAGGAAACAAAGCCAAATCAATGCAATTTACAAGAAACCTGGAGTATAAGGGGAAGGAAACACAGACTGACAGCTCTCTACATCCTACTTTTGTCTTCCTTGTGCTGTTCCAGGAGTTTACATCAGTGGAAAGTGTGCAGAGCATCATCACTGTGGTTTGACAAGATTTTGCAGTGACTTTGCTTTGCAGTAGGTGGATAACCCTGCACTGTTCAATACACAAGAGAAATGGACTCGAGACATCTGTTTTCAGCAGAGTCCAGTCTGACTTCAGGAGTTGCAAATTTCAGATTATGGAATTCAGGTGGAATATATAGTTTTGCTACTACTTTCCATAATGAACCCAAATATTTGGGCGTTTTTTAATAATTTTTGCTTAGTTTAATCAGAAGCAAGGATTACAAAATCAAAGGAGAGAGAAACAATGAATGTGTTTTATCTAGATTCCCAAATTGGTACAAATGGCCTTAATATCTTGGCAGGAGTTGTAGATGCAGGTGTAACACAAACCATGTGTTTTTCATGGGAATGTCACATACTGATTTACTGTATATGACATTGTATATAGTAGCTCTAGAGCCAGACACTGGCATAAATTGTCCTCAGGAATAAAGAGAAGAATCATTTAAAAGTGAGGCATGAACCAAGACATCAAATGATGATGCATACTCGTAAGCAAAAATTAATTCCATCAGTGATAATCTGGAATGGAAGTTTCATAATTATTGCTTTGAGATTTTCAAAACTTTATTGTTTCAAGCAAGTGCATTCACCTTTTTGGTAACATAAAACTATGTAGAAAGTAATGTATATGTCAAGCCAAAAGTGAACAGAATGATTTCTTGTTTCTCAACAAGCTGCACTTCCCCATGGGGTGGCTGATGGCCTGTTGCTTTTGAGCTGTGCCATACAACTGCCAGCCAGTCTCCCAGACTGCGGTGCCAGCAGACTGGCTGTGACAATGCCTTATTCATAACGTCTGGGTTCCTCCTTGTTTCTTGATTGCAAAATGCATGTTAAAGGTTTTATTTTTCCTTTTTTCAGATGAGGTCTTAAATGTTTATGTGGGCTATGAAAGCATCTGTAGATGAAAAAGCAAAATAATCATTAATAGTCATTCTCTCAAGAACTTTGTGTGACCTCTCAGTTTTCCACTTTCTTTGCTAAAGTACTTGTGTGCTTTGTCAGTTTAAATACTTGCTTTCCTCACAGGAATGGTGAGTATAAATGTGCTGTCATTCTCCTTCTGCAGAAAACAAGCAAGAACAGAAATTAAATGCTGAACCTCCCTAAGGGGCCTCAACATTGGCACAATGACCTTTAGGTTCTTACCTCAGACTGAGGTCCAAGAGCTGAATTATGTTTCATATAAAATATACTAAAGACAGACACCTTAAACCTGGATAACCACTGTACAGGCTGTTTGGTCTTAGCAATTGAAAATACTGAAGAAAGGAGATGTGTCTAAAATCTGTCTGTGACTCCAGCAAGGCTGAGCTTATATGTTCCAGAATCTTCTTTTGGAGCTAGTGTGATTAACTAGTCCTTTTGTAAAAGACCCATGACGCACTCTTATTGTAGAACATGATTGAAGGAAGAGGTGATGGTGCTTGCCAGTAATACACAGCCAACTTGCCATCACCAATGGATGGCCTGACTAGATTTCAGACAGCATGCTGAGATTCCATCTGACTGGCTGGAATAATAGTGACTAGGACATGCTGGAGAATAGGGGGGAAAAATGTGTAATAATAGAACTGCTTTATAGTTCTGTACTGTAAGTAGTTCCTGTGAAACTAAATTAGAGGCCTCCAGATCCTTTCATTCGTTAGATCAGACAGAGTATGGAATCACAGAGCCAGATTTGATCAGCAATGTACAGCAATAGATGCCTGGAACTGGTTCTGAGATAATTGGTCTGCTGGGCTGAGCTGGCCGTGGCCAGCACTGAAGCGTGCCTGTATTGCCCTTCTCAAATGAGTCTCTTGTGCACATATGTCTCACTTGGCTCAGATCTGGCAGAACTCGCTGTTTCAGGCTTAGTGCTTGGTCTATAGTTGCTTTGGATCCTTGCAGGGCTTATTTGCTTGGCAGCTGGGCCAACCTTGACCTGGCTCAGTACCTCTTATCTGCAGAAACAAAGCTCCTTACATCTGGGAACCAGCTTAGCCTGATAAACAGAAGATCTTTGTGTCAGCTGAGCCTTGCCATTAATGAGGCACATTGATCCCCTGCGCTTCCCACTGTGACATTGGGAATTTGGTTGTAAGAGCTGAGCAGGTATCATGGAACAATGATCTGCTGCTTGGTCAGATGCTCTGCCTTCAGTACAGCAAGGTTCACATCCCAGCTTTCCAGGAGGCGCTGGGTTGCCTCAGTGGCATTATCAAACTGTAGTGCCATGCAGCTCAGAACCATGGCTCTGTGCAGAGGTAAGGAATCCAAAAGGGAGACGCCTCCTCTGAGAGAGAAGAGCCCGAGGCCCTGTTCCTGCACATGCAGGCTCCATGGGTGAAATGAGGCAGTGTGGAGAGCAGAGCTGTAAGGATATGTTCACCACTGATCTTATAGGCCTAGTGACACGTTTTGTGTCACCTTTTTGGAACACCATCAGGCTCGGAATCTTGGTCTGGTTTACTATAAAAGCTGTTTTCCCTTGGCATCAGGAAATATTTGTTGTGCAGGGGAGGTTTTGGTGTAATCGTATCTGTCCTGTGTGACCTTTGCTCTGCCACCGGGAGAGGGCACAGGCAAAGCAGGGGCAGAGACACTGGCAATCCACATAATGCTGCAGGGTTTGGAATACAAGTTAAAACAGCATTACTTCTGTTGGGCTTCAAAAACCAAAGTATTGACTTGGGGTTTTTAGATTTACGTATTGCTGTATCACAAAAAAATATATGTATTGTTATGAATTTAATTATTAAACAGTAGTGAGGAAAAACAGCAGTGTATTTGCAGGATGGGCATGTTTGCAAAGAGATTATCGCCTCTTTCTTGAATTCATTCTGGTCATTACTGTGACAAGTAGGTATTTTGTCATCCAAAATGAGCATGTAGAGCAATGCAATTGCATTGCAGCAAGAAGTCTGATGAAAAAAGGGTTTGTTTCTATTGAGGAGTTATCAATTTGTAGAGGGAATCTTAGGATTGTAGTGCTTTATCTGAATATTTGTTCATAAAATATCTGTGTAATAGGGCATAATCCTACAGCTGTTCGAAAGTGTCAGCTGCTGAATTACAACATCAGCACACATCTGTATTAATATGCTCCATTTTAAAAAGTATTGGGATGGTATATAGAAGGTCTTTGCATTATTTGATGTTTATAATTTGATGATTATTTGAAATTGCTTTAACAGGTAAGTTCGTGGTATTTTTTTATAACTAGTGCAAGAATTCTGATTTTTATATCACATGCACATATGTAATCCCTTTTTCTTCTGCTTATGTGGTTATCTTGGAGACTGATTCTTCTCTCTTACCACACTGACACAGTGTCTGTTATTTCAGTACAACAAAATTGTGTTCATCAGGCCCAAGACATCGTTCTTGCAAGTGAGAATGAGAGGAATTAGTTTTTCCAGGTGTTATCAGGAAAAGATGTGGTACAGTGAAGAGCCTGATCAGATCTGCTGATGATGGATTTTCCTTGAGTCCTGATATATCAGCTTATATGTGTGGGTAGCCTTCATTATTTGCTCCTATGTATGGGAATAAAGTGTGGCATAGACAATCCTGGCTAGAAGGGTGGTCAGGGATGTTCTTTCTCACATCACAGGGTATAAACAGCATATAAGAACACCACTCCATAACAATCTTGGTATTTTGTATTTATTAATTGCTTGAACCTTACTTGATTTCTTTGACCAATCAAGAAAAATAGAGATAGAAAACTGTCTAGCACTGTGGGATGCTTAGGGAGAATAAATGTAAGCAAGTCTCAGGTATTTTTAAACCAGTGTTTTTAGGAAACTGGGCTCATGCTACCTGTTTGATTGCTTCCACAGACAATTAGGTTGCAGCATAAGTTGTATTATACTAGCTGGCAACAGATAATCCATGTAGAACACAGACTGCATGAGTATCTTTATCGTACTAAAAGCTTTGATCAGAAATTTTTGCTTTTTTGAGACACACGAAAGAATCTAAACCTGAAACAAAACTGTAGGAAGCCAGGCCTTTTAAGCTGTATTTCCCAGAAGCTGCTTGTTTTCAATGGCTTGTTTAGATCTGCCTTAATCAAAGCTGCAGACACAATTTCTCTGCGTGTGTACGAACGCTTTTGTGCTCGCCAGTGCCAGCACAGGGACAGCCAGTCCTGGGCACCTCAGATCTGCTGCTTTCTAGGAGTTATAGTCCAAGCTGTGAGGATCTCGAGGCTGCAGCACCTACCAGGACTGTGGTTTGCTTGGCTGGGTAGCTGATGGCCAGTCTGAACCAGCAGCCCTGAGAGTGAGTCAGCAGAGGGTGCATGTGTCACCTGCACATTTGATCTTGCCCCTTGTTGGGTGTTGGAATGACTGGACTTGCCATTGTCCTCTCTGGTCAGAACTGCTCCAGTGTTCCTGCCCCAGGCTTCCCCAGCTACAGTGGTTGTCACCTACTGGAGTATTTTAGCATAGGGTTTGTAGCTCAGCAGAGGCTGGTCTGAGTTGCTAAAGGTGCTGGATGACAAATGCAGGAACTGGGCAAAATATGGAGTGAGAGGAACCAATTGCTGGGTTTGGATGCATCTGTGTTAAAATGCAGACTGCGTCTGTGGATTTGATTAAAATGGAGTACCGAAGGATACTAATAGCAGTGTGTTCCTGTTCAGATATTTGCATTTTCTGAATGCTAGTACTTTCTATTCCTTAGTTTATCTCTCTGAATTTCTCTGTAATAACATTCCCAGATAAAGCTAAATTGTGGGAAAGCCAGAGAATGCTAAAAGGCTGTAATTTCTTCTCCTAAGGAATGTTGTTATCTTTCAGCATGAACACTCTTGACATCAGCTGGTCTTGCTGCAATATTGTTAATGGAGAAGTGCAAGGACACTAATAATGGGTTTGGCATCATCTGGCAAGGCACACGTCTGTCCTCTAGAAGGACAGAGAAGGAAAAAGAATATATTGTCCTTACTCAACAGGATATTGTTCAGAATCATATCCATAGCCTCGGAAACAAAAATCATCATTCTCTCCCCTTTGATGTTTACATGACATGACAGTGTAAGGGCCTTTGGAGAGATAATATGTTCTGATAGGTTTGGGATTTTTCTGTAACTGTGGCATAAAGGGCATTGGGCCTGCTAAAACCTGAGCTCATTTTTTGTCCAGCGAAAAAACAGCTTGGAGTAGACACACCTAAGAGAAAAGACAGAATTTGGAAAGTATGGAGAAGGTGTGATTGTCCTTTACACTAGGTCACTACAAGCATATTGAAGTGAATGGATTCTACAACAGGATGCATTTCACAAGCATTTAAATGGTTGAGCCAGAAAAATGCTGAAGGCTTTTAATTCCCACTCACTTGAGTGAGCTGATCCTTTTCTGGGATGAATCACTTAAAATCAGTAATGATTTACTTATTGAGTGATTCCTGTCTCCAGTCTTTTTTAACATACTGATGAATTTTTAATTTAATTTGCTAATGTGTTGGCAAATTATACCAGTGTATAGAAAGGTACAAACTCCTTTAAGGATTGGCAACCCTATTTTCCTTTGTGCCTCTTCCTAAGACTCCATTAAAACCATTTTTTCCTGACTGCAGCTCTGCACCAGTGTCTTCCCCTTCTCCCCACTCTTTGACTGGATTTGCCCCTGTTGTGCGGCCCAGAACAAGCACATGAGTCAATCTCACATGTTCAGACAAAGTCAAGTTGAGAGACCTGGATATGATACAAAATATGAAGGTTTTGTTAAGACTACAGAACACAGAAATCTCTTTGCAATCTGTGTTGCAAAAACACACAAAGTTTTTGTATATTTCAGTACTTTTTGGTCTTACATCTACTAACATTCCATAAAAAACTACTTCCGTGACAGACCACATTTGTTCTTACAGAGCAACTTTAGGAACACCAATGGTAAGTTTTTGGTTCCATTTTGGTGATGAGTGAATGGAAGGTTGGTAGAAAATTTGTAGTTTGATCTAAAATTTTTGCAAAGCATAATTGTAAAAAAATGAGATGCTTAGATTTAGACCATCAGGGAGAAAATTTATGGGAACACAGAGCTTGCATTGGCCCTACATATATTGGTAAACTTTGCCTTCTGTGGTTTCTAAACACAAAGTAGTGCTTGTCCTCCTGTCAAGAAAAGGATTTAGTATCAGAGGTGATGTTACACTGAGATTTTGCTTAGCTCAGACCAAGATATTTGTCAATTAAAAGCCAGCAGAAGTTTTGCTAGTATGATGTTGCCAGAGTTTAAATAATTAAAAATGAGTTGTCTTCAGCAAACAAATAAAGTACACCTAATGGCTCAGTATGGAATATCCTTTCTGTTCATTACTTCTTTGGTCATAAAACTCAGCCATTTCCAATGGCTCATTCAGGCTTTTTGGAAAATTGTCATGATACAAGTCTAACACCTTCCTCCTGATTGCAATGGAGTAGTAGATTTGGAAAATAATAAAAATCTGAATTTCGGTGAGTGCTAACTTTTACTCCATAAAGCTGTAACTAATTGAATCTAGGCAGCCAGGTACAGGAATATCCTAGCTGGAGCTGCTGGTTAGTTCCATTTCAGTTGAAGTTTGGAGTGGGGCAGAGTTCAAATACATCTAATGTGTTTTCATCAGTTCAACAGGAAACTCAGTTGTCATGGTAGAGCCATTTCCATCCAACTTTTACATAATAGCTAAGTGGTTAGAGCAGCCACCTCATCTCACTTACTTCTTCAGTTCTTATTTCAGAGAACTGTGCCCTTTCCTTGAGGTTATTAAATGATCTGAGTGCTAATGCTCTCCAGTATGCTCTTTGAAAGTTGTTTTTTGTGCATTTAGGAATCCAGAAATCCCAAGGGCTAAAGAAGAGCCTGATCCTGGATTGTAATTGGTAACATATGCAAGCAGGGGTGGCAGATGCTTTTCTTGGGTTTTGTACCCAGAATTCCTTCAGTTTTACTGAATTGTAGAGCTGTGCAGGTGCTAAAAGATCTCAAAGCAGATTTCCTTTTTATCTTACTTGTGCATTTTTCAATCTAATTGTGGAAGAATTAACCACACCCAAATTCATCCTGCTCTGTTACAGACAGATCATAGTGTGGTCAAATACGCTGTGATCATTCTGTGCAACAAAAGCAAAATGCTTTTTATTTTGTCCCCTGGTGTTTGGCCAGAGCCACGTCTTCTTTAGACATAATTATCTGTAACACTAAATACAACTGCTAATGTGTTTAATGACATAAGCATGAGGAGTCTTGTACAATTTGTACAAATGCATTGTTAGGGAAAAATGAGGGTATGAGACATAATGTGGATAAATATAATAGTAGGTAACTTTATGTAGCAATAAATAAGGTGAAAAGGAATAATGAAAGATACATCCAATTCTTGTCTGAATTTGACTGTAAGTTATTTTAATGGGAAATTTTAACAGAATTGAAAAAAAGAAGAGAATAAACCCAGTGTCTGAATTATCAAAACAATCAAATCCCAATTTGCTTCAATTAAAGACTTAGAGATACTCCCAATGCTTTGATTAAGAAAAGAATTAGAAAGTTTCTTATTCACCTCAGCAGGCAGCTCTGCAAAATGGAAGGTCCCTGTGCTCCTCTGAAGCCATTTAATGCATATGTGAGCATGGATTCCCAGAACTATCTATAATGCATATAGTGCTTTCTGCTCTCAGTGGCTTTTTTTCCCACTCTCTTTACGTCATTTGCCATTTGTGAGGGTTGCCAGGGTAATGACCAATCATCCCTGGAGAGATGCCTGCTAGTAAGGACAACATAGGCTTTCTCTTTTTTGGTATTCTGCAGTATGTATTTGAGAGCTATTCTAGCATTAAGATTGCAGAACTTTTGTTAGCAGGGAGGGAAAGTTTACAGAGTATGAAATAACAACTTACAACTATTGAGGTAAGTGAGGATTTTTCTATTTTATTAACTGTTCTGTCTGGTTTTATTCAAAACATTGAGCATCATTACTTTATTTTGTTGTTGTTGTTGTGTAGCTGACCTTGAAATTAGAGAGGTTTTGCCTAATGTGAACAATGAAATCTTAGTAGTGCTGCATGTACAGGAGGGCAGGATTTTGTTTCCTTTGTAATTATGAATCCCACAGCCTCTCTCACCACTGCAATCACCATATACATCCACTCATCCCCAAAATATTTTCAGAAGAATTAATTAAAAATAAGAAACCACAGAGTGTTGTAGTGCAGATTTCAGAGCAGTAAGCATTGTTGCCTCTCAGGCAAATGGCAAGTTCTGAATCTTCTTCATTGTGCTGCATGTATATATTAGGCCACATCATCTGGAAACTGAAAATCCAGAAAGGAGTCCTGTCTCATAGGATTCTGAAGATGTTGAACTCTTGTTGTTTCTAAATGCTGTCTATTGAAAAGCCACTTGCAGGCTCATAGGTGACTCTTTCTTACCTGTGGACAATGAGAAAATAGAGCCTTCAGACTGCAAACATTTTTTCTGGCCCTGGGATCAGTGGTGTAAGCTGGTGGTGGTCATTGCCTTGCAGAATGGGCCCAGATTTTGTTCTTTTGCATGGGAGGGCACCTAAAGCATACATGAGAAAGGAGGCCAAAAACAATCTATTCAGACATTCCCAATGACCTCAGAAGTTTCTATGAAGTATTTATGTGTAGTCTAGGTTATGATGTATGCGAATGAAGTGGTTGGTTTGGGATGGTTTCATTTGTTTTTTGTTGGTTTAGATAACCCACCTTAGAATTACTCTGGCACAGTTCCTGGTTTGTGTGATGGCTTTGGGGGAGAGAGGGACAATTGATGAGGTGGTTGTATTGTTTTGCTGTAGAATTGCTAATATATCAAAGTTAGTAATTGTCTCATGAGAATTACTATTTGCTGCTTAGTATATGTGCACCTACGCATCTGCTTCACATCCTGGCAATCTTACCTATTCTGATGGGCATGGTATATATTAACCAGAATAAAGCATATATTTATTTCACTCTATTTTCTGCTTACTACAAATAAAATTACAGAGTGTAATTTTGACTCACACTTTTCCCCAGTAGAAAAATACATTAGGGCACTTAATTTAGTGTGGTAAATTTCAGTTGCTAAATTTTAGATGTTACTATGTGTTCAAATGTGTTTTTGATAGCTTTGCATTATCAAAACAACTGGAGCACAGCAGTGAGTCTGGATGTGTGTAAGTGAAAATTCAGAGCAACAATTTAAAAAATCTGGGATGAAAATGATCTTTTCATCAGGCTGTTGAGAAAATATGTTTGTTCAGAAAGTAGACCTGTTTCCTCTTTCTAAAAACTTACTGTTTTTTGACAACTGTGTGCTGGATATCACTTTTAAGCAGTTTAAGATATGAATAATAATAAATCCTTACACTGTAGGGGAAAAAAATCAGTAAGCTCAAAGAAAATTTATCGTTATCTAATATTTATCAGCATTTCATATGATTCCACTATTTATAGTAATCTGGGAAGAAGAACCACAAAATGATAGTTTTGTATTATTCTAGGTGACGTCTTTTGACAGAAAAATAACAGAAATATTACGTCTAGGTAAGGCATGTTAAGTAGTAAAGTAGGTTTTCAAATGAGAGATTCAGAGGTAAACCTTCCTGGAGAAGATGGTGGGAGCAAGACTCAGCCTTTTTCTTTCTGTCCACCTTTTCCCTGTCTATCTGCCTCATCATCTGTCTTTCCAACTTGAAAATGCTCCGTGGCTGTATTATGCAGAGAATAGCATTTACTTCCAGGCAGTGGGACAGAGAGAGAGAAGCTGAAAGGAAGGGAAGGGAGTGAGCCTGCATCGTGAATTGTTCGCAATATAACTCTCCCAATAATTAGGGCAAGGTCTCTGTGGCTCTGAGGAGAGATGTACAAGATTGGCAATTCTAATTCTATAGCAGCTTCTCGTGTCTGAGAAGTCATGATGCAAAGGGCAGGGAGGAATGAAGGAGAGCTGTAAGGCTGGTTGGAACTAAGGGGGTTTAAGTGGGGCTCATACTGGGAGTGCAGTAAACTGAGCAGTAGAGAGCTCCAGGGAAGAGGCCAGGAAGAGACGGGTGTCCTGGAGCATCTTGGTGAAGCTGGCATGCAGGGTTTGGGGTGGTAAGCTGGAGAGCAGGGGTTGGATAGAGACATTCAAGCTTGAGATAGTGTGTTTGACCAGTGACACAGTGCTGTTCAGCAATTTGACCCTTTTAGTACCTTGTCTGATGCTGGAAACTTTGGAGTGGTGAATTCAGATTGTTTCTTTACTTTTGAATACATAGAAAAGAAGAGGAATAATTAACAGCACAAACTGATCCACTGACAAAATGTCAGGTTTCAGACCAGGATGGGAAAGTATGGCACAGGCTGAAAAACAAGGAGATGCTCATGAATGGGAAAACACATCAAGATGACAAAAGAGAAGCCAAAAAAGAAATCTCTCCTGGAGAGACTGAGACAGGCTGGATAAGTGCGAGAATGTATAAAAACATTCAGTAGCACAAACTCCTCATCCCTTGAGAAAAAGAAGGCAAAAAATAAATGAAGATGAATAATCATTGAGTGAACAGTAGTTTCTAAACATAGTGTATGACAAAGCAAATCGCTATTGATATCACTGCACTGGACAACTCAGCCTGAACTGTGGCCTTTGCTGTTGGAGGTCAATTCTCCTGACCTCATAGATTATTTTCTCTGGTAGACATCATCCATCCATGATCTGGCATAGATTACTTTTTTGGTTGGTTGGTAGGTTTGTAGGTTTTTTTAATGAACAGTGTCTCTTTGGATGTATATCTCACAGAAATGCTGTGAGTTTTAATCTGTAATTGTAGTTATTAATGGGACCATTGGATGAAAAAATTCCTAAATCACTTTTATCAAACCAAAGCCTTATGGTTTTGTATTTTGTTGCCACTCTTTGGAATCCAGGCTGTTATTTCATTACCTAGGCCTGACTGTCCACTGCTATGAGTAAGCATAGCTCTGTTACTTCTGGGATCTGGTGATGTAACTCCAAAACTCTGATGTGAAATCATCATGCATGTGTATTCAGAGCATTAGAGAATAATTTAATTGCATGAACTTAGTTAAAGTGGCCCCAGAAGGCACAGGAATAGTTGCAATGTAAATGTCTGATTTTAAACTGTCAGTTACTGGCATTTTCGAAAAAAGAGTGGTGAAAATGTGCTTTATTATCCAAAACTGCAATTCAGGAACACAACAAAGGCATGCAGAAGGAAAGTTACTGTTGCTTGACCAGCAACATGCATAGTTAGGAAAGGCTGACATTTGGAAAGTATTACAGAATTTCCAATGTTTCTTTTAAAATGCATGGTAAAGTTCACTTTGAGCAAGTAATTAGAGAGAAAACATCTTGTGGTTTAAAACAGAAGATGGGCATTTTAGAGCACTTTACTAAAAGGTTCCAATTTGTACTTTTAGTCCTATTTTCAAAGTATTTCACTTGAGTTTCATTGCACATCCAGAGGCTCTTAAGTTTTAAAGTGACTTAGATGCTTTTGAACATTTCATCACTTTTGCTGAATTGTTACGTATTTGCTGTGTGATGTCAAACAAGTCCATTAAACACTTCAGGGCTTGCTTCTTTCCCTATATAAGATGGGAATTAGTAGTATTTACCTTGTAAGACTATGGCTGTTTCTGTTATTCTTTGTGTGGTGTTTTGAGTAGTCAAGTTGTTCAAGGCCTAGTTACTTAGATATGCAAAGTATTGCAGCACACAGCCCTCTGAGACCCCTCAGCTCATCTTGTTTTTCTGTTGTATTTACAAGGTCAAGTTGAAATAATCCTCATGATTATAAAAGCTTGTATGAAAAACTTTCCTGGAGAGCAACATCTGTTATCTGGTGGCAATAGTGATTCAAAGGAGCTCTTTGGGAAGAGAATTCAGTCTGTCTCACATGAACAGGATGACTCAGTAGTTCACATTGGGAAAGAGAAACATTCTCCAGGCCTCACAAATGTGATTCTGGAGACTCATTACATGCATTATTGTGTGCTTTTGTGAAGCTCCTGACACAGCGCAATGCGAATGGGTTCTGGCAGTCACGGGCCTGTCTTCCCAGCAGCAAGAGTGATCCTAAACCATCTGCAGCGCCAGGGCTGCACACAGACCGTCCTTCCTCTGCCGTTCCTCAGGGGCAAGTGCATGTGGCTCTCATTTCTCGCAGCTGGGGATAAAGCAGAGGAAGGGTGTAACAGCAAAGGACAATATAAAGTATGCTGTATGTGACAGGACTGTGCCACACACCTAC
Source organism: Dasyornis broadbenti (assembly GCA_013397935.1). Classification (NCBI taxonomy): domain Eukaryota; kingdom Metazoa; phylum Chordata; class Aves; order Passeriformes; family Dasyornithidae; genus Dasyornis; species Dasyornis broadbenti. The sequence goes on from VZRN01002326.1 coordinate 2,544,518, forward strand.
CCATTTAATGGTAAGTAATTAACAGCTGTGACTTGGGTTCACTTGGTTAGAGAAATTACATTCCTCTGATGGGCTCTGGACATGCACATCAAATTTCATGAGGATTTGTTTATCTCTTTACCTAAAATTAGAGTCAAATTCAGCCCCCAACCATACAACTGCCCTTGCTGCTTTTGAGGCCTTCAAGTCAAAGCAGCCTCATATATTCACCTGGGTAAGTGAATAGGGATCCTGCCAGAACGTGGTGGGAATTGGTGACTGACGCTACACACCTGACCTCTGTGTGGCTGCTCCAGCCCTGTCTGCTTTCACAGAAGCTTCTGAGCAAACACTGGACAAACAAAAGTACTTGTCGATGCCGTGTAGTAACATTATGTAAAAAGCTCAGGATCTGAAATATTTACAGCTTAATTGACTGCAATTCCAATTGACTTCGATGGATGTTTGATTCAATTAGGGACTGCAGAATTTACATCACTGCCTCTGGCTTACATCATTGCAAATATTATTGATGCTTATAAAGCTTTTGGGGATCTTTCAGGCTTTTAGTCCACAAATTGACTGCAATGTGAAAATCTTTCTCAGGGGTAAGAAGAATATTTATATCCATCTCATCTTTCATTTACTTATTCCTGAGTCTCTCTGTGCTATTCCTTTGGGAATGCTCATATAAAATCTGCAATTTAACAAAGAGGGGGAAAGCATAGTTATCTCAATATAGCAAGATTCAAGTTTCACTTTGCACATTAGAAGTGCACCTTTCTTATTTTCTTGCCTAAAATGTAAAAGTGAATCTGATTAATTTTAATCTCATAAAATGTCGAAATTAAGGCACAGTAAGTTTAGAATGAATATTGAGGAAAATTAACAGTTTCCCAGGGGTGAGCATGGATACAGTGACTGGAATTTAAAATGATGCAGATTGGAGCAGCAGAAATTCTGACAAAAAGAACCAACTCAAAGTGACGAGAAGGGTTGGGGTCAAAGAAGAGGTAGAAAGGTAAAACAATTTTTACCTTTCTAATCTACATGTATTATAAAGCCAATGCTGGAGTTACTGTATGAGTAGCACAAGCAAGCCCTGTGTAGCTTAGTTCTGACCTCTCAGCCTCTGGTTACAGTAGGAATATGGGTAGGATGGAAATCCTTATGCTGGCTCAGTGTTAGGCCTGGAGAGAAAAGGGATACAGCTTCTCCTTCTTTATGTTCAGTGCTTTGGGGAAAAGTGAATAAACTATTTCACACATACTGTGTGTAATTGCATTTCATACTATTTATCTAGAAACAGCAATGAAACATCTAGAAATATATATATATGTATATATATGTAAGTAAATGAAAACAAAAGAAGTTGGTAGGGATGGCACAAGCAGTTTTAGGACATATGTGCTAGAAATCTGATTACATTTCAGACAAAATATTCTTACTATAGATCTTCCCAGAAAAATCAGCACAAAGAGCTAGGAAAAGTCACGCATATATACACATGCATAGTTTCAGGTCTGTTTTAGCAAAACTGGAGAAATGTGTCTGTGGCAAAATTGATACACTTCCCAGGTAGAACACTGACTTTATTTAATTCTGTCGTGGTCGGTGAAGTGAAATTGGACATGAAAAAAGGTAGCCTCCTTACAGAAAGCATTTTTTTGCAGCAGCAGAGAACACAATAAATGTTATCTGTCAGGGAAAGAAGCAGGCTATTTAAATTCAGGCAGCATAGCATCTTCAGTCGGAAGGGCTATTTTTAACTTCAGATGTAGCTTAATTTAGAAACAGAGCAGTCGAAGTACTTTTTTTTTTCCCCCCACTTCTCCGACTGGAGATTTTTAATAATGATTGTAGATACCCTTGTGTGAAGATGCTGAATAGAATAAGAAATACATTATCCTGAGCTTCAAGGTCATGAAAATGCACATCTGAACAAAGCAGCTTTGTGACAATATTGGCATACATGTGTAAACACAGAGATCAGATGAGATCGATGCACTGTTTTTTAAGCATAAGGGCCACTTTGGCAATTTGCCAGGAGGTTACATAGAATATTCATATCCGTTTTTGCAAGATCTTACCCAGATCTGTATTATTTTGTGTAGGAAGTGCTGTAATTGCATATAGTCCTATACAACATGTGATAAAGAGAGTGTAAATTCCAGTGGTTTCTAAGGCAGAAATATTTATGAGAAATCTGGCAGTGATTTCCTGCATTGATTTTTCTGAGCCAGCTTCTTGTATTTGGCTTTGTTTGCAAGTTAATCACAAGAACTGAGAAGCTCATTTTGTTATAGAAGATATTCAGAATTAAGAATTGCAGATTTGACTCTATTAAGTGATTACAGGCTTTTTAATGTATTCAGATTCAGAATATGAAAAAAATCCTCTCACGAATGGAAGTACTTCCAAGATGGCTTGTTGCAAACACTCTTCTTGCATAATTACATACTCTATGTCACTCAGCATTCATCTGGTGAATTGCAGTAGCATTTCAGCATAAAGCTTGTTTCAAGCTGGATTTTATAGTTTACCTGTCCAAGCTCAGCCAGAAGCGATTCTGAAAGCTCTTCCAGTTGCATAACAATAACAAGCAGTGGAGAGACATGTGCCATTGCGACAGAAATAATGGGGTTATTAATAAGCTGAATGTGACATGGGAAAGTTGGCTCTATTTCTGAGCATTGTGACACCTTCACCATTAACTCCTAAGCACACACAACTTCATACAGTTTCTGAAATTTTGTTTGAAGGCTTGAGCATTTGTGCACGTACAGAAAAGAGAACTTTTTCTGTAGTCACCTAAAATCCTGCAATTATATGTGAAAGCTTCTGCTGCCATTTATTCTTTAACTTATGACAGCTAAAATTAGAGGCTTTCATTCCATTGTTTTTATACACTGGATAGTGTGATGTAATGTAGAAAGAACATCATAAAACAAGTTAGAAATTTAGAGTTACAATCATTAATGTTCTATGGAGGCTAAAAAGAAATATCATTTAGAGGCTGGACTACTTCTGAATTGCCCACTTTGGATGGGGATTCTTTCATCTTCCTCTGAAATATTTGTTTTTGAGGAATGCTCCTTTCCCTTGCTGTGTTCTACGTGGAGAGAAAGTGGGAGTTAGCACAGAAGCTGTTAGAGCCATTAGACTCCGCTGTGGGGTTTTCTTAATTCTCTGCTGGCCACACAAACCTGAATTAAGGCTGAATTTACTCCCTGGGAGGCATTTTAGTAGTGCTATCAGACCAGGAAATTCAGACTGTAATGCAATTTGGATTGGGAATGTGAATTCACAGCCTTTTCTTAAAGAGGCTTTTCTTTATAGTAAAGTAGATATATTGCAGCAGTATTTGCTGAAGTGTTTCAGCTTTCAAAAGAGAATATGTTTCTCTCATCAAAGATTTGATCTGAAGCTTGTAGCAAAAGAAGCATTCAGCACATACACTTTCTTGTTTTGAGTATGTTGGTACGCTGTCAAGTGTCAGGATTAATTTTGCTTGTTAAAGAGGTTTTTAAAAAGACTAAAGACCATCCAAAAAGAGCAGGGGGGTTGTCAAGAAAAAGCTGGAATCTTACAGAATTGAGGGCAATGTTTTTGGTCTGACAGAAACACGGGGTATACTCAAAATAAATTTTGAATGGCTTTATGAAATCTTATCAGCTTGAAAATAAAACCGGGCATTTGTATCTGCTTTGGTTTTATTCAGTTTGTAGTGCAGAGGTAAACAACTGGTGTGAGAGCAAATAGTAATTCTATTTTCAGGCATTCAAACTCTTAAATAACAAATTTCTTTGAAGAAATATGGTAACACAGAGCTTATGGGGCTTTGGTAAGGCTGGTCTTGGAGCCTTGAGTTTCAAGTACAGCTCGGATTTGTCACTGAGCAGCACTAAAGTACTCAGTGACATGAAAAGAGGTTGTAGCAAGGTGAGTGTTGGTCTTTTCTCCCAGATATTAAGTGATAATAAAAGAGGAAATGGCCTCAGGTTGCACCAGCGGAGGTTTAAACTGCATATTAGGAAGAGTCTCTTCATGGAAAGGATAGTCAAGGCCTGACACAGGCTGCCCAGGGCAGTGGATGTGTCCCCACTCCTGGAGGTATTTAAAAAATGTGTAAGTGTGGCTCTTGGGGACATGGTTTCGTGGTAGACTTGGCAGTGGTAAGTTAAAAATTGGACTCAATGATCTTAGAGGTCTTTTCGAACCTAAGTGATAATAATTAGTTTTAATTTAGTAGTTTTCATCCATAGATCTCAATGTGTTTTATAATGAAGGTCAATCACATGCATAATATACTGACTCCCATAAGAATTTTATTATCATTTTTCTCTTCAATAAGTTTATGCTATCTCTTCTATGTCATTCGTTCCAAGAACTTGTGTCTGTTTTCTATGCCCAGAAATCACAAGAGAGAGGACAAGCAGTAGACTGGAGTTTTTGTCAATCAGTGTGCTGTCTTCTCAGAAATGGGAAATGATTTTATCAAAGTGTGACAAATTGCAAGAAGCAAATAAATTGATATTCAGGTGAAGTACAGGAGACTAACAGTCACTGTATGTCTATAAAAAGATGCAATGTGCTATGCCTGTATAAGGATTTCCACAAATCAGGATGAAAGCAGTTCACAAACATACGTAGGCATCGTCATCCCATGCTCTTTCATCTTGGAGAAGATGGTCACAGATGAGGAACTAAAAATAGTCAAATTTAAGAGCGCATGCTCCTGAGAGTGGATCAAAGACTGAGCTGCTGTTTAGGCATGCAAATTACCAGAAGTATCAGAGCAGGAAGTGTGTGGTTGAACCAGTTAGTGCTCTGACAAAATCTGATACTTTAGCTTCAGCCAAATTTGTGATAGTAACAGAAATGGGGTGCAGAGACACAGGGAAGGAGATGTGTAAGACACTTCCTATTGCCTAACCTTGCGTGCCTAACACAGGTGCCTAAATGAGGAAGGCAATCTTTCCAAGGTTTTTGAAAGTTTAAATACAGAGGATGTTATTTCAGAAAGTAATTGCAGCTCTGTAAGAACAGCTTCTGCTCTGAAGCACCTCTAGAGGAGCCTGACACCCTTCAGTGATTTTGTAGGAGCTTCAGTAAAGTGCCTGCCTTAAGCCCCTGTGTTGTTGTTAAACACAGCCCATGCTGGCCACTGCAAAGACTGATAATGTTCTTTCCTTGGGAAACTTCCCTTTTCCCCTCAGGCTTCTCTTTCTGTTCTTTATATGACACACAGATCTCGTGTGTGGAAGCTGAATCGTTTGTCTGAAGGACGGAGTCGATCTTAGGTCTGTGCATTGCATTTTTAACCAAGTTAGAGACTCTCCTCTGTGTGCCTACCTAGAGATGGGAGGTTATTTCTTTAGTCAGGTTTGGCTTTCATAAAAGTCCCTGGCAAAATCATAACTTGTGTTGTTTAGAGCAATAGTTTTGCAAGAGCAATAGTTTTTGTGCCATATCTGATTTAATAAGAAAGCAGTATTTACTTGGGAAGGAAGATATGTAAAATTTAGCTTTTCATTAAAACAGATATTTTTGTAAACTCAGAATACTTTTTTTAAATTTATGATTTAAAATAGAGTTTTCAATTTAATTGCTCAAAATTTTGCATCCAGGGCCTAGCTTTAGAAGTTCTTTGCAGCTGACTTGCAGCACTATTAACACTTTTCATGTTTCTCTGTTGCACTTATCTTGTTTCATACCAGACAAGGAGCCGTGTGGGTGACAGCTCTATACCAACAAATCCTAACAGACAGATGCTATGATTTGATCCTGATACTCACTGTATGTTTTACTTAGTGCTGCAACCAGGAATTAAAAATATAAGCACCAGCTTTTTTCCTGTATATATGTCCACAAAAAAGTCTGGTATTGTGTAACATAATAGTAATAGGAAGCTATTTTTAGACCAAATGAAGCAGGGGAACAATGACGATAATATGTTTCATGGTACAAGAAAGCTGACATTGGCTGACATTCATCACCAGATCTTGCATCAGCATTCACCATCCCTAAATAAAGCAGTAAGAAGAAACTTCCTCCTCCCATTAAGTGGCCCTTTATACAGAGGGGATAAAATTCAGCTGATAATGTCACCAGGAAGTGTGTGCAATATTTAAAATCCGGTTGACAGTGTAAATACTCAGTGGTTGAGGCGGCCCTGGCAGGGGTACCTCCTGTGGCTGAGCGCTGCGTCGAGGTGCGAGGGCAGAATCCTGGAGCCAGGGAAACCCAAGGAAGAGCACAGAGCTCTGGCAGCTCTCGTGAGCAACCTTGAGAGACTGAAGCTGTGCTGGGAGCACGAGTGAGCAGGAATGCTCTGCACAGGGATAAGGAGGGCAGTTTGCAGAGCAGGGCACTGCTTGGAAAGCCCCAGCCCAGGGACTGCTCTGGGTCTCACACAATGGTGGGCACTCACCTCCTTCCAAAAGGAAGGACAAACGTACACTCTTACACCTGGGAAAACATAATCCAGGGTGAGCTTCCTCCATTTATCCAGTAAATCATATCCCATAGGAAGTTGTTCTTGAATTTGGAAATGAGGGTGGTAAACACAAGAACTGGCTAAAGTGCTGGCAAAAGTTCTATTCCAAAGAAAGTGGCAAGGCTGGGGAGATGTTGCTAGTAGTGTTTCTTCGGGGTTAGTCTTAGGACCTGTTGTATTTAATATATTTACCAGTGTGTCAAGGTGAAATTCCTAGGTAAGACACGTTGGGAGGCTTTGCCAGTGTTGAGGAAGATTGAGTTGATGTTCAAAAAGGATTAGGCTAAATTTTTTACCAGCTTGTTGGTTATGTCGTATAGGTAAATCTCATACTGTACAAACCAGACACTTTGGGTTCAATAATAGCCTCATCCATAACCTGGGGCTTTGTGAACTGAAGTAGCAGACCTGCAAACAAACCTGAGTGCACTTGTCAGTGGAAGGATGAATGTGATAAAACATTGGAATGTAATTGGAGTAGAAAAGATAGTGCAATCCTAGAAGGTGAGAGTTTTTTAACAATTTGAAGGAAATATTGGTACCATCTTACAAAGAGTGTTAACTTCTCTAGAGTATTTCTAAGTTGTGTGCAGCTATTTTCAGAAAAATGAACTTAAATTGTTAGTCGTGTAAAGAAGCACTATAGGATGAGTGAGAAAATGGAGCTTCATCTTTTGAAGGAAAATTAGAAATGCCTCCTGTACCCAACCAAATGGAGGTTTCTAGGGCAATGAATCATTAATACACTGGGAGCAAATACTGGTGAGCGGAAAGGTTCAGTGTCCATGATCACTGTAGCCTCTCTGCTGAGATCACTAACAAAGCTGCCTGTTCAGTAGCTTTCTTTGGTGCTGTGGGTAGTGAACTGGTGTTAATTCCAAAAGTCCGCAAAACCTGTGCATGTGACGCTGACAAGAAGATGGCCAGTAAGGCTGTGTTTTTTTTAGTACTGCAAAAAGTACTTGGCAGCCTCAAAAAACAAATACCATTTTTCAGATCTTGCCTGCAGATTACTTATGAGAGAAAGAGATTTCTTTAACTGACACGAATTTCCTCCTGTTTAGCTGTTTGCACTGGGCTGTGGTGGTGTCAGTGCCATAGCCGTGCCTGAGGAGCCAGCTCACCGTACTGAGAATCTGGGTTTGACTTGGGAGAGCTCCGTAAGTGCGGAGTGTGCTGACATCACGCTCCCAAGGGTGTCAGTTATTAGCTGCTAAGAATAGTTACAGGCAAACATGGAATAGAAAAATCAAATGTCTGCTTAAACCACCAGTGAATGGGAAGGCAAAGAGCTTGAGCTCAGCTGAGGGGCTGTTTGTTTAAATGCGAAGGCAACAACGCTGGGCTGCCACCCTGGTGCTGACGATGCTTTAGGGTTCGTGAGCTGGGAGAGCCCACAGAGGCAAGTTCATCCCTGATGCAGCTCCTGAACTGTCATGGTAAGTGAGCTTTTTGTGTTTATTTCCCACTGTTTAGGTTATCTGATCTGAGTAATCTGTGTTTTGCAGTCCTTAATGTAACTATGGGATTCACTGCATGAGAACCATGTCAGTGTTAGTGCCAGTATAATCATAGTTCTATTAAAAGATAAAACAAAGCAATACTAATTTTGCAAAACAAAGTGTTCAAGTTTAGGTGATAATGTACAGTAAAAACTACATGCAGGCATAGATGGTGCCTCCAGTCTCCCAAGTTCAGGAAAGTATCCTGCTCACACTGTGTTTTGGGGCAATTTGGCATAAATGTTACGGTCTTTAGGCCTTGATTACAGATTTATGAGCTAAGACAGGCTTGAAGACAGAGGTCCCATTTTCAGGCTTTAACTTATTTCCAGTTTTGTAACGCAGACTTCTGTTTAATGCTTCTGTGGTATTAATAAGGTGTTTCAGATATTAAACTGTTCCAAATTAAAGTTGATCTAATTTAAAAACCCACATATAAATACAGAAGCAATATAAGATGAAAGTTGAGATTAACACAGGACTGGGTGTCTCACAACCCTTGAAAATCTCATCTTGGCTTTTTTATGGTAATTAGGCCATGGACAGAAATGTTCAACCAGGTTTTTCAGCACTCTTAGAAGATTTTCTAACCTGAGCTACTCCTAACAGTATTTTTTATACTTCTTAACTTATTATATAAAGGCAGGCAGGGGGTACAAATATAAAGCTGTGTCTGTCCCAGACAAACACCAGAGATTCTCATTACAAGTTACAAATTGGCCTGAAACTCCCTTGGCCAAAGTATCATCTTTTTCTCACCCATTCATACTCGCCCACAACAGCTTCATGGTGATTCAAAACCATCAGAAATCACTTGCAACTATCACTGGTCCCCTTAGCAGGGAGAATAATTTGTTCTCCCTCCAAATTTGGCACCCTGGCCCCAGACTCCCTGATTTGTAGCCAGTGCACAGCTAAACCCACAAGTCTGCTGATCCTACAGAGCCTGACTCACGTCTCTGCCAGCCCCTTGCAGAAGCCATCTCCAGAGGGAATGAGGAGCTTGATGGATGTGCTGCTGCAGGATGCCAGAGTGTGCTAATGAAGTAACAGATCCATTACAATATTTAGCCATTTTGCAAGATCCAATTACAGGAACTTTGTGAAGTATAAAATAGTTTGATTTTACCCTGTGCTTATCCTGTAAAAGATGATGTCTCTAAAAGATATTCCCATCCTATCATTATTTCCGTGTGCTGATTCATCTATGTTCAAAATTGTTTAGAAGTAGGATTTGATTCTGCCCTATTACTTACCAGTTTTCTGTAGATCTGTTTGATAATTGTTATGGAGAAAGATGAAGAATCCCTGGGTATTCTGCTTGCAGGGTGTAACATGTAAAGTAGGGTTTTTTTGCAGATCAGAAGGCAGCACTGACGTAGGAATTATTGTCTAAAATTACATTGTCTCTGTTATGTAGGAATTCAGACAGTGATTGTGATAGTCCCTTTTGTCCTTTAAAAATGAGAATTTATGACTCAAAAGGTGCTACGCCGTCAGTCAGAAAATTTTTCCATTATACTGAATCTTATTTTTAATGGTGTAATATCCTTTTCTTTGAGGTGCAAGTGTGGTGTTTTGAATGTAAACTGATTTACAGTTATTTTCTTCAGTCTGCCAAACAGGCACTAAAGAAAAAAAAGAAAAAAAAGATATAAGAAATTCTATATTCAGTGTTAGTGTCTAGAGGGGTAAAATACAATATAATAATAAAAAAAAAAATTGAAGAATTTTTTTCTCATTTCAAGGGTTTGTGAATTTTGTTATTTTTAGGAAGATGACTACGTTTAGGTGACTCTTACCTGAAGGAGCAGCATCTTAAAAAGAACGGTAATAAGAAATAAAAATACAGGGAAGCTTTTATGACATAAAGTGCATATGGCTCTTAGCATGTGGCCAACTTCTTGTTTAGAAAGATTTCCTGCTGCATTCATTCTTCCTTGCTGTATCCCCCGAGGGCTGAACATTGCTATCTCCTGCAGACAATGCAGCAACGCCCTGATTTTGTACTGGTGAATTTTCACATTCACAAGCTGTTTCAGTGTTCCAGATAATTGCATTGTTCTAGCATTGATTTATCTGAAATTTTTCATAAAAAGATGATTCTCTCTGGTTTGGGGGATGCCATCAGGGATACAGGCACTTGCAGTAGCACAAAGAGCTGAGATCTCATGGCAGACTTTGTGTCTGCTTGATGCTTTCCCTGGTGGCCTTGACACCGATTATAATATCAATAGAGTAAAATAGCCTCTGCAAAATGTGATTTTCTGTTGGAATGCTGACAAAGTAGTGCTGATGTGGCATAAAATTCTATAGGTGGTGGCACTCCCTCATATGTCCTGTTTTCAAGGTTAAAGAAGTGCACAAAACACTCTCAGAAAGAGGTAGAAGTACCTGAGCCTTGTGTCCTCTGACTTCAGCTGAGCAGTCAGACCCCTGTCCTATGCTTTTTCGTGGGCAAATGCACCTGCCATGTATGGAAATGATCTTGGCTGAAATCGAAGCAGTGTAGAAAACAAAACTGTGTAAATGTCAGTGAATGGATCTACCTGATTTTTATAGAAAATGCAGGAATGGTGAACTTAAATAATCAACAGATTTAGGGTAAAAGTCTTTGTAAAACACCTGTGGAAGTACATATTAATCAGTTTTACATGCCCAAACTGTATCCCATTGAAATGATGAACAATTCAACAAAATATATGCCTGGAATGTACTTAGGTCCAATAGCAGGAAGCTGAGCCCAGATAGAGTCAGACTGGAAATGAGGCGTATGTGTCCATTAGTGTGGGTCATTGGCATATCTGGAGAAGAAACGTGATGTTTCACATGCACAGTAAGCTGAGGGTTTGTCTACATAGGACTATACACATGTAATCTGAATTAACATCGACAAGTTAAGGGATCTGATGCATAAATTTCTCAGGAAATCCAGTTGACTGTTGCTGTAAAATGCCAGACTGGGAGATTAGAATAATCTCTCTGGCTGGAAAATCACAAATCCATAGCAATAGCTCTGTTCTGTACGTGCACAGCAGACAGAGAGCAAGAAAAGGTTTTCATTCTACTACAGAAGAAAATATTAATGGTCCTGTCTCGCCACAAATTGTCACAAAATTAGATAGTTAGATCGTGTCAAATCTTGGCTCATCACCAAGGCTACTTGCCATAAAGTGTCTGTCTGACAGCAGAAGAGGGACACCTGTATTAAAGTGAAATTTGAAGATTCTCCAATATATAAGTTTGTGAGATGGAGTCCTTATCCACAGCAATCATGTTGTCAGCAGTGCTGTTTATTTGAGTTAATGCTGAAGATTGGATCTGGTCGTTGATGCTGATCTTAACTTATATGTAGGGCATAAACTGAATACATTACATTTTCTAACACACCCGGCCACAATTCTCTGACGCAAATACCAAAGCTGAAGTAAATGGGAGCAGGCAGTTCTCAGCCTGAGGTGCCAGGCCATTAGAAATTCCAGGTTCATAAATGTAAATGTAGTATAGATAGCCAAGCTGAAAGATGTCTCAAAAATGTATCCCAAAATATGTATTATTCTGACAACACACTGGAATCAGCTATTACTGCTGACACTGAGCCAAACCTAGTGGAGGAGTCTTTGATGTATTTCAAGAAACACGTTAAGTTCAGTGTCCTGTAACTGCATCTGTCACCACCATCCTCTCAGAAAAAACTTGAGAAGGCTGTTTTTTGTTTTTTTAATTATTAACCCCACACTGCTGTGCCTTCCTTCCTCTCTAAGCTTCCTTTTTGTGTAGATGAAACCTGTGATGCAGTGTTTGCCTATAGGCGTCCTTTTTCCTGTGAACATAGAAAACCCTGAAGAACAAATAAACTGTTTAAGTTGCTGATCCTGCATGTTTGCAAATTCATTGGGAGATTTGGCTCACATGTAAGGACACAAGGATCCGGCTCCTAGGGAATAAACGTCAAAGAACATGAAAAGAAAGCCTTAGTAGGCGCTGGGACTGTAAAGAGTGCTTCCAAACTGCAGTAGTAAAAACCACTGGGAAAAAATGTGGGATAGTCTGACAGAAGCAATAAAAATGATGGTTCTGAGTTAGGCACTGAAGGAAAAAAAAAGTAAAAAAGGAAAAAAAAAAGAAAAGAAAAAAAAGAAAAAGAAAGAGGCTTGATCCAAGTGAATTAAAGTCACTTATATTCCTGGAAATGAATTATTTCCTCTTTATCAAAAAAGGAAAAAAAAGACAAAGAGGTTAAGAATGTAATTCTATATCACAGAAAGAATTATATGGCAATTTCTGTCTCCAGGCTTACGTTCACGGTACAGACCAAAACTGTGATACACTGCCTGACTTCTGCAGTGTCTCAGCAGCATTGCCTGTGCTGCCTATTTACTTTTCAGCACTTCCTCTCAGAGGCTTTCTTTTAGCCCATGTCCTCTGCACGCTTTCAGAGGAAGCTCTGGGTATTATTCTGTGTCCAGAATAAACAGAAAGCACAGCACTGTCTTCTGTGCATAATCTCTCCCTTTCCCCTGTGAGTTTACAAATACTGTAGAAAACCAGAATGATCACAGAAATAGCTTTGTTGGAAGGTCCCTCAGCGCTGAGGTCTTGGTTCCCTGCTTTGTCAAGGAGCTCAGGCGTATCCATGACATCATTTACTCTTTACCTCACCAAGGCTCCAAGCAAGTGCCAAAGCCTATGAACGATCTCCCCCCTTTCCCATCTTAGAATATTTTCATTCCATCCATCTCTGCCTGGACACAGAGTGCCTGAACACTGTGGCAGGGGATGTTTTCAATGCATGCTGATGTTTTGCCCAGTCATATGTCAGGAGGGAGCGTCCTCCCACTGGTATGAATAATATGACCACGAAGGAAGATGAACAGTAACTACATTATGTCCTCCAGAAGATGGATGCAAGTGAGAAGGAATATGGTTTTGTGAGCTGTGTTTCAGGGCCTTGATCATCAATTGCACAACATTGCTGCATTTGTTTCCCAGTGTTTACAAATGGAATTAAATCAAGGTTGTAAAATAAAAAACCGTATTCATGTGCTTTGTAGATTGATGACAGACGTAGCATAAAATGCTGAAAAAGAGGTCAGCTGCAATTAGTCTTTAAAGAACCTAATCACCAATATGAATTCGACAAGATTTCAAATAATTAACTTCCTTCTGTCCTATATACTCACTAAGAGTCTTTTGTGTTGTGTGGTTTGTTTTTTTGTTGGTGCTTTTGTTTTGTTTTTTATGGATGAAAGCTGTTTGGAAATAAACATACTAAGATTCAGTTATTCCTAAAACTTTATCATTTAATGACAAAAATCCATTTGCTTATGAATGCATTGAGGTTGTGGCACTGGGCATATCCGGACTCTGCCAGTCGTCAAGGAGGGGCTCGGTCATGCTTAATTGGCTGAAGGGTAGAAAAGGAGTGGGGCGATTTCCTACAGACTTTTTTTGGCTCTCCTGGTATGATGCCTTGAAGTAGACGATGTTGCTGTATCACAGAGACCAGCAGGTTAAATAAAGTAGGATATAATTAAGATTATTTTAAAAACCCCAGAAGTTTTATGGGGTTGCAAACATCATTCTTTCATTATCCCAAAGAAAGTTTATTTCTCACTAGTTCCCTTGAGAGAAGAGTTCAAAATTGCCCTTTTATGGGAAGACAACTGCCCAATGGATCACCAGAAAAAGCAATCTGAGCACAGGCAGGGCTGGCTGGAGCCCAGCCAGTGGGACTGGGACTGGTGAGCCCCTGAAACAAAACTGTGCAGCAGAAGCTGCTGCAGAGCTGCCCTGGCAGGTGCCACTTGGAGACGCTTGTGACAGCCTGGCCTCTGGGATTCCAAGATGAAGCAAAGTGATTGGGAATGAAAGAAAAAAAAGGCAGGGGAACAGTGGGAAAAGGAATTATTCTTTACTTTTTGTGCTGCTGGAAAGATCAAAGCACATTGCACTGGTGCAGGGTTTTGAAGGATGTTTTGTCTTAGGACCTGACTCTCTCCAAGCCAATTTTAAGTCACCAGTTTGATGCACAGTGGTGCAAATAAGCATCAACCCCGTGCTTCCCTCCTCGCACAGACACACTGCTGGATTCTTGCTTTTTAGCACAGTGGTGAACCAACAGTGCTAAAACCCCATCTGTTTTGCTGTGTCAAGGGAACCAGCTATCCCTGCAGCCACGTCACTAAATCACATTACAACCCTCGGTCTAATGACATTTGTATAGATCTCCAGCTCTCTACTGTTTGTCACTAACCGGGGTAGTCTGAAGATAATCATGCAAGGACATTATCCCATTTCTGCCTTAGCTATTCATTTCTGCAGTACACACACAAGCCAGCATGGCCTGACTTCTCCAATTCCTCTTGCTATATTTATTTGTCTTTCTTTTACCAGAAATAATTGAGGGATCAATGAGGTCACAGTGCCAGGTCTATTGCTCAACTCCCCACTCCCCTGTTGCGGTGGGATCTTGCAGGAAACTTGAAATCCAAAGAGCAGCCAAACCTCTTCTCATGCTTGCTCTGAGAAGCCTACCCTGCCTGTGTAATAGGCACTGTTGAACATGATTAAGCCTTAAAAGATTGAATATCTTTTCGTCACATCCCAATGGAGACAATGTTAGGGTTCATGTTAGCACTACTGAGTGCTCATTTGTTTTTTCTGTTTTAACATTGCAAAAAAAATTAGGTAAATTTTCTCCCCTGTTACAGGTGCTTGAAACTGGAATGAATTTTGTGAAATGAATGGAATTATTTATGATTTTAATCAATGGAGATGCAGAATTTAACCAGCCATCTTAAAACCATTGTATTTATTTCTAAGATTCAAGATGTTATATTAATAATTTAAACAATTGTAGGGAATATCCTGTTATATTGACCTTGGAAATGTTGTTAAACATAGTAAATACAAAACATTTCCTTGCTAAAATGAAAAGATGAAATGTTCAGTCACTTAGAGCTTCATATGGAAATCATCAGGAAAACAGCTCCTGTTCTAAATGGAGCTGTCAAACTGACAGGTTGCAAAAGAAACGTATTCCCAGCTATTCAGTAGTAACAAAAGATCAAGATGATCCAGTTTCATCAGACCATCAAAGAGGGAGACTTGAATTTGTTGAATTCAAATCAGTTTTCTCTGTTTGCTCACTTAGGCTGGTCCTAACTGCAGGATTGTAAGAAAACCGTAATAAACTGAGCTGTTACTCATTCCAAGAACATCAAATAGCTGTCAATTATAAGGTGGCAGAAACTTGAATAAAAATGAAGCTGCTTTTTTTGAGAAATACTTTAGGTTGATCACAGCCACTTTGACGTAAGATTCTCTGCATGTGCAATTAGCAACTCATTCTGGCAGTTTCCTTATGGGAATTTTTCCAGGGGTATTTGATGCAAATGTCTCTGAAAATCAGCTGTGGATGCACTATGAGGATCATTTAGAAATCTTTTCTAGAAAAGATGCCTTTGTGTCTGCTATAGGTTAAACAAGAGTGTACAAATTCATCGATTTCTGACCCTTGTCCCTGTGAAAAGTTCAGCTCCACCACTCTAACCCAGCCTTTTCTTCTTTGGAGTAGTGGAAACCTTGGGTTTTTTCCACTTGCTTATTAAGGTATTTGCCGAGATCCTTGGGGCTTCTTTGCAAAGGTGCTACCACTCTGCTGATTGACATTCAGCATGGGCACACAGAGCAGGCCAAGGAAAGAAGCAACAAGCCAGGAAGGAACAAAAACCTTCCAATCTTGAGTTCCTATTCCAAGTGTCTTTCAATCAGCAGCTCTGGGCCCTTCCCAGCTCTTGAAGGAATGCCAGTTCAGAGCAGCGAGTGAATAAGGTGTGTGCGGGGGCGACTGCTTCCCTGTCACTTGTGAGAAGCTTTATTTTAAAAAGTGCCTCTTCTTTCGCTGCGTTACAGGGGTTTGAATGGCTCAGAGGAGCTGGGAACGGCTCACAGCGGCTTTTTGTTCATGGCCTGTTGCCCAGTCCAACCCAGCCCAGGCCACGAGTGACCAGGAGCTGTTCCCGAGTCAGCACAGCCTGATGGATGATGAGAGCTGTGCCTCGGTCCCGTTTCCAGCAGGAGCATCACAAAGCCAGCACTGCCCTTGTCCCCAGGCGACTCTCTCGCAAGCCAGGGCTGTTTTGGGGCAGGGCAGAGCTGAGGCTCTGGGGAGCAGCTGCCTCCTGCCTCGCATCCTTCCCTGTGCTGCAGAGGGGGAACACCAGCCTGCGGGGCTGTCAGGATGATGCTTTCCCCGGCGCTGGAATGACACGCAGTGAAAACAGGCTGGCAACGGGAACAGAAATCAGGAGCATCTTGGGTTAGGAGCACAGATATCTTCTGGTAAAAAATACACAGAAGAGCATGAATGGTTTCATTCAGAGTGTTGGACCAAAGCCCTCTGTATGTGAGGAAAATCATTAGCACACCATTAGCTCTCATGCGTTAAAATGGAAATTACTTCTTTTAGTATTCCCTAATTTTATTTTATAATGTTTTTACTATTTCTTTTTTCCAGTTTGCTTATTTAAACTCTCATACTGGACATTTTCACTCTGCTTATTTTTAATTTCACTCCTTTGTTTGATTGCTTGTTCTTCCATCTGAAAAGCTCATGCGTTGGGTAACTTGCTCAGCAGCAAGGATAGAAGGAAACAGGTGGGCAGGCAATCTGAATTCTGATTTTGGCTCTGCCACTGGTTGCTTGGCAAGCTGTGTAGACCACTCTGTGCCTTACTTTCCCAGAGAAAGAGATTCATAGCTGAAGAACAGTTCAAAATCTTTGACAAAAAAGTACTGTGCAACTACTTAATGCTATTTACTGAAGGAAAACACAGGTGAAACCAGGTGTTTTATTCCATGTGCTCCTTAAAATGTCTATTAGTTAAACCCAGTAAGCCTCTGTTCTTCATTTTCCTTTTCTGAATTTGTTCTAAATGTTGAGTCATCATCATTGATGCACACATCCAAACCACCCTAGACACCTTAGCCTTCAACCTGCAAAAAATCCCAAACGTTCTGGATTCTTCAGCTCATTTAACAGATGTGATATGCAAGTAGCAAATTCCAGTAACTACTGAGATATAGCTACAGTGCAAGTCTGCACTGGCACTGCAGAGGTTATGGATTGCTCTCTCCTTAAACTTTAATGTTGTCTCTATTCCCTCCCTCCCCAGTTTAATTTGGATAAAGTGTTCGCCAGCAGGGCACAGCAGTTTGTTAAGGGCACAGTTGTTACATAACTTTGTATTACTTATAGCCCTATAAAAGTGTTGCAGATAATACCAGAGATGGTGTCATTCCTCTACCTTGTTCTCCATGGTGCCATTTCCAGTATCATCAATTCCCAACTGAATCCCTTTTCCCTCAGGAATGGCTGGGGTCAGACCAACACTGTCGATGCCAATGGAGGCAAAGAGCCAGCAGCAGCAATATGCTGAAAAGCTTCCTAAAAATGGTCTCTGTCTCCTTGCTGACCTGGAAACCCAGCTTCTTGGATCAGATTTCCTCATTCATGACCATAAAACTCTTCGGGTACCAAAAGTTTTGTAAGTTAAATGGCAAAACTTCCTAACTACAAGCTTGAGTAACACTGCTGGTAGCTTGGTGTAAGCTTAGCCTCAAAGTCCAGAAGAAGATGAAATACTTCTGTAATTATTCTGAATGCAGCACTGCACCTGAGGGTTAGCTTAGATTCCAAAAGTGAATTTGCTATTTTTACCAATTTTTACTGTAATGCAACTGCAACTCACAGAATTAAATTCTTGGTTCATTTTACTGATCTGCACCAAGGTATTTGCCAGTGTGACACCTGGGAGCTTGGTGTTCTACAGCCTCCAGGAAGCTGCCATGAACTGTGCTCAAGGGGACAGTGTTGTGGTTGTGTGCAGCATGGCTTCGGATGTGACTGTGTTTGTGGGTGGCACTATGTAGATACACATACTAAAAAATATTACACCTGTGATTTCCTAAGATGGGGCAGCAGTGGAATGCAAGAATCTTTCATTAAAAATGTGAAAAGCAGTTTGGTTTTGTTGTGATTAGAAAGTGGCTTATACTTGTAAGAATTTCTAAAGATAATTAATAGACCTGATCATGCTTATTCAGCTGGCTTCCCGTCTTGTTCTGTGAAAAGGCCAAACACTTTCTGAACAGACTGAACAAAATAATACTTCTTTAACACTTCTTTCTTCCTAATTCCACACTTTTACTACTCATGTCAGTTACTGAATGCTTTGTTAAGCTCCTTTCATGACTATTCATTTTCTCTTTTGTTTCCACTCATTCCACTTTATACATGGCACACAACTTTAATGTACATTATGCTCTTCATTTGTTGAGGAAGTAACTGAAAATTCACAAGACATGGTCACTTGCTGTTCTCTGTGCAGCACATTAGTGCTTGTTTGCTCCCTACTGCACACACTGTAAAATTCTGGGGGGTTAGGATTAGGTTTGGTATATGGTAAAGTAAGTGTAATTTCCAAAGCAGAATGTAGAAAACTCCACGCCCAGAATAGGTGGGAGAGGAGCTACTTGGCTGAAAAGGACTGGGAGATTTTTCCAATTGAGAGTTAAAAAGGGATCTTCGTTGTTTCTACCCCTCCCATCTGCTGTTCTCTGCAGCTGGAAATGGGGCAGAAAGCCAACATCATGACATTTGAGCGGACAGCAGTTTATGCAAGTGTCTATTACAATTCCACACCCACAGCCATGGTAGAAAGGAGCCTTCTCCCTGGCCAGGGCAAGCAAAGGTGCTGCCAGAGTTATAGCTGATCTGAGGCTTCTTTCCCTGAGTCTGGAATTTGTAGGCAGACTCTTACATTTGTCTGTGTAGGTTTTAAATAAGATTGCCCTTCCTCTGCTTGCTTACTCCTCTCTCCCTCCAGCAGAAATCAGAGGATTTCTAAAACAGGCTGTAGAGTTTTCGCAGCCCTCACGTGCCATCCTTGCCAGTGGGCTGGGCTGCAGCAGCAGAGAACGTGCAGAAGCACCATGATTGAGAAGAGCTTTGCCTTTACCTCACCGAGTCATCTCAGACATCGGTGAATTACATCAGCGAAATACCCTGCAAATTACAGCGAGCACGTGAAACCCACGAGTGATCCCAGTGTCAAACTGATCTTAGAATGGAACACTACAGATCAAATGGCTTTTTCAGCCCCTTTGATTTCTGCTGCTGTTTTTTACAATGAGCACTTTCAGCAGTTCCACGAGTACCCTTCATCATTTTATCTGAAAGAAATATTAATATATTCAGAAATACATGCACATATATGGGCTGTATGTAAAGCACCTATGCACTTATGCCCACTCCCCTTTCTTCTGTTTAGATAGTGTTCAGCGATTGTTCAGTTCTCTTGAAAGGATGAGTCACCTGTAGCTGCACAATGATCCAACTGTGTAGCTTGATCAGTTATTTTACTGGACTTCAAAAAGTAAATACATTGACATCCAGTTATTATTTTTGTTTTGTCGGGTTTTTTGTCATTTGTAATTTTGTCATTATTTTTGTTTGTGCTTACATTATTTTTCCTGAATTTTAAATTTGAATTAAATATTAGAGAATTAGCATGAGGATATAAAAGGAACTGCTGGATTGGCAGCCCTAGAAACTGAAGTTTCTTGTTTCTTGGTAGCACAGGGACACTCATAAAACACAGCAAGAACATTCCCCTCCACCTGCCCCATTAAACAGCAGTCCAAAGACCAGAGCTGGTGGTGAGCAGCCAGTGCAGGTGCCTTAGATATTCCTTCTGGGAATTCTAGAGAGACATGGTCACAATGTGGACTGGACTTCCACCTCAGATGCTTTCCATGTGGAGCATCACTTGGTGTGCAGAGAGATCACCACTCCTTGGTGCTGTGAGAGGCCATCCTACATCAGCAGAGCCACTGACTGTGTGACACGAGAGGATCTGTCACACCCCAGCTGTGCCCTGAGCAAGCAGAGGGGTCGGGAAGGAATGAATGAATGTTAGATTCCACTGAGAGTAAAAACAAGACGTTGAAGGTAAAGCAGTAAAACCTTTGCTGTCATATTTAGGAATGAACCGAGGAAGGGCTACCTGAAGGGAGATATGTTTTCCATCATGTATATAGAAGATCAAAATAGTATGTGTAATCCTGCTTAACAGAGAAATTACAATAAATCAGGAAATTAAGTGAACCTTAAAGTCTCGGGCTCTCCATAAGATTTGAATAAAATGAAGTGAGATTGCTCACTTATTAGTAAGGGGCTAAGTGTCATTTTAGTTCCTAGGTCTGGAAAGGAAGATGCAGATGTGAGGGAGATGTAGATTAGCACATCTCACCTGCAGAGCTGCAGACTGCAGCAGAAGTGCTGTCAGACATGAACAGAGAATGAGGACAAAGCAAAAGGCAACTGTGTAACTGTGAGGTGGCCTGATTTAACCAGTGACATAACTAGCCTTGAAAGAAAATCAATCTTGCCCCTGTAGAGGCGTCAAGGAAGTGGATTGCTCCTTCAATAAATTAATTCTGAAGTCTGAATGAGCAATTTATTTTTCCTTTTGTTTTCCTGAAGTCAGTCAAAGAGGTTGTGTGATTCAGTCACACCAGTGGAGGGGATTCCCTCTGGATCTACATTTCTTAGCTAGGGGTTAGGTTTTTTTTTTTCCTTTGACTTGTCTGCTGAGCAAACATGACTCCTTCATGTGTATCCTGAAGTGTTTTGGGAAGCACTTAGATAATGGGCTAATGAAATGTGGGGGTTTTCTGGCACATGGAAAGTACCAGGCTGATAGTGAACCCGTCATTTCTCGGGAACCAGGACAAGACATGCAGAGACTCTGGTGGTATTTTTAGTCATTTAGATTATACGTGTCCTTGTCCATCTTTGTGCCTTTTGGCCGCAGTCCTGCCAGGACTGGGAAGTTTTTTAGAAAATGTCTCATTGCTTCTTCATACCCGTTCAATGTTCTAACTCATAGTGTTTCACAAATTTCCATCAAAAGGATGTTTAGGGTGCTGCTGGAGCTGTCCTGGCTGAGGTTTTAAGTTACAGCTGAATCAGCACAATCTCCAAACAGGTTCTCTTCCTCTGCCATCCCTTTGGAGGTGTTTCAGACTCGTTGGGCAGGAATCCAAGCACTGGAGGCCTCCAGTAGCATTTAATCTATTAGAAACAAAAGTTGCTGCATTGGCTGTAGTAGCTCATAATTCAAAGGGAACATGTTAAAGAAACTGATCTGGATATTGATTTTAAAAACTAATCTGGCACTGTGTCCCAAGATTTCTCTTTCACTGCAGAACAAATTGATTCCTTATATAAATTCTAAAATAATACAAAGCATATTGCAGAACTGGCATATCAATGGCTCCATTAGGGATAGCTCTGATTTTGCAGAGTGGGGTTTGGCATGTGAAACCACTGATCAGAAGCAGAACTGTATAAAAGCTGGTGATAAAACACTGCCAGCAGGAGAACTGGGGATTTCTATTTCATTAGGAATTTGTAATCATCTAATAAATTACTAAACTGACTACTCAGTGGGTGAGATGAGTTTTATTAGGAGGGGCAGTTTCTGTTATTTGTATTGGTTGGTCCAAGACAAGATATTCCTGTTTGCCTTGGACCACCACAGCCACAGCAATGCCACCCCTGCAGAATGAGTCCCCCTGTGGAGAACGCTGTCCTGTGTGCTTCATTTTCACTGCCTGCAACTGAAGAATCTTTTCCATCTCCCAAATGAGTCATAAGGATAAATTATGTAATTTTAAATGTTTTAATTTGCACTGGAAGGACAAAACCTGGTAATTGAATAACATATAACTACCCAAATACCATCTGAACTTTTCTAGGGCTTTCCTTGCTGCCTGTTATTTTCCAGAGTTGTTTGAAAACAAAGATGAGAAATGGTGTGCTCATTCAGCGATGATACCTTGTCAGCAATGACTATTCAGGGTTCTGAAGCCTGTACTTGGAAAAATGTAAGGAAACAAGCATATTTTAAGGGAGAACTATCCTTGTGCTAACTTCTCCCCTTTATAAAAATTTAAGTTACTTATATGGTGATATAGTGACTCTGAGACAAGGGTATTTTCCTTAAGTATGGTCCAACAAAATCAAACCCATTCCTTGTTGATTTTTGCTGTCTGATCACTCATTAAATGCAAAGTAAACACATTGCTGAATGACATCTGTCCTTTGGATAAACGGAAGACAGATGTATTGCAGTGCAGGAAAGCACAACACACACTTTGCAACCAGGACAGAGCTATTAAAATCATAGGCTTGAGTCAGTTAGGGGATGTGCATGTTTTTTAAGACAGCTTTAAGGTAAGCAATGAGCTGTTCCATTACAGTATGTACTGTATGTTCCAGCATGTGCTGTTATTAATACCAAGCCATTTATCAGTAACACACTAAAAGCTCAAAGATTGCTTAACTCACAGAAGTTATGATACTCATGTAAAATATTTAACAAAAATTTGACAGTTTGTGTGGCTGAGGGTGCGGCAGACCCTTGCTGAGAAGATGGATGATGCACGGTTAGTGTGGAGGGCTGAGACAGGGCTTCCTTACGCTGACCGTGCTGAGGCTCTGACTTTTGCAGAGGTGTCCCTGTGGCATCAGGGTCAGTGGAGCAGGAGACACTCAGAGGTGTAGCCAGAGCACCCCACAAATCAGCTATCCCATATGTTCTCAGGTCTCTCCTTGGCTGTGGTTGTTGTTTGGCAATTTGATTGCAATAGCACCATCAGACGTGGAATGGCCAGACAGATCCACAACAGGACTGACAAACCCCTGGCAGTCAGCCTTCGATGGTCTGTCTGCTTTGCACATGCTGGTGTAAGGAGGGCTGCACCATTATGGGACGTGGGATTGCAGCTTTGTGCGGAATACACAAGATGTTCCGCTCTCTGGACCCACCCCCTCTGTGTCACTGATGTCCCCCATGTCCCCATCCCAAGGGGTCCTACCCTCAGGTGGTATCTCTGGGTCCCCACATCAGGTCTCCATTCCCTAGTGACCCCATCCTTTGGGTCCCCACGCCCTGGTCCCGTCTCTCACGGTTTTCACCCCCAGGCTGCCCAAGCCCCGTGTCCCCCGCCCCGCTCCGGTCTCTCAGGGTTGTCACACGCGCGGTGACAGAAGCACCGCCCGCAGCGGGGCGTGGCCCTGCGCGCGCTCTGACGTCACGCGGCGCTGCCATGGCAACGGCCCGTCACGTTG